>CM044004.1:59023292-59445792 GCA_024085815.1 Flaveria linearis | reverse complement strand
TATACGTAAACATTTTTCATTCGACATCGTGTCACCTATACGTAAGACTCTTCATTCTCATATTTATGTTCAACATATATGTTACAAATACTTAAATAAACTTTTAACGATTAAAATAACATAAAATTTATGAATATGTTTTGGTTTTCATGGTTTTCTTTGGTTTTCACATAACTACTAGTTTTCACATAACTTAAATTCTATATATATATATATATATTAATATATATATGTATATATAAAGATGTATATCTATATATATATATGTATATATAAAGATGTATATATATATATATGATATATATTTAGATATATATGATCGGGTTCATGTGAAAACTCTTAGTTTTTATGAGAACTCATTAACCCATCATATAACAGTTGATTCAATGTGAAATAATAAGATTATATTTAAAGGGCTAGGATTAATTTAGTGGTAAAATAGGTTTTTGAACTTTTGTACCTTTTGTAAGTTTTGTCAAATTTATTTATATATTTTTAACATTTATATCTCTTTCTCAAAACACTAATCATATTCACCATGATCACAAGTAGATCCTCATCTTCACCATCATACATAACCCACCACCACCGGCGGTCGAACACCACCCTACACCAACATCACTGCAGGATCGATATTGGTCACTTAATAAGTGGTTTTCTCTCAAGCTCACCTAGACCAACACTCAGAAAGAGTCCAACAAGAGTTGATCACAATATAACAAGTAACAAGTAGTAATAAACACAGGAAGTAATTTTTTCAAGGTACTTTTATATATTGTTTTCTCAACTCAAAGGATTACAAGACTCTTGCAAGCACAATCTCTTCTTTTTGAGTTAGAATGAGAACTACATATATAATACTACCTACAGCCGGATATACTTTGATACCAGCTGGAAACCTATAACCAAAAGCCTATACTATAAGACTATAGGTTAAGGTATCTCAGATATTTTATCTGAGATTTGGTAGTCAGGACATGTCCCTGACTTACCTTTTGTCATCAACTAAGGTTGGTAACATGTACTATCATAAAAAGGTAAACAGTGGAATAAAGTATGGTCAACTACATGGCTCTTTAGGAAGAAGCCATGCTGTATCAGAAGTCTGCAGCGGAATGTCAGAGACCATACTTAAGTCCACTGGTTCATAGCAGTGTCTTTTGAAGGTTAAGTTGCTTCGGAAGAATAACTTCTTCCGAAGCCACTTATATTTCGGAGGACTGCTTCTTCCGAGGCTTGGGGACTTCTTCTTTGTCTTCGGAAGTAGAGTTTGTCTTCGGAAGTTGATCATTCACTGGTCTTCGGAAGAACTCTTCAATCTTCGGAGGTTCCCATATTTAGCTTCGGAAGCCTTTGAATGTAGCACCTAAATTGACTAAGTGAAATGGTTTTTGTTGCACCAGCCTTCCTCATGATCCAACAAACTCCCCCTAGGCTGATGCTACCAAAACTTCACTTCCCTCTTCTTCTCAAAACTTTCAGCACCAAAGAAAGTAGATACCTATCTATTTCTTTGTTCTTCCCTGATGTGGTACTAAGAAGTTTGTACAAATCCTTAGTAGACAGAACATCCAGTCTGTTACCTTGGATTATATGTACCCTTTGCTGTGGCCCTTTAAAAAGAGTTAGTTGATAGGAACTATAGTCATATTCCCATGTAACTATAGGTTCCAATTCCGGACCCTCCACCATCTGTAGAAAGGCTGTGCCCTTGGTGGTAGGTCTTTCCTTTTCTTCCTGTCTTCTCAACTTCAACTCTTTTTCAATCCTGGTCGTTGCAGTTAGCTTAGCCAAGTGAAGACTGCTGAGATAATTACTAATGAGAGCAGCAGTCTCAGAGTTGGAGGGGTTGGAGAATGGCTTCCCTGCAAGCCCAGCAATGTCAAATCTGCTGAGGTGCAACAGAGAAGTTGCATTGAATCGGTTGATTTCACCATTCTCTCTTTCAACAACAAAGTTGTGAGAAGTTTCATCGAACCTCCATTGGATTATACTTTTCCTTGGCACAGGAGACTGACTAGGAATCCTGTCCTCCTTCCTTGTATCCAGCAGAGTCACCAGTTTTCTTCTAAGTCCCTTCTCTTCAACATTTAGAGAATCAGAGTTGAGACCTAGAAGTCTTGCAGCCTGTCCTAAAGTTCCTCTAGGCAAATCAAGAAATTAATCTCTTATGAGGGAACTTGAAGAGTTATCAACATAGGTGATGTTGATGAGGTCTTCCTCACAGGAGATGTTGCTCAAAGTTGTGTAGTTGTTGAGCTTTATCTTGATCTCCTTAAACTCTTCAAGAGAGAGATGTTGAGAAGGTTGAGGGGATGGTCTGGGTATCAGTTGGGTAGGTTTGGGTTTAGTGGTTCTAGGTTGTGTTTTGGGTTGAAGGATGGGAAGTTTAGGTGGTTGAGGTGATGAAGTGGGTATGGGTAGAGTTGTACGTTCAGGGGTGAAGGGTTCATCTAAGGGCTCAGTTTTGATGGAGAAGGAGAATGGGATTGGTTCTTCTGGTGTTGGTTGTGGTTGAGTGGTTGGGGTGAAGATCATTCCCTGTCCCCTTCTGTACATCTCTTTCTTCTTTCCCATACGGATGTCAGCTTTGATTTCAATGACAATCCGCTGGAGTGTCTTTTCAGACATGGGACCTACCTGCCCACCAGAGAAGCCATGAGCCCGGAGATAGTCTTTCATCCAGGCTTTGTCACTAAGCTTCTTGGTTGCAGAGATCCTTGCTTCTTCTTCCTTCTTCTTCTTTTGTTTGCTCTTCTCCCTTGCAGCCTTCTTCCTTTGTTTCTCCATTTGATCCTGCTCTTTGTTGTGGATCTAGAGGATCGTATCATCATCATATGGAGAAAGTTCTAGGAGGTTGAAGCCTCTAGAAAGTAGGAATTTTATCCTAGCTTCCCTCAGCTGCAAGGCAGCTCTCCTCTGTTCCTCCTCTTCCCTCTTTAAGGCCAACCTGGCTTAGTTTTCTTGTTTTAGCCTGGTTGTCCTCTCTAAAGTCACCAACTCCTCTAGTGGTAGCAGGAGTATCTCTTCATTTGCAGCTCCTAAGTTGATGAGCTGATCATTGAGTTCCTCTCTCCTCTTGTTGTTGATTGCCTCCTGATTGGTTGCAGCTGCCTTTGAATTAGCAGCAGCTTCTCAGCAGGGAATCTACCTTTCTTCTTTAGCTTTTCAATCTTTTCCTCTTCCTGAAGCTCTTCCGCAGTCATCTTCCTTTTGCCTTTGTCTTTTGAAGAGCTTGACTGTGGTGGTTCTTGGATAGAGGGTTTAGATTGAGAGAGAGGCACAGATGGTGTTTGGGATGGAGCAGGATTGAGAGAGTCCTCACTATTCACCTCAGATGCCATTTCAAGGATTGCATCTGTGATGATTAGATCCTCGGACATCTAGAACAGTCCTTCCGCAGCTTCTATCTCAGCTTCGGAAGATTAACTTGTTCTTCTGAGGCTTTAGATGGTTCTTTCGAAGCTTTCCTTGTGGCTTCGGAAGTTGAAGGAGATGCAACTTCTGTCCCAATTGTTTCAGTTGCTGGGCCATCAGTCCACATTTCCCCTTTGAAGTTAATCTTAAGTTCCATATGGACCTTAGGTTGACCAACTTCTTCCACAGTGGTAGAAGGTGCAGTCAACCTCTGAAGCTCTTTAGCTCCAAAGTACATCAGTGCAGCATCAGGGCTTGGCTGGTAGAAGGAGGATCTCAATACAAACTGAGTGAAGAGTTTGTAGAGATCACTGAGCATCCTTGAGTCGATTTCCAGAGTAACTGGTGATGACTCAGCCAAAGTGTTGATTGAAGTTGTAGTTGAAGCTGAAGCTTGGATTGGTTACTTAATTATTTGTCTTTGATCTTTCTCCCCCTTTTTGGTAGCATCATCTTGAGAGGTAGATGGGCTAGAGGAAGAAGCGAATGAGACCTGAATTGGTACATGCCTGACAGATCTCTCAGTCTGTTTCTCAGCTAGTTTGGCCCTGAGATTGTCAATCTCAAGTTGCTGAGTGGCTGACCTGTTCTCTAAGATCCTAACCTGAGATTCAAGGTTTGAGACCTTAGAGATCAAGTACTGAATAGTGAGTTGCATACTTCCCTCATTTTCATGTGAAGAATCACGGGGAGATGAGATAACATACCTAGTATGTTCAGTCTCACCACCAGATGTGGCTTCTTGGCACCCTGGATACCTCTGCTCAAAGTCATCTCTTTCAGAGATATTCAATGGGCAAAGTTGTCGTAGAATCAGTCTGATTAATGTTACCACTGTCCTGAGAGCTCAATAAGAGACTCTTAGAAGTGGTAGCTGAGCCTACATGAGTCCCCTCCACATCAGTGGGACTCACCTCAGTTAAAGTTTGCTGATGGGGGCTAGAGATAAGGGATGTCTCCAGGCTCTGTTGATCTTGGGGTGGGTGTTGTAGATCAACTTCATTGCCATGGAAAGATGTTATCTCTTCATCAGTTTTGAATAGAAGGTCAGTATAAGATAGGGAGGTTAAGCCTACTGACCCGGGACCTTGATCAATGTCTACAGGCATTGAGCATTTGGTGGGGCTGTCCCTAATTGGCTGCATAGGGGAGTGTAAATACTTACCCTGTGGGCTAAAGGCTTGGGTGTCAGGCTCTTGGGTTTGGACTGAGGAGACTCAAAGCCCATATTGAGGTCAAGATTGAAGGATGGAGAGACGTCGGACTGAGTGGGAGCCCATGGTTCCACTCTAGTCCTTTTGTGTTGAATAGGAGGAGCTTGTTCAATCAGAGTGGATTGAACAAGGGTTCATTTGGGGCGTCTTTGATATGTGATGGTGATGGGTGGAGAAAGTAATGTGAGCTTTGTGGTGAAGATTGCTGGTGGGGGTTCATCACCTGCTAGGTTGACAGGGATATCACCAGGAGCTATGCGCTCAATCATACCTGGAGATAAAGGAGTATACCTGCCAGTGAAGTTGGTGGACACCTTCTTCAAAGTCTTGAAGATGGCAGGCCGCATTTGAGGAACAGTTAGAGTAGCTGCACAGACAAGCTTGCTCTGTTCCAACTCGTAGTTGATGATGTGTTGAATGTATCGGGGATACATAAAGAATGTCTCCCTTCTAAGATTTCTAAGTAAATTGGTAAACACAAACCTGGAGTAATTGAAGTATAGGCCTCTCACCAACCCATGAACTAAGCATCCTAGTTCATATGGGATTTGATCCCATCCCCTAGACTTGTTAGATAAGCAGTGAAGAACAATGTGCAGGAGAAACTTCCAATGATATAAGAAGTTGAATTTGTAGACAGTTGACCTGCTCACATCTCCACCATATCTCATGAGGATGTAGGTGCCATCCAAGTCTTCTTTGGGGAACTTAGTAGGAGCTCCGTCATCATGAAGCTCGAGATACTCCCTGATGAGCTGTTCAGTAATGATCAATTATTGATCACAAACTCTGGTCCTCAGTACACGAACCCCATTTAGGGTTTCGGCTTGACCATTTGCCTAGAATTCTTCCATATGATTGGAATACACATTAGGGTTTACAGTAAGGACAGTGTAGTAGGAAGATTGGGTCAGAAATGAGATGATTTCAGAGAAATCAGCATCTCTTGAAGAATCAAGAAGTGCGATTTGGTTGTGCTGAGGGTTGAATGCTATTGGAGAAGAGTAAATTGCAGAGAGAATTTGAATTTGGATAAAGTTTGAGTGAGGAGAGAATTTCTAGGGTTGTAAAATTGCGAGAAGGTAAAATAGGATAGTCAGGATTATTTAAATGAGGATGAAAGGCGGTAATGGGGTTTAGGATGTGACGGTTTGGTGGAAAGTGACGGGCGGTAAGGTTAAAATCAGTTAAATAATCTGACATCATTAACACAATCCTTACTTTTTACAGTGTGGGGCCCAAGAAATTTGGATTACAAAGTGATCATTCTTCCGAAGGTAAAACATTTCCGAAGGTAATTGTCTTCCAAAGGCAATTCTCACTTCCAAAGCAAAAGCTTTGCTTCTGAGGGTTAGAATTCACTTCCGAATGGAGAGTAAGTAAACCTTGGAAGTAGATATGATGTATAATCAATCGCTTCTTCCGAGATCAGAAACTCTTCTGAGAAGAACATTAACCTTTGAGAAGTTATGCTTCGGAAGATGTAGAAGTATCTTCCAAAGGTTAATTTCTCTTCGGAAGGAATTTACACTTGGAAAATTTCTGAAAGATCTCTTGTAACAGGGCTTAGATTGTATTAACACAACATTTACATATTCAAAAAGGTTTTTAAAAGAGTTAGGCTAGTCAATGTTTATCATCCCAATAGCTGATATGAGATACTTGAATCTTTGTTCATCAAAAGCTTTGGTGAACAAATCAACATATTGTTCATTTGAATCAACTTTGATTAGCTTAATTAGATTCTTTTCATGAATATCTCTAATGAAATGATTCCTGATGTCAATATGCTTTGTCTTGGAGTGCTTCACCGG
The DNA here is from genome assembly GCA_024085815.1 of Flaveria linearis. Lineage (NCBI taxonomy): Eukaryota > Viridiplantae > Streptophyta > Magnoliopsida > Asterales > Asteraceae > Flaveria > Flaveria linearis. Next base: position 59,439,347 of record CM044004.1, on the reverse strand, counting down.
ATTTTCAGTAATGGAGATAGCACTGTTGTTGTCAATATGGATAGGAGTACTCATGAAGTTGAATCCATAGTCTAACATCTAATTTTGAATCCATAGCAGTTGAGCACAGCAGCAACAATGTATTCAGCTTCAGCAGTTGATGTAGAGACACAGGATTGTTTCTTGCATTGGCATGAGATGATCCTTCCACCAAGAAATTGACATCCTTCTGATGTAGATTTCTTGTCAATGTTGCAGCCCCCATAGTCACTTCCAGAGTATCCATAGAGATTAAAATCCTTGTTTCTAGGATACCAGAGTCCTAGTTTAGGTGCTCCTTTGAGGTATCTGAGGATTCTCTTAACAGTAGCTAGATGAGACACCTTTGGAGCAGCTTGATATCTTGCAAAATGCATGTGGCAAACATGATATCAGGCCTACTTGCCGTGTGATACATCAGAGAACCTATAATTGCCTTATATTGATGTTGATCATTATCCTCCCCCTTAAGGTCAGGACAAAGATTGTGGTTTCTGGGTATGGGTGTCTTGGCAGGCTTACAATCTTTCATTTCAAATCTTTCTAAGATGTCTGAGACATACTTAGATTGATTGATAAAGAATCCTTCCTTCATTTGCTTTACTTGAGTTCCAAGGAAAAAGTCCATTTTTCCCATAGAACTCATCTCAAATTTCTACTTCATAATGCTCTTAAAGTCCTTGCACATTTGGTCATTTGAAGAACCAAATATGATGTCATCAACATAGACTTGAACGAGCAAAATGTCTTTTCCAGACTTCCTGATGAAGAGAGTCTTATCAATGGTACCTCTGGTGTAGCCATTCTTCAGGAGAAACTGAGACAAAGTCTCATACCACAGCCTAGGTGCTTGGTGCAGCCCATATAGAGCTTTGTCCAACTTGCACACATAGTTGGAGTGCTGTGGATCTTCAAATCCTGGTGGTTGACATATATAGACTTCCCTATCAATATCCCTATATACAAAGGCACACTTGACATTAAGTTGATAGACAGTGAAATCCTTAGATGCAGCATAAGCAAGGAAGATTCTAACTGCCACAAGTCTAGCAACTAGAGCAAAGACATCAGTATAATCAATTCCTTCTTCTTGTGTGCATCCTTGAACTACAAGTCTTGCTTTGTTCTTGATGATCAAGCCTATATCATCTCTTTTGTTTCTGAAAACCCATTTAGTGCCTATTGGTACTTGACCGGATGGTAGCTCACATAGGTTCCACACCTTTTGTCTTTTGAATTGCAGCAACTCCTCTTGCATTGATTCAAGCTAGCTACTATCTTTCAAGGCATCTTTTACTTTCTTGGGTTCCATCTGGGATAAAAAGCATGAGTACAAACAGGCATTCCCATGATGTGTCTGTCCTCTTGTTCTCACACCTTCGGTGACATCCCCTATGATGTTCTCAGTTGGATGAGTGTTATGAATCCTAAGACGAGGAATCACTTCCAGTTGCAGAGATAGGTCCAGGTTGGACATATTTTGATCAGGAACTGGAACACTCTGTCCAGCTGCTGTTTCAAAGTCATTTAATGAGGACCGATTGAATGAGTGAGAAATATCATCAATGGTTGGCTGTGAAGTAGTATTAACTGTTGCCTGTTCCTTCAAAATACTACTTCCTTCAACCTGGTGTTGTAGTGGATCACCTGATGAGTTTTGAGGTTCATCAAGTGATTCATTTGTTGAAGCTTCACTATTCCTTAAGATAGTTACACTATCAGATCTGTGAATGGTTGAAGTTTGTTGTCTTTCAGCTCTTGGATAATTTGAAAGAGGTCTGGGTAGCTCAAATAGTTGATTAGCATCAGCATCAGCATCACCTTGAGCACCTGTTCCAGCTGAAACATTCCCATAAGATGGTTTAGAATAGTTTGGAAACAATTCTAAGTCAAAGATATAATCAGGTCTATTCCCCCTAACACAAGGAGTGTGCTCATTAAAAACTATATTGGATGACTCCTCAAATTGTTGATTCTTAATGTTGTATACACTATAAGCTTTAGAGCTAGAAGAGTATCCAAGAAAGATAGCATCATCTGACTTCTCAGCAAACTTTGCTAAGTTGTCTTTTGTGTTAAGTATGGTACACCTGCTGCCAAAGGATCTTAGAAAGCCAATGAACGGTGGGCTCTTGTTCCATAACTCATAAGGGGTGTTTCCATGGGACTTAACTACAAGAATCATGTTCTGCACATAACATGTAGTGCTAACTGCCTCTGCCCAGAATATTAGAGGTAGTTTTGAATTAGCTAACATGGTTCGAGCAGCCTCAATAAGGTGCTGTTTGTTTTTTCTGCAGGAAAACGTCTGCAGTCTGCGGACCACATCTGCAGACATCTGCAGCAGAAGAGGTGGACCAAATGTCTGCAGTCTGCAAGAAAAAGACTGTTTGTTTTGTTTAACATCTGCAGAATGCTGAAATATTCTGTAATTAAACTAATCATACAAACAAACTAACCATATACAAACTAATCATATACAAACTAATCATATAAACAAACTAATCATACAAACCCATATGCAAACACAAACTAATCATACAAACAAACTAACCATATACAAACTAATCATATAAACAAACTAATCGTATACAAACTAATCATATAAACAAACTAATCATACAAACAAACTAACCATATACACACAACAACGCCGGTTTCGCGATAACCATTAGTTTTTGTGCAGTGATCTCAAAAGCCCACATCTTTATGTGTTTGATTTTGTCATCCCAAATGAGAGGTATATGTTCTTGAGTAAGCTTTTGAACCCTTAGGATATGCGATAACCCATTAGTTTTTGTTAATTGTATATACTGTTATAATGAAATCCAACTCGCAGGTGTTATACCCGAAACCTGTTCATCAAAATGCATAAACTCTTCTGCTCTTCGATCCAAGTTTTACAATCATTTTCGAGGTCTATACGCCCTCCAAATTCGATTCTGTTTTTCCTTCAAGATTTTTCATAATCAACCTCAATACCCAAAAAGCAACAGCGTGTGAGAGATCATGGATACGATAACTACATGGAAATCGAGAAGAAAATACGCAAAGTTCTTAAACTTCAAGAACTCATTCTCTGTCAGCCCAACTCCATGGTCTCACCAGCAATGCTTCCGATAACAGACAACAAAGCCGGTTTCACTTTAAAACTATCCGATTTGATCAATTTCAAAACCCTAGGCAACAGCTTCTGTAAATGCGCTAGTTCAGGATCCGGCGACGCCGCTATCGCCGCCGATAGACACAACACCGGGGCGGTGGCGCGGTGGCGACGGCGCGGCGGTGGCGCGGTGGCAACGGTGGGGGCGACCGATGAAGATGATTGTGAAGAGTAGGGGAGGTGGGTAGAAAATGGGTGGGGAATGGGGGATGGGCTGCTTTAGTTTTAGAAGAGAAGAGGTTAGAAGAGGTGTGAAGACATTGTTCCACCTCTTCTTCGTGCAGAGGTGTTGAAAAACGTCTTCCAGAAAACAAACAGTCTGCGAAGTAAAAACCTCTTCCCACGTCTGCGAGCGTGCAGATGAAAGGTGGGGAAGAGGTTTTTTCAAAAAACAAACACCCCCTAAGTGTCTTGTTCCTCCTCTCAGCAACACCATTTTGTTAAGGAGTTCTGGGAGCACTATTGTTGGAGCAATATAGTCATATATAGTGTGTCCGTCGCTTGACGAATAGTCTAGGCTTAATGTTATAAACCTTGTACACATGAAACTGGGTCATTCGCAGGAGCATATGCGAATGAGACTCAGTCGTACGACTGAGCCATGCTAATGGACCAGTCGTGCGACTGAGAGATGCGATTGGGGCATTCGTAAGACTGAGCCATAAGAATGGTCCAGTCATACGATTGAACCATACGTATGGTCCAATCGCACGAATGGGCCCAGTCGCATCTAATATGGGCCGAGGCCTATATATACCCGTTTCAATGTGTAGAAACCTAAGGGTTTTTGATAGTGTCCCCGGCGCCCAGGCGCTGCCGGATGAGAGGGGAGATCATGCTCGATCTCCCCTTGCCAAAAGTCTTGATTCTTAAGTTGTAAGGAGCTTAAAATCGTTATGTTTTATCAATAAAATCATTCGATTATTGTTCGTACTATTGTTTGTCTTTTGGTTTATTACCTTCCGTCAAGAACATGCTCGGATGTTTAATGATCTAGCGACTTCACAATTGGTATCCGAGCAAGGTTACTGCTGTAATGATCTAACAATCATTCTAGGAACCCGAGCTCTTGATTTCTGGATCAAAGTTCAGTTCTTTAACGTTAAACCCCCTTCGTGTTCTTCGTGTTCATCTTGTTTTGCTCAAATCTCATTGCGCGTGATGTTTATTTGTTAAAAGCGGACTCGGAATCTTCTTCAGATCATCAAAACGAATCCGGTGGAACAATTATTGTGCTGTGTCTCGTCCAAATCATCGGATTAGGGTTTTTTCAGCCTTGTGGCGGCTGCAGATGTGGTTTTCTGCGTTCAGACCCGTTCATGCGATTGGGCCATGCGACTGGGCCTCATTCGCACGACTGAACCATTTGTATGGTCCATTCGTACGACTAACCCAGTCGTATGTCCATTCGTACGAATGAACATTCATTCGCACGACTGACCCATTCAGAGTATCCATTCGCACGAATCACCCATTCGTACGTATGTCTTCATTCATCTGTTCAAGTCGCACGAATGAGCTGTGTACCAGACCAAAAAAAAAGAGTCTGGAACAGCTTCTTGCACGAATTTTTCCCTAAACCATTTTATCAGTCTGGAAGCCTTCTGAAAAAGTCTGGTAAAATAAGTTTTTTTGGGAAAATTATCGGGTCATTTTCGGTTCATGTTCGGGTCAATAGTGAAGATTTTCTTGGAGAGTCTATGCAAGAGTTAAGGATGAGCAAAGCACATTCACCCTGAGTTTCTTATGTCAAACAAGTTCGATGGATACCCCATTATTCGTTGGACTTCCAGAATCGGTGAATGTTGTTAGAACACGAAAGAGAGAAGAGAAGATGTCAGATGTCGGTGCTAAATTTGTAGGGTAGTCAGGAGCATCTGACTATTTATGGGCCAATCAAGTTATATTTTTCCACACAGAGAGGATTCTCATTCTTAGGGGGAATCCATGTATAGAGAAATTGAAGACGCAATCTGAAAGTGATGATGTGAGCAGGTTTCTGATGATGAATCTTCGTGCATGCTGATTTGTTTGATATTGTCAGCTGTGGATTGGAACCTTCAACCTTTTGCCCAATACAACGTATGATGACGACAGGAGAGCACAATGTATATATATTGGGATATGCTGAACGTGAGGGGAATTTCTACAGTTGTTAATGTTAAACAGGTTAGACTGTGTGAAGATTGAAGCACTGGAAAACTGGTCATGTCATTATCTGGAAAAATCAGTCATATGGGGAATCTTGCTGCTATGATGGTGTTCTGCAAAGTAAACGGAAGCTATTGTGCCTAAATTTATTTTCAGGGATATGGTAGTAACCTGACGGATCGGAAACGTTGGCTAATATGGTTGTTCGTTTGATTCTATTCGAAACCAGAGCAAAGATTGACTGAAGGTTGTAAGAGGTGTTATCTACTATTCGCAAGCAACGTCCGAGGGGGAATTTGTTGGAGCATATATAGTCATATATAGTGTGTCCGTCGCTTGACGAATAGTCTAGGCTTAATGTTATACACCTTGTAAACACATGAAACTGGGTCATTCGCAGGAGCATATGCGAATGAGACTCAGTCGTACGATTGAGCCATGCTAATGGACCAATCGTGCGACTGAGAGATGCGATTGGGGCATTCGTAAGACTGAGCCATAAGAATGGTCCAGTCGTACGATTGAACCATACGTATGGTCCAATCGCACGAATGGGCCCAGTCGCATCTAATATGGGCCGAGGCCTATATATACCAGTTTCAATGTGTAGAAACCTAAGGGTTTTTTATAGTGTGCCCGGCGCCCAGGCGCTGCCGGATGAGAGGGGAGATCATGCTCGATCTCCCCTTGCCAAAAGTCTTGATTCTTAAGTTGTAACGAGCTTAAAATCGTTATGTTTTATTAATAAAATCATTCAATTATTGTTCGTACTATTGTTTGTCTTTTGGTTCATTACCTCCCGTCAAGAACATGCTCGGATGTTTAACGATCTAGCGACTTCACAACCATATTGTCTGGCAATCCCTTTTGAGTCACAGAATGAGTCAAGAACAAAGTTCTTAAACTCAGTCCCTTGATCACTTCTAATGATTTTAACCTTGTGATCAATTTGATTTTCTATTTTAAAAATAAAAGATTTTAATGTTTTAGCAGTTTCATCTTTAGTTCTTAAAAAGAATACCCATGTAAATCTTGTAAAATCATCAACAATCACAAGGCAGTATGATTTCCTTCCAATGCTCATTATACTTGTAGGACCAAAGAGATCCATGTGCAATAAGTGTAATGGAGTAGTGATGGAGTTGACACATTTGGATTTATGAGATGACCTGTGTTGTTTCCCTTTCAGGCATGCAACACAGTTATCTTTGCAGAAAAATTCCTTTTTAGGCAAACCATGTACCAAGTTATTTTTAGCCAATTTATTCATTGTCTTAAAATTCACATGACACATGCATTTATGCCATAGTGTGGACTCATCACTATCAGCTTTGGAAAGAAAGCATGATACTTCACTCATAGGAGAAGCATTGTTCATATCTAGCTTGTAAATATCCCCTTTCCTGGGAGATCTAAGAAGCACCAATTCCGGAGAAATTGTCATCCCTGGTTTGAGGATAATGCACTCATGTTCTGTGAAAAGCATTTGGTGCTTTTGATCACAGAATTGAGAAACACTTAACAGGTTATGTTCAAGCTGTTTGACAAAGTGCACTTTGTCTACCTTTAACTTACCATTGGATATACTTCCTCTGCCAGAAATATATCCTCTGACCTCACCTCCAAATTGGACAGGCCCTCCATCATAGTTCTGGAATTGTTGAAGGAGAGATCTGTTCCCTGTCATGTGCCTGGAGCATCCACTATCTACAATCCAGACATTGTTGTTCTTGTCAAGTGGATGTCCTTGCACATAAGATGAGATTGTTAGTTTTGTTTGGAAGCCCAAGCCTTGCTGGTCTTGGGCTCTTCCAAAGATGATGACATAATTAAACCAAAAGATGTGCATTGGGGTTCAATAGAGGTCTTTGAAGAAGAGGTTTGGGCTGCAGTATCTTCCTTGATCTTCCAATCTATCCCTTGGTTGATCTTTGAGGATGTTAAAGCTTTTGCAGCATGGACTTCTTTCGAAGCTTCTTTCTTTTCGGAAGAAGCATTCACCACCTTTTCTTCCGAAGTAGTCTTCTTCTAGGTTGGTTTCAGGGAAGCTTTCTTGTTCTTCCGAAGCTTTGAAGCTTTAGCTTCCGAAGCCATTTTCCCTTCGGAAGTACTTTAATCCGAAAGCAACTTGGCTTCCAAGACCAACTTTCCCTTTTTTATCACTTGGACCGTTTGAAATGGTTCAAATGTGAAACCTTCCCGGACTACTTCTTTTCTAACATTATTTGCATAATGTGTGCTTGTTGTATTGTAGTAACAATCTTTTGCCATGTGGTTATGCAGACCACGCATTATGCATGCGATGTTAGTCTTTTGGGAATTTAAGGGTTGCTGTTTCTTGGGCTTCTTTTCTTCATCAGCAACTTTCCCTTTCAACTTCTGATCCTTTGATAGGATAGGAGTGCTGGTATTACACTCCTTTCCTGAATCAGAAATACCTAACACTTAACATCCAGCTGAGATAAAGACACCTTTTTCTTTAGGTCAACCTTTAGCTTGGACTCAACACCCTTCTTGGCAGTCTTTCTAGCAGCTTTAGCTCTGCTTCTTCTTGCCTTGGTGGTTAGGATTTGATCTTCACAGGAGGAGATGGGTGCATTTACCTATTTCTTCCATGTGGTGGCCACTATTGTTGCATCATCCTTCAACTCTAGTGAAGAAGGGTCAGCAACTAGAACCTCTTGCTCCTCAGTACCACATCTAGGTTGTCTAATAGACTCATAAGAGTGTGGTGGAGCGATTTCATTGGTTCCCAACCCTCTTTTGTTTTGATAAAACATTTTGGAATGGGAGGATGATGCAAGAATAGCTTAGAAGTTTTGCTCAGCAATAGCTTGCTTCCTGGCCTGAGCCTTAGCAGTGACAAGCTGGGCTTGAGCTTCAGACAGCTTGGATATCAGATCTTTGATTTGAGTCTTGTAGTTGGTTTGTTCATGTTTTAAAAGAGACACAGTTTTCTCTAACTCCTCAATTTTCTTTTGATAGTCAGATTCAGCTCTTTTAAAATCAAATTTTAACATATTTAAAGACTCAACATCAGATCTGATTTCCATATTGTAATCCTTGTAAAGTTTAACTTTAGCAATACAGGCTGGAGTACAAAGATGTTCGTATACCTGAGCATCATCTGTTCCGGCCATGAGTGCTTGAGTAGGAGTCACATCCTGTACCATGAAGCTCCAGTCAACATCTTGAGCTATTGCAGCTGTTTCAGTTGTCTTTTCTTCAGACTTCGAGGTTGAGGGAAGTGTGGAGGCCTGTGGGGTTCCCGGGTTGTTCTTGGGAGCCTTGCATTCCCTAGCAAAGTGACCCAGTTGGTTGCAGTTGTAGCACTTTCCTTTGGTCTTGTCAAACCTAAACTTGCTCTTGGCAGGGTTTTGAGGGAATTGCCTTCCAGTTCTTTTGAAGAACTTCTTCGCTCTGTAAGTTAAAAGAGCCATCTGCTGGAAAATGTACACATACTTTACATCATCTGGACTGAAACACTCAAGATCATCAAAGCAATATTGAAAATCACCAGAGTGTCCACTTCCAGAGACAAAGGCATAACTATCCTGAAAGGAGTTGTGTTGAGCCTGTTGAGACCTTGGAGTCTCAAGAAGATTAATGTAGGGTCCATTTTGTGAGTTGTCAGGGTAGCATAGCAACTGATGTTGTGGTTCTATGCTTTCCCTTTCAACCACATGAAGGCTGAACTCAGTTGGTTATTAGAGTTACCAGAGGAGTTTTGCATGTTCATCTCCATCTGGAATGCACTGAGGATACCATGCAACTCTGTGAGAGTAAAAGTCTTAAGGTCAGAAGTTCTCTTGATCATAACACAATAGTGTGTCCATAGTTTAGGAAGGGAAGACATGAACTTCCTTACTATGTCCCTGTTCTCAAGAGTTACTCCAATATCCACCAAAGTATCCACTATTTCAACATACCTGAAGTATTGTTGAGTCATGGTCTCACCAGCCTTGAAAGTGAAGTTTTCAAACTGCTACTTTAAGAGATCCTTCTTGTTCTCTTTAGTTTCCTTGGATCCTTCATACATGAGCTTCAGTGCTTCCCATAGATATTCAGCTGTCTTGCACTTCTTGAAGCCTCTGTAGATGGAGTTTGGAAGAGCAGTTTGAAGAGAAGTCATAGCCCTTTGATCAAGCTCTATTCTTTTCCCATCTTCTTCTGAGTAATCATCCATATCTTTTGGAATGATACGATTACAAGTAGCAGAAGTAGTGCTTGGTATGAAAGGACCATTAACAACGGAGTCCCACATCCTTGAGTCTTGACACTTGATGAAGCCTTCCATTCTTGTACAACATGTGTTAAAGTCTTCAGGGGTGATCAGTGGGGACTTGGTCATAGTACCAGTTTCCATATCAGCTTTACTGAGAGCGGCCAGTTGAGTGAGTGGGTTGTAGGGAGGAGTGAGAAACAAGTTGATTTGGATGGTTAGATCATGCAATCAAGAGCCTAAAATGCTCTGGTACCAATTGTAGGATCGATATTGGTCACTTAACAAGTTGTTTTCTCTCAAGCTCACCTAGACCAACACTCAGAACGAGTCCAACAAGAGTTGATCACAATATAACAAGTAACAAGTAGTAATAAACACAGGAAGTAAATTTTCAAGGTACTTTTATATATTGCTTCTCAACTCAAAGGATTACAAGACTCTTGCAAGCACAATCTCTTCTTTTTGAGTTACAATGAGAACTACATATATAATACTACCTACAGCCAGATATACTTTGATACCAGCTGGAAACCTATAACCAAAAGCCTATACTATAAGACTACAGGTTAAGGTATCTCGGATATTTTATCTAAGATTTGGTAGTCAGGACATGTCCCTAACTTACCTTTTGTCATCAACTAAGGTTGGTAACATGTACTATCATAAAAAGGTAAACAGTGGAATAAAGTATGGTCAACTACATGGCTCTTTAGGAAGAAGCCATGTTGTATCAGAAGTCTGCAGCGGAATGTCAGAGACCATACTTATGTCCACTGGTTCATAGCAGTGTCTTCCGAAGGTTAAATTGCTTCGGAAGAATAACTTCTTCCGAAGCCACTTATATTTTGAAAGACTGCTTCTTCCGAGGCTTGGGGACTACTTCTTTGTCTTTGGAAGTAGAGTTTGTCTTTGGAAGTTGATCTTTCACTGGTCTTCGGAAGAAGTCTTTAAACTTCGGAAGTTCCCATATTAGCTTCGGAAGCCTTTGAATGTAGCACCAAAATGGACTAAGTGAAATGGTTTTGGTTGCACCAACCTTCCTTATGATCCAACAATCACCATCCCCATCGTTCCTATTCCCTTCTTCGTCATCCACAATATTGTTGACCATACATGGGTCAAGAATTCATACGTGTACCAGCATCGGCGACACTGCTTGCACCTGGACTTCGGTTTCACCCCACCGATATGCCGTGGTTGTTTGTCTTCCCCTGTATCTCTCACAAGGTTGGTTGCTTGGATATAAATTATGATTTTTGTTTGTAGAGTGAATTGGATTTTTGATATATGTTTAAAGTAAGAAATAGGAGTTTAGAACCCCAATGTATCATATTTTTTTAAGGAATTTGAACTTTTTGTTTATAATAATAGTTGTTGTTAGTGCGTAGGTGAAATATGTTTTATAATTTTTGAACTAGTCCTCTTTTATAGTCTATTAAATATAGGAGGTTATTTTGTATATATATGTATATATATAAGTAACCTACTAGTGAGCTAATTTAAACAAATAAAAATATAAGTAAATACACACACACACACACACACACACACACACACACACATATATATATATATATATATATATATATATATATATATATATGCATATATATGCATATAGGGGAGGGTTCAAGAGAAAACCATGTTTTAGTAGAAAACTAAGAAAACCAATTTATAACCCTTGATGTATATAATCAATGGTTGAGATTGATTAGTGTTATTTTAATAAAATAATTGAAATTTGTGGGTTCATTTATTGTGTTTAAGGGTAAAATGGGTAAACTATATAATTTATCTTTCATAACTTCCAACTTTAAGTAACAACATTCTTAAAATATCTCTTGCCTCTCTCATCTTAATCATCAATCACTGGAAATAACAAAATCCAATTCAATAACACTATAGCTAGAACATTGGTCAATGTCATATTCTTCATTTGATGATAACAAAACGCATATAAGCAGTATAATATTTATCATACAGTAGTTTATATTTACGTATATATAATTGTAACCTATATACCAGTACATACATATTACTGAACTTGCAAGGGGTACACATATATAGACTCTATTTTACTGACTTACGTATATGTACCAGGTATAGATTACATGTTCCCATCTAACATCATATAAGATACGTATATTTAACCATGTTCACATATATGCTTACGTATATGTAACCATGTGTAATGTTTACGTAAGCACACGTTTACATGTATGTATTCAACAAAAAAAAGGACAAATGAAGAAGAGTATTGTTACATATATGTAACCCAAGTTACTTATATGCAGCCAAATTACGTATATGTAACCCATGTTATATATTGCCATTGGAATCATCTTCTTCATATTTTGTTTCATCTGCAGATCAAATGTTCAAGCTTCAAGACTCATAACAAGAAAAAATGAACCCATCCATGGTGGCAAAAATAACCAAATGTTCAAGCTTACGTATATGTAACCATGTGTAATGTTTACGTAAGCACACGTTTACATGTATGTATTCAACAAAAAAGACGAATGAAGAAAAGTATTGTTACATATATGTAACCTAAGTTACTTATATGCAGCCAAATTACGTATATGTAACCCAGGTTATATATTGCCATTGGAATCATCGTCTTCATATTTTGTTTGATCTGCAGATCAAATGTTCAAGCTTCAAGACTCATAACAAGAAAAAATGAACCCATCCATGGTGGCAAAAATAACCAATCGAACCCTTGTCTTTCGTTGTTGTCCTATTCCCTTTTCTTGCTCGATCAAACCCCGATGTTTCGATCTTCTTTCTGACTCATAAATCTTGCTGCTCTAATCATTGTATATTTACATACATGAGCAATCTTAATGTTTGAACCTGATTAATCGTCGCTTGTATCTCTTTTCATGTTCCGTTCTTTCATCCGCTCATTCCGATTCGTGATTTCTTCATCAACCTAGCTCCTGGTTCATGATCAATCGCAAACCCTAGAACTTGTAGAAATCTTGATGATTGATCATCTGATGATTCTGAAACAATAATTGATAATATTTAAGAAAACTAAATCAATGTCAATTAAAAACTAACAAATGAGATAAAAGTGGGTCAACATCATATAAATACTATAATTAGTTTATATATAAAATTACCAAAACACCTTTTAAAGTTATTAAATAAAAATTAATAAGAAAATTATGTGATTGGTTGAAAATGGTTTTCTTGGTTTTCTACTAAAAGAGCGGTTTTCATTTGAAACCTACCCTATGCATATATATGCATATATTTGCATATATATATGCATATATTTGCATATATATATGCATATATGCATATATATATATATATATATATATATATATATATATATATATATATATATATATATATATATGTTTTGCCATTTTCTTAAAACGTGAATGAACTTTATAAATAATTATAATTTTTTTTAATCATACCGTAAAATAAAGCATATTTTATCTTTTATAGGATGACACTATTATTATATTTTCATACACGAGTTTATAGTACACATGTCAACACCATATAAAATGATATAAGCCGCACATTGTTGATGTGTAACCAAAATTCATTTATATATGTATACATATTCACACTATATAAGTTCTTAAACAAGTATGCATTGTATAAAATATAAAACGTCTTAGCAAAATAGTATAATCACACGATATGTCTTACGGTTCATTACATACTTTAAAAATGTTGCAATATTATATTTATATTAAAAAACATTAGTGTCTTAATTTGATGGTATAGTTTTTGGTGAAAAATGAAGAAAAGTCAAGAGAAGGGGTGAATTCTCACTTTTAGCCCTCTCCGTCGTTACTACGTTCCAATTATTTTAAGGGATAATTTTAATTATAGAATAATAAATAAGTTTCAGTATTATTCGAATTAAGTTACTTATAAATTGTTTTATCCCAATCAGACCACTAATAATTTTTTTATGTCAATTAGGTTACTAAAATTTTAGTATTGTTCTAACTAAAGCACTTATAAATTGCAAATATTTTTATAAAATGAAATATTTAAAAAAATTAAGATATTTAGAAATAAAATATTAAAAAATAGGATATTAATAAAAAACCAAATAATTTAAAATATTTTCAAATTATTTTAAAAAATTGAAAAATATGAGTGACCTAATATGAACACTCATGTAAGGCCCCGTTCCCGGGCACCTCACAGTTGATCATTCATTGCACATAAAACATACATAAATTCAAAACGTTGCAGCGAAAATCAATTAAAACCATTTTTGTATATATTATTGACAACTTTTGCCAAGTAATACAATGCAGTTAACTGTTACAAAATATCATAATTGCATTATATCACAAAAACGTCATTTGTTATATAAAATGGATGGCATCCAAAATAAGCCAAGTAGCTGTCCCGTGCCATCCTCGACAACTCTTACCTACCAACTGAAAAATACATAAAAGTCAGCGTTGCTGAGTGAGTTCTAGTTTTATAAAAATATAAAATACTTTACTTTCGTTAAAACCCTTCTTAAATTCATACGCGATCATGCATCATACTTGATCATGCATCATACGTGATCATGCATCATACGTACAAATAGATAATATCGTTATTATCTTCCATTATCAGTCGTTATCTTTCATTATCATATTCATACTTTCATACCATTCTTTTCATTAGCATTCACTTACATATACTTACTTTCATTTCATGTTTTTCATTAACGTTCTCTTTCGTATACATTTTTTCGTTTCACAATTTACATTATCTCTTACTTTCGTTCTCATACTTTCATAACGTACTTTACATCATTCTTTTACTTTCTTACTTTCTTTTGTACGTTACGTCATTCTTTTTCTTTCATACGGATCGATGAACAATACCCCGAACATTGTGCACGAAGCTGATGCTGGGCCTGTGGTAATTAAACCATGAACATTGTGCACGAAGCTGACCTGCCACCTAGGCAAGTCATCTCTCCCATTCATTCAAACCAATTGGTAATACCCTGAACATTGTGCACAAAGCTGATGTTGGGCCTTTGATAATCAAACCACGAACATTATGAACGAAGCTGACCCAGTCACCTAGGGCATACCAAAGGTCTTGTCAATCTCAGTGATTGACCCTATGTGCATCCTTTGGGGTAGCTAACACGCATCATAGTTGAGCTAACGACAACATGGTCGTGCACCTCCTTTCTATGTGCTTGCAAGCCATTCTTTCATTCATTACGTTTTATTTCTCATCTTTGTTATCTTTCACTTCATTACGTTATTCTTTACGTTCTTTTATTCATTTGTCATACTACGTAAAGTAATAATATAATATTTAACGTATTTTATAATATAAAATAAATACGTACGAAAACCATTAAAAGAAAACACATTATGCATACCATACATCATTCATACATACTATAACCCTAAACCATCCCACAATCATGCTTAAAATAGGTAATCATAGCCTATGGGTCAAATTAGGTCAAATCCTACAAATTCTGTTTTTCCTAAAAATTTTAGAATATTTTCTAAGTGTTTGGGCGTATAGGAACTGTTTGGGCGCATAGGAACTGTTTGGGCGTTTCTGCCCTGTTTACACGTTTCGCTACTATGCGCATGGACACTTAGGCTGTTGGGCACTATTCAGGCGCATGGGCCTGACTTATACGCATGGACACTTAGGCGGTTGGGCACTATTCAGGCGTATGGACTTGGGATGGTTGGGGACAGACAGTTTTTGACCGTTGGGCGCATGGGCAAGCAACCTGCACCTATTCTATATGATTCAGTCCCAATCCAACATATATCATGATCTAAGTTTAGTACTAACATTTTAAGCCTCTTAATATGAGCATATCTACAATTCAAACTCAAATTTATACCCTACCCACATACATATTCGTACCTATACATACGGGTACAAAAACCTATTTTTATGAAAACTTGTTTACATGCATTTCCAGCCCCAAATTAGTTAAAAACATGTTAAAAAGGGGTTCTAGAAACTCACCTTATGCAGCTTTCGTGTATGACTTCTTCAAAACCCGAATGCAATGAGTTCCAACGCCTAAAAACCCACCAAAACACACAACAAAACATACAAACACATGTAAGCATGTAACCGAGGCTAAGCCTAGCCAAGAACATCTTAACAACACAAATTCTTACCTTAAATTTTGAATTCTTCTTCTTCTTCTCTCTGGAATCTTAATTCTCTGCTCTTTCTCTCTCCAAACCCGAATGAAAGTTGGTGTGCAGGCTAGAGCTGGTGGCCATGCCCACTTTTGTACCAACTTTTGATACTTTTTGTCATTTTGGCACTTTTAACCCCTAAACTTTGGGTTAAGTTATATTTCCTTCTTTTATTCACATTTATTATTTCTTTCCCGTCTATTAAAATATCCAGGTGTTACAAGTCCACCCCCTTATATAGGTTTCGTCCCTGAAACCTGTTATTCCTCAAACAGATGGAGGTAATGATGCCTCATCTCTTCTTCAGTCTCCCACGTGGACTCGGATCCCTTCTTGTGCTTCCGCTGTATACGCACAAGAGGAACCACTTTATTCCTTAACCTTTTCTCCTTTCAATCAATGATCAGCACTGGTTGCTCCACATAATTGAGCCGTTCATCGACTTCGATATCTTCCAGTGGTACAACCATAACCTCGTCTGCTAAACACTTCAGCAGACGATATACATGGAATGTCGGGTGAATTCCACTTAACTCATCTGGTAGTTCCAACCTATAGGCCACCTCTCCTAGTCGAGCAATAATTCGGAAAGGTCCTATATACCTCAGGCTCAACTTGCCCCGCTTCCTAAACCGAATGATACCCTTCCAAGGTGAGACTTTTAACATAACCCTATCACCCACCTGGAACTCAATCGGTCTACATCTCTTATCAGCATACGACTTCCGTCTATCTTTAGCTACCTTCATAAAGGCTTTGATCTTTTATAGTTTCTCAGTCGTAGCCTCGATCACCTCAATACTCCGCAACTCTTTCTGACCAATGTCACCCTAACAAACTGGTGTCCTACATCTCCTACAGTTAGCATCTCATATGGTGGCATGCCAATGCTGGCATGATAACTGTTGTTGTACGAGAATTCTGCTAACGGCAAATGGTCATCCCAACTTCCTCCAAAATCGATCACGCATGCCCAAAGCATATCTTCAAGAGTCTGGATCGTCCTCTCAGACTGACCCTCTCTCTAAGGATGATAAGCCGTGCTGATGTGTAGCCTTGTCCCTATCGCACCATGGAATTTCTTCCAAAACCTTGATGTAAACCGAGTGTCACGATCAGATAAAATAGACACCGGTACGCCATGACGAGCTACAATCTCCTTGATGAATAAATCCGTGAGTCTCTCAGAGGAATACGTCTCTCAGATCGGTAGGAAGTGTGCACTTTTCTTCAAACGATCAACTATCACCCATATAGCATCATACCCTCTCGGGGTACGCGGTAACTTCTTAATAAAGTCCATGGTGATATGCTCCACTTCCACTCGGGTATATCCAAAGGTTGGATTTTCTATACGGCTTCTGATGCTCCGCCTTCACTTACGAACAAGTAAGGCACTTACTCACGTATTCCACTATGTCACGCTTCATACCCGGCCACCAATTATTCTTCTTCATATCATGGTACATCTTGGTAGCACCGGGATGAATGAAGTATTGAGCCTTATGAGCCTCATCCATGATCTTTTCACATAAGTCCCCGTAACGAGGAATCCATATCCGTCCAGATCGGGTCCTAACACCGAGAGTGTTCTAACCCAACTCTACGACTAGACCTTTCATCCTTTCAGAGTTAAGACGATCTTCTTTCAAAGCCTCGTCTTGAAACTCCTTGACCTGCGTCATCACGTCGGAAGTCATAATCAACTTATATGCCTTCACTCGAATCGGCTCGGGTCTCTCCTTTCGACTAAGGGCATCTGCCATCACGTTGGCCTTGCCAGGGTGGTAATGGATCTCGCAATCGTAATCCTTTATGAGCTCCAACCATCGTGTCTGCCTCATATTCAAATCTTTCCGCTCAAAGAAATACTTCAAGCTCTTGTGGTCAGTGAATATTGTGCACTTCGTCCCATATAAATAGTGCCGCCAAATCTTCAAGGCAAAGACCATAGCTGCCAGCTCCAAGTCATGAGTAGGATAATTAACCTCATGAACTTTCAACTGTTGGGATGCGGAGGCTATAATCTTTCCTCGTTGCATCAACACGCAACCTAACCCCAAGTAAGAAGAATCCGAATAGACTACTAAGTCCTCGCTTCCTTCGGGTAACGACAAGACAGGTGCTTGCGTTAACCTCATCTTTAACTCCTCAAAAGCCTTCTCTTGATCTTGACCACATACAAACTTCATATCCTTGTGGGTCAACTTGGTCAACGGAGAAGCTATCTTGGAGAAGTCTTGGTTGAATCTTCGATAATATCCCGCCAATCCCAAGAAGCTACGGATCTCGGATGGCGTCTTTGGAGACTTTCATTGCATCACCGTCTCCACCTTTGTTGGGTCTACCATAATCCCCTCGGGATTTACCACGTGACCCAAGAATTGAACATCGCGCAACCATAATGCATACTTGGAGAACTTAATATACAGCTTCTCCTTTCTTAATGTCTCCAACACCTCCCGAATGTGACCGGCATGCTCTTCGTTACTCCTCGAATAAATCAGGATATAATCGATAAACACAATCATTGATTTATCTAACATCGGCCGACACACTTGATTCAGCAAGTCCATAAAAGCAGCTGGCGCGTTAGTCAAGCCAAAAGACATAGTGAGAAATTCGTAGTGTCCATAATGTGTGCGAAAAGCTGTCTTAGGAATGTCTTGCTATTTCACTTTCAACTTATGGTAGCCAGATCGAAGATCTATCCTTGAGAACCAACTAGCACCTTGGAGCTGATCAAACAAGTAATCAATTCTCGGTAATGGATACCGATTCTTCATCGTCAACTTGTTCAACTCACGGTAGTCGATGCACATCCTCATACTGTCATCCTACTTCTTCACGAACAAGACCGGAGCACCCAAAGGAGAGATACTCAGTCTAATAAAACCATTATAAAGCAAATCCTACAGTTGCTCCATTAAAACCTTCATCTCAGTCGGGGCCAACCGGTACGGTGCCTTAGCTACAGGATGAGCACCAGGTATCAAGTCAATTTGAAATTCGATTTCATGATCCGGTGACAAACCTGATAAGTCCTCTGGGAACACATCAGGAAAGTCACACACCACCGGTACATCAGGAAATTATGGTGTTGACATGTCCACATCTTTTACATAGGCCAGATAGGCACTACATGTCACACCCCCGCTTATACCGGAAACACAAGGATGTAACGGAAGGGATTGTCATAACACCTGGTTAGTTTATAGAGACAAAATAAATGCAAAGATCCACGTGTCATGACGTCACCCGACACAATGGTGACTTGTGTCGTGGTTAGTCAGTTCCACGACTAGCATAGTCTATCGATTTAACAAAACCAAATCCAACACGAAATCCAACAAACAAAAAGTTCAACATAGTATTAATAAGCGAAATCAAATGATAGTCAAAACGCTAGTGCATGTCTAAAGAAATCCTGAGGGTCTCTGCTATGGTATCAGCTCTAGCTATCCTCTTTGATTATCATCACCTGAAAAGATATGCTCAAAAGTCAACACATGGTTGGTGAGTTCACAGGTTTAAACATAAATTGAAAACTTGTTGCTGTGCATGAGTATATGGATCATAAGTGTATACAGTTTATCACAAGTAATAACACATGAGCATCACAACTAAACCTATGACGAACCACACAGCAATTGTCAGAACATATTCACCCAGGGGTCGATCATAACCACAGTCAGTCTCAACTAGTATACTAACATACATGGGTGGGGGTGTCAACCCGATAGTACTATCAATATATGTCCGTCGGCTCCAACACCGGAGTTAAATAGTTGTGATTAAAGAACCACACAGAAACTCATGCATAAGATATAGCTTGCAAACAGTAACATGTTAATCCAAAATAAATTGAGTTCACAGCTAGAAAGAGTGAGCATACTTTTCCCCCAAAGATTTATAAAGTTTGTAATGAAAATGGGGCCGTGAAACTCACCTTGATTGCGTTGCAAAGAAATAATGCTCGCACGACGATTAGAATTTCGGTTAACCTGTGTTTCATTTAGTATGATTATAGTTAATGTTAGTTATTGTTTTACAAGTGTAAGAGTCGTACGGTTTCGCGTTTCACAACTCTGTTACGGTGTTATGTCATTTAAATAATTTTAACGTAATTAAAGTTTTTATAATAACGGATAAAGTTTAATGTAAAGTGTAAATAATTTCAATAATTATTTAAAGTAGGAAGATTTTAATTTTAACTAAATGTAGCGCTTGGACCCATAATGATTTATTAATCTAAACCCTAATAAAGAGATCCATTTTATAAGAAATAACTAAATTAATCTTTGTTATATTGTCTTATAAATATTTAATTTAAAGAAAAATTGCAGAAAATATGTTTGATGATTTAAAAATAAACAGAGTTTATAAAAATGATTTTTATAATTTTTAGGAATTTTTCTGTAATTTTTAAATGCTTAAAAAATTCTTTAAAAAAATAAATGAGGTTGCCCGGGGTCGAACCCGGGACCTCATGGATTGCAAATGGACAAGGAACCGGTGAACTATGGCATATAGCCGCGATAAGTCACTGTTTCCTTTAGATTTAAACACAAACCAATCGATCACCCCCAAATCAAGAACCCTAAATCCATTTGTCAAATTGACCCTCGATTTGATGTTGTTAATGATTGTAACCATAGGGCTTTCGATCCTCTTGTAGAATCGAGTAATAGCCCAGTACAATTACCTGAAATCGTTTGAGATTCGAGGTGTACGAGTTCACGCTTAGCCGCGACCAACGTGGTGTTCGATCGATGCCCAAATGATGGTGATAATCAAATTAAACGTACAGTAAGCTTTAGAGAACCACCACGAATCGAAGCCCTCACTTAATTTCAGGTTTCGAAGTCCCGAAGGTAAGATTCGAGTGAGTTGCAGGTCCGCGACAGAGGAAGGATTGAATGTGGTGGTTTGTTGTGTTTCAAATGAAATTGAACTCGATGGACAATTTTAAATGATTAACCGTTCATGAGTGCGCATTTAATTTGATTATTATACAGCGTAGTGCTCGATCAAATGGCCAGATTCGCGGCCGAACTGGGTTTGGTGGGTAGATCGCACTATCGACTCTAATATTCAATTGTAGTGGGGCTCTAGTTCGAATCTTACACGCAATGTTGTCGGGGATGATTAATTCGGTCAAAAACGAGTGCCTTTGGGGTGTTGTGGCTCGCCGGAGTTGTCACCGGAATAGTGGCCGGAGGGGAAGGGTCGATGGTAGGGGAGGGGTATTTTAAAAGAAGTTACATATTTTCCCCCTGTAATTTGTTTTGTTTATCATTTTATGTTAAAAGTTTTTAAATCAAGTTTCAATTATAACTCTTGCATTTCGGATGGCGCTAACCGGTATGGTGCTTTTGCTACCGGTGTAGCTCCAGGAACCAACTCGATACGAAATTCCACCTGTCGTGGAGGAGGTAAAAACGACAAGTCATCAGGGAATACTTCCGGATAATCTCGTACTATAGGAATATCCACCAACTTGTTAACTTCTTCTTTCTTTTCCACTACATGGGCCAGAAATGCGTAACACTGCTTTCGTAAACATCGTCTCGTCTTCATGCAAGTGATAAGCTTCAGAGTTATTCCCTGTCGTTATCCTTGAATCTTGAGTACTCCCCCCCTCCTGTTTGGCATGGGGATTCGTACTACTTTCTCCCGACAAACAATCTCGGGTCCGTGTTTCGACAACCAGTCCATTCCCACAATCACATCGAAGCTTCCCAACTCAAAAGGCATGGTCCTCCAATATCATGGAGCACTGTCTAATAATCCCATCTGCTTGTACAACTCTACCGTTAGCCATTTCTATAGAGAAGCTAGTTTCTAGTCTACTAGGGTTCAAGGCAAGCATGTGTGCAAAATCAGAAGATATGAAACTATTGTCTGCCCCCGTATCAAATAGTATGGATGCGAAGTGGTGGTTGAGCAAGTACGTACCCGTAACAACATTCGGATCCTGACGAGCGTCATTTGCTCCAATAACGAACGCACATCCTCTGGCAGCATTTCCTTGATTCCCTAGGCCCGGATTACCAGCTATGGCCATCACTCGCTGCTGGATATTCCCTTGTTAACCCGGTGCCCTATTCAGTTTGGGGCACTCATTCCGATAGTGACCAAGACCTCCGCACTCATAACAAGCCCTGGCATTCCCGGCGGGGTTAACCACGTTGCTGGGTGCAACCAGGTTCGGTGCTGTTCTACAATCTTTCGCAAAGTGCCCCGGGCGCCTACAGTTCGCACATAATCGGCACTGCATCTCTGGGGATGATAATAATTGCACCTGCCACATTTAGGGTGCGGTCCTGTATACTCTCTCCTGCCTTGTGTCACCGCCATAAAATTTCGAGTTGTCTTGGCCTTCTTATCAAATCTTCTGGCATTAGACTGGCTTGTTTCCCCAGCCTCCTTTCTTTTCTCTGCTCCCCTACCCAACATCCCTGTTCTTACCATCTCATCAGTTAAAGCGCCGGCTTTCAAGATGGCGCTCTGAATCGTAGGAGGAGCAGCTGCTGTTACCAAAGCTCGAATTTGAGGAACCAGACCCCAAATGTACCTCTCAATCCTTTTAGACTCTGGGGTTACCAAGTGTGGAACGAATCTTGCCAACTCATGAAAACAATCAGTGTAAGCTGCGTGCCCAGCTCCTACCATCGCATGGTTCCAGAATTCCTGCTCAAGTTTCTGCATCTTGTTGAGAGGGCAGTATTCTTTAGAAATCAGGGCTTTGAACTCATCCGAAGTCATTTGCATCGTAGACTCTCTTCCTCTTGCTTGTACCTGGGTTTTCCACCAGGTTAATGCCTTGCCCTGCAGTGAACATGTGGCGTACTTGATTCTTTGGCTATCGAGGCACCCACTGAGGTCAATTGCTGCCTCTATCTTTTCAAGCCACCTAGTTAGGGCTATCGCCCCACCTTTCCCATCGAATTCTCGGGGTTTGCAGGCCATAAATTCCTTGTAAGAACATCCCCGTCTAGTATTATTGACCCAAATTTCATTCCCAGTTGTTCCACCAATCCCAGTGTCTTTCCCTGTTCCTTGATTATGCTCATGGTGAGTATCATGATCCCCGTGGAGATTATGATTCAGAAGAGTGTCGCTCACTTGCGTCACTATAGTAGGAATCAGTGCGGCTAGCTGCTGAGCAATCATAGCAGCTATGTCAGGGTTGTCAGTTCCCTGATTGTTGCCAGCTGGAGCACCGCCTGTTCTTGGTGGTCTACCCCTACCTCTGCCTTGTGGGGTCTCACCTTCTTGATTGGTACTACGTGTGGCTCTTCGAGGCGGCATCTTCTAATCATAGAAAGGTGTAAACATGTAAACTTTAGTAAACATGTAAACCTTAGTCACTTGAAGATACATGTATGGTTCCACTCATCAAGTTCCAATAACCCATGCTTCGGTCCGTCAAGATCATCACGTAGCCCAGTTTAAGCATATTCTTAGTATACCGATGAGGCTTATATGTAGGGTTCCCCGCAGCGTTCCCACCACATCCATGGTATACCTTGAATGACGCTTAAACCAGTGACACGACATCCTAATTTTCCTTAGGATCATTCCAAAGAGTAACGTAATGTATGTGTAGAGAGCATCATCACTCCTCTACATTTCCTGTAGTCCACTTTTATTCTAAGCATTCAATCAGTTCCTTAGTTACTAAAATGCTAAGTGGAGGAATGTCTCATAAAGGATAAGGTCAATGTCATGATTGGAAATACCCTGAAGGCTCTAAGTAGGACAGGACTTAACTAATAGCAAGTGTTGGTAATGTTTTGTTACCCTTAACAAAGTCTTACTAGAATTATGATCCTAGCACACCATAGGTTATAGAATAGAGAACTTGTGATACTCCTGATTGTTACCTCATGGTAAGATTTGCCAGGCTTCTCATGCAGTGCAAATTGCAATTACGTGTGCACCCGTAATGGTAATTTACCTTGCATGGTCACCCTAGCTCCACTTACCCCAAGTTAACATCATAGTATTATCAACACTCATCAAGCCTGGTTCGTGTAATGTCCTCATGTCCATGAGCCATTAGTATTCCAATAGTAGTATATAGTAACAAGTAAACTCCAAGCATATAAGCACAATATGTTTAATGATAGTTGCCTATCATTCATACTTTCCGGATTTTAGGCATAACCATGTTAGGGTCGGATTTAGTATCCGAGATCGACGCTACGCGTGATCACCGAGGTTCCCTTCTGTTTAGGTATCTCGACCTAATGATATGATGTAGTGTGCATACAATGTAAGATTCTAGTATAATGGTATCCCATGTAGAAAGACTAAGTGTAATAGTGTCTTCCTCAGGATGATCAGATAACAAGCACATATGCGTAGAATCATGTATAAAGTCAAGTAACAAGTATAGAGGAACACACACGTAATATTAAATGTAAGCCAGTCCTATCATGCATTCTACATGAAGGTTCCTAGGTTATAGTCTAGGTCAAGTGTACTGCCTAATTCTCTATAACCTGGCTCTGATACCAATCTGTCACACCCCCGCTTATAGCGGAAACACGAGGATGTAACGGACGGGATTGTCATAACACCTGGTTAGTTTACAGAGACTAAATAAATGCAAAGATCCACGTGTCATGACGTCACACGACACAATGGTGACTTGTGTCGTGCTTAGTCAGTTCCACGACTAGCATAGTCTATCGATTTAACAAAACCAAATCCAACATAAAATCCAACAAACAAAAAGTTCAACATAGTATTCATAAGCGAAATCAAATGATAGTCAAAACGCTAGTGCATGTCTAAAGAAATCCTGAGGGTCTATGCTATGGCATCAGCTCTAGCTATCCTCTTTGATTATTATCACCTGAAAAGATATGCTTAAAAGTCAACACATGGTTGGTGAGTTCACAGGTTTAAACATAAATTGAAAACTTGTTGCTGTGCATGAGTTTATGGATCATAAGTGTATACAGTTTATCACAAGTAATATCACATGAGCATCACAACTAAACCTATGACGAAGCACACAGCAATTGTCGGAACATATTCACCCAAGGGTCGATCATAACCACAGTCAGTCTCAACTAGTATACTAACATACATGGGTGGGGGTGTCAACCCGATAGTACTATCAATATCTATCCGTCGGCTCCAACACCAGAGTTAAATAGTTGTGATTAAAGAACCACACAGAAACTCATGCATAAGATATAGCTTGCAAACAGTAACATGTTAATCCAAAATAAATTGAGTTCATAGCTAGAAAGAGTGAGCATACTTTTCCCCCAAAGATTTATAAAGTTTGTAATAAAAATGGGGCCGTGAAACTCACCTTGATTGCGTTGCAAAGAAATAATGTTCGCACGACGATTAGAATTTCGGTTAACCTGTGTTTCATTTAGTATGAACATAGTTAATGTTAGTTATTGTTTTACAAGTGTAAGAGTCGTACGGTTTCGCGTTTCACAACTCTGTTACGGTGTTATGTCATTTAAATAATCTTAACGTAATTAAAGTTTTTATAATAACGGATAAAGTTTAATGTAAAGTGTAAATAATTTCAATAATTATTTAAAGTAGAAAGATTTTAATTTTAACTAAATGTAGCGCTTGGACTCATAATGATTTATTAATTTAAACCCTAATAAAGAGATCTATTTTATAAGAAATAACTAAATTAATCTTTGTTATATTGTTTTATAAATATTTAATTTAAAGAAAAATTGCAGAAAATATGTTTGATGATTTAAAAATAAACAGAGTTTATAAAATGATTTTTATAATATTTAGGAATTTTTCTGTAATTTTTAAATGCTTAAAAAGGCTTTAAAAAAATAAATGAGGTTGCCCGGGTCGAACCCGGGACCTCATGGATTGCAAATGGACAGGGAACCGGTGAACTATGGCATACAGCCGTGATAAGTCACTGCTTCCTTTAGATTTAAACACAAACCAATCGATCACCCCCAAATCAAGAACCCTAAATCCATTTGTCAAATTGACCCTCGATTTGATGTTGTTAATGATTGTAACCATAGGGCTTTCGATCCTCTTGTAGAATCGAGTAATAGCCCAGTACAATTACCTGAAATCGTTTGAGATTCGAGGTGTACGAGTTCACGCTTAGCCGCGACCAACGTGGTGTTCGATCGATGCCCGAATGATGGTGATAATCAAATTAAACGTACAGTAAGCTTTAGAGAACCACCACGAATCGAAGCCCTCACTTAATTTCAGGTTTCGAAGTCCCGAAGGTAAGGTTCGAGTGAGTTGCAGGTCCGCGACAGAGGAAGGATTGAATGTGGTGGTTTGTTGTGTTTCAAACGAAATTGAACTCGATGGACGATTTTAAATGATTAACCGTTCGTGGTGCGCATTTAATTCGATTACTATACAGCGTAGTGCTCGATCAAGTGGCTAGATTCGCGGCCGAAGTGGGTTTGGTGGGTAGATCGCACTATCGACTCTAATATTCAAATTGTAGTGGGGCTCTAGTTCAAATCTTACACGCGATGTTGTCGGGGTGATTAATTCGGTCAAAAACGAGTGGTTTTGGGGTGTTGTGGCTCGCCGGAGTTGTCGCCGGAACAGTGGCCGGAGGGGAAGGGTCGACAGTGGGGGGAGGGGTATTGTAAAAGAAGTTACATATTTGCCCCCCTATAATTTGTTTTGTTTATCATTTTATGTTAAAAGTTTTTAAATCAAGTTTCAATTATTACATTTTCAACCCAAAAGTTTAATAGGGTTAAGTTTTTAATAAATTTTTATTTTTAATATTATTATTATTAGTTGTAATAATACTAGTATTAATATTAATACTAATAATGATAATAATATATAAATCATATTAAAAATGTTTAATTTTTTTAATTATGGTTTATGTAATATTTGTCTAATCATGTCATCATAATATTAGGGTTGACACGTAAAGCAGGTACGGCAAGTTTCAATTTGGAAACGAATTAATGACGCAAAATAATAAATGTTCGGAAAAAAATAATGAGTTTTCGAGTCAATTGACAGACCTGATAGTGACGAATGTCACACTACATCCCCGTCTCAGGCATTTTCCCGTCACCGCCATCAAAATCACTTTCGGAATCATCGTAACTCGATCACTGTATATCGTCACCGAACTCCCATCAGGCGCCGTTAATCTAATCATCTTCTTGCGACACATAATGTTTGCCTCGTATTCCGCTAACCAATCCATTCCTAGGACTACATCAAACCTGCCTAAGGTCATCACAAACAGTCTAGCAGGAAACTTATGACCTTCTAGTTCTATATCACAACCATCAATCAAGTCAGAAATCTTTGTAGAATTACCTATGGCAGTTTCTACATCAAAGCGCTCATCAATACATCTACTACTAACAGACAAATTAGCACAGAAAGCAGCAGAAATAAAACTCCTACTAGCACCAGAATCAAATAACACAGAAGCAAGAGTTTGGTTTACTATAAACATACCTGACACAACATCGGGGTCCGTCCTAGCCTCCTCCCTGGTCATTGTGAATGCCCTGGAGCTTGCCCTTTGCTCCTCAGTTCCGGTCTTCTTCCCCGCTCTGGAATTCTCTGCCCTCGGCTTCTTGCACTCCCTGCTCAGGTGGCCTACTTTACCACAGTTGAAGCACCTCGCTACTCTGCAATCTCTAGAGATGTGGCCAGGCTTCCCGCATTTGAAACAAACATTAAGCCCCAGCCTACACTCACCAGCGTGCTCCTTCCCACACATACCTACTTCTTCATTCCCGATCTTGTTGCAACCACCCGTCGATCATCCACCCTTGCCTTCTTGTTATTTGTGGTAAAACCGCCATGCCCAAACCGTTTCCTGTTCCAGTTCCGGTCATCACCACCTGTCTTCTTCCCCTCGAACACCATCACCTCCCTCTCATCATACAGCCTCCCAGCCAAATCAACCACCGACCTAAACGTACTCGGTCGGATGGAGATCATGTAACTGCGGACATCCGCCGGTAAGCCCTGAATGTATCTTTTGATCTTTCGTGACAGGGACGTCACCTGATCCAGCACTAGCCGTGCTATTTCATTGAACTTGGTGGTGTACTGCTGATGTGTCATGGTTCCCGCCTCCAGCTACAGGAACTCTCTCTCCACCTTGTCCAACTCCTGATAAGGTCAGAACTCCTTAATCACAAACTTCTTCAGCTCACTCCACCTCATTCTACTAATCGCCCTGCTACCCTCGGCTTGGAC
This sequence comes from Flaveria linearis, assembly GCA_024085815.1. Taxonomy (NCBI): domain Eukaryota; kingdom Viridiplantae; phylum Streptophyta; class Magnoliopsida; order Asterales; family Asteraceae; genus Flaveria; species Flaveria linearis. The sequence goes on along the minus strand of CM044004.1, from coordinate 59,411,383 downwards.
AATTGTGAATCCAAGGATCGCAATTCAGGAATTATCAGTATTAAAATAAATCAATTTAACGATCGCGGAATTATCATTAATTGACGTTTAATTGTTTGAATGATTAATAATGAACACAACCACCGAAACACAATAAATGTGAAATCAATAATTATTCAAAAGTATTTCATTAACTATAACGTAATGATTACAAAAGAATAATAATGAATACTATAAACAATCGAATACAGTGTATCAAATAATGTTGATGTTGATGGGACGGCGATTAGGGTTGCACAATGGTGTAACTTGACAGCCGTAATATTGATTGATTGTGTTCCCCGAGATGTGAAACCTAGGACTCATATTTATAGACGATTTGAGTCGGCTAAGGAAACACCGGATCTCTCGGGATTTGTTGTTGATCTTGTTGACTTGTTTGACTTCTTGGAATTGATAATCACACAAGTATAATGGTCTTCCGCAGGAGTCTTGCCTTCCGCAGATCTTCTGTTCTTCCGTAGATGATTTGCTTTTCCGTAAGAATGTTGTTCTTCCGTAGATAATCCTCCTTCCGTAGGAGTCTTCACTTCATGGAACTTGATCATCCGTAGGAACTTACACTTGGTCATTTGGTCTTGTATGAAACATATCTACGGATTAACAAAATTGTTCATCCGTAGATGTTTCCTACACTTGGTCAGTTTTATCAAATCCATCTCAAGAATATTGTTTCTCCTGTCAAAGCACAAATCAACACACATACATATATGGGGTTAACCTATAGATTCAAATCACATATATATATATTTTGACTGTTACAAATGTTAATTACAAGACTTGATTTTCAAGTACTAAGCCTATACAAAATTGATCTAGTCCTATACAATCTAGACCTAACAATACTCCCCCTTAGGCTTAGTTTCTTGTAATCAGTCCTTCAAAACAGCTAGCTCCTTGACTCTAGCTATCATCTTATTGTAGAAGTAAGATACAGCAGTTTTCTGATCATCATACTTGTACTTTATCTGCATCCTGCTGATCTTCTTCAGTGTGTCATAATTGAGTCCCAAGACATCTTCTTCCGTAGTGAGTGTTTCCACTACACTATTATTATGAACAATCTCTAACTCATCTTCTTCAGATATTCTGAGCTCAGACACTTCATCTATGTTTGTTCCTTTCAGTAACCCAGCCTCATGTTTTCTTCTCTTGTATGCCTTTGCATGCAATTTATCTATCACTTGAATTATATGCACATACAAGCAGAGGTCATTCTGGGCTTTTTCATCTGTTAGCTTTGGGAAGAATTTATCATGTAAGTATGATATGTAGCTTGGATGCAGCATCTTGAGTTCCATTGGATCAAAAATTCTTATCCTGTCACCCTTCTTCCCATCTACATTTCTCAGCAGCACCATCTCTTTATTCTTTTCAATGTATCCCCATTCCGAGATAGGGCAAGTGAATTGGTTTCCTGAGATGCTTTTGATGGTGTGTGAGCTTCTGGTACATCCCACTCTTCTTAACAGATCATCATCTACAAGGGATGAGACTTCAGCTGTTTTTCTTTTCTGATTTTGTTTCATTCTGTTGTGCTCCTTATCATTTCTCTTTGCTTGCACGAGCACATCATCAGAAAAGCTTGTCTTCATGCCATTCACAGCTGCAGAGAAGTCTCTCCCCCTGAGATGGATTGGAAAGTTGAACATTGGGATGCTCTGAAGATCCCTGATGTCTTGCTCTGGGAGGCTGAGCAGGGCTTCTACATCATGGAAGTATTCAATCCTTCCAGATGTCCTCTTAATTATTGCACAATCCCAGTCTGGATCATATTTCCAGGCCATAATCCTGTTTTCTTCCACAGAACTGGGAGTTGTGATATGATCATACAACTGTATGAGAGTTGATTTCTTCTCTGTAATCTCTCGTACAGTTGTACCCAGAGGCCATACCTTTCCGGGAATCACTGCCCGTGGCTCTCTGATAAGTGTTTCTTTTTCCTTGTGCTGATCCTTTGGGTCAACTGTTATTGGATCAGCAACAAGTTTACTTGATTGTTCTTTTGGATGTGGAGCAGTGGTTCTGAATTTTACACCAGTTTCCAGCTCCACCTTCATCACGTGCTCCATCATCCTTCGCAGTTCTCCAGTTGTTCTGCCTTTGAGCTCATGCGGTTTGTAATTGTGCCCCTGTAACCAGCAGGTCATATTGTACTTTGAAAGTTTTGCTGTGTCACAGTGGCCCAAATCTTTCCTTATCTTCTCCACAGACTGGAATGTTGTAAATGCTTCATAATCACAGTCTGGGATTATGAATCTTGCAATCTCAAATTCTTTCAGCGCTTTGGTCATCTCTGAAGTGTTCATCCTCTCAACCATATCATACGGAAACCCATGGTTGATGAGGGTCATAAACATGCTGGAGTCAGGCCTCTCTTCTAAGATATCAGCAGTTGTTAGAAGGTCATCGGCCTTTCCACCCTTATCAGCAGTGGGAGACTCCATCCTCGTTAATTCCTCCCACTCTTTGTCACTTTCTTCTTCTTCTCCGGAAGATACCTTCACAGCAGAAACTTCTACTGAAGGTGTAGGATCAGGAGATGGAACTTTTGATTTCTTTGGGGAGCTTTCTTCTTCTGTTTTCTTTTGTGTGGCTCCAAAATATTTTCTTTTTCGGGTGTAGGATATCAGCGGCTTAGTAGCTCTACCCGATTGTTTTTCTGGTTCAGCACTTGAATCCACTTTTGTTTTCAAATCAGAGAGCTTTCTTTTCAGGCTCTCTATCTCCAGATCCTTTTGCTTTATTAGCTCGGCCTTTTCATTTTGCTCTTGTTTCAAAGTTGCCTCCAGCTCCCGTTTTGTTTGGAACAATGCATCAATAATTTCACTGTTGCATTGTGCATCTTCTCTCAGCCTTTTCAAGCTGGCATCCTTCTTTGTTAGTTCTTCATCCTTTTCTTGGATAACTCCGTACAGCTCCACAATTCTTTGTTTTCTCTTGTTGGATTTAAGCACCAACTTGTTGTATTTTGCAACCAGAAAGCTCTTGCTCACAGGAATGTCACTGTCACTTAAGTCATCTTCATTGTAAGCAGTGACATCCTGAGCAGATTCTTGAGTCTCCCCGGGTTCATCAGCAGGTATTGGCTCGGTATGAGCTGATGAAGGTTGTTCATCTGTGTGAGTTGGAGAGAAAGGAACAGTGCTTGCTTCAGATAGTATTTCGGTGTCTCCTGAGTGTACAGAGTGTACAGACTCAGTCACCTCAAGTGGTTCAGTCTCAGCACTTTCCGGTGATTGGGGTTTTGGGGATTCTGGTGGTGGTTGTATGGGTGATTGGATTTGGAGTGGAGAGTATGGTTGAGTGTGATGAGATGAAGATGATGATATCAGAACAGGTGATTGGTGTGGTTGAATTGGGGAGATTGGTTGGGTGTTTAGGCTTGAAGGTGATTGTGGTTGTTGAGGTGATTGGCTTGATGATGCATGTTGTAGTGGTGGTGTTTGGATTGGTGATTTTTGTTGGTGTTGTGGTGTTTGGTGTGGTGAGTGAGAAGATTGAGCAGAATCAGCAGATGATTCAGCTTCATCTTCCCACGCCAACTCTTGTGGCAGATCAGCATGTGGATCAATAACATGAGCAAACATAGGCATGTCAGGACCATCATACTTTCCACTAAGTTTATTCAGCACCGATTTGTTCAGGTGAGCTTGAACAAACACTTCTCCAACCCTGTTCAAGCTTGGGAGCTCTGAGTTAATCACCAATTGCAGGAATCTGGGGAACATGTACATCTTCTCATTCTTTTGTAATTTGACTTGCTCGCACAAACAATTGAAGATGTATCTTGCATAATTGTAGATTCTTCCCTCGAACACCCCAATAATTCCTGATGAGATGTGTCGAGAAAATCTGTCTAACCCCGACTTCCTGTTAGACATGCACTTCAGGTAGGTGTGACATAAGAACCTGTACGGTTTGCACAGCCTACCCTTCTTGATTTCTCCTTTTTCAAAATCACCATCGTACCCCATGAGATTGAATACCTTTTCTATGTATTCATTCTCGAAAACGTCCGGGTGACCTATCTCTCTATCTCCGAGTTCCAAGCATCTTCGTAAGGTGCTTTCATTCACTCGAAGACGCTGACCCAGAACTTCAGCCACTATTACCTCCTCATCGTTTTGTTCTTCCACTCGAGCTGAATTCCAGAATCCGATAATGTGCGACTGATGGATCACAGGCTCAGCCGTCAAGGCGTAGAAGAGCCTGGATCGTCGGAGATATCTGATGATATCTCGACATCCTTCCGCTGCTGGATCATCAGCGTTCAAGAATGCGCACACGTTATGCTCCTTAGCAAATCTATTTGCCATCTGCAAAGAAAATTAAGTTAGAAACCACGCAGTTGAATCGATTGAATGACAATAATCGATTAACCAGTTCCGTATTGATGTTTAAGACATGATTTACCTTTGCAGTAACTGTAATCGGTTACTGGATAATGTTGATATTTTGAAATTTTGAAAAGGGGGAAAAAGTGCGATTTTCTAGGTTAATCTGAAAAAGTGCTCTGTAAAAGTGAAATGAATTTTAAGAGTCAGACACCTTATTTGTAGTCCAACAAATTAACTTCTTTTATTAATTATGTTGGGCTCACATTATGTTGGGCCCACTTTCATTTATTCCTATGTTGGACCCACTTTCATTTATTCCTTTTCATATCCCAAGTGTTTAGAATGCATTATCTCTTCCGCAGAACATCTGCGGAACATTGACATCTGCGGATGTCAACATCTGCGGAACCTTAACTTCTGCGGATGTCAACATCTGCGGAACTTTACATTGGATGTAAGTTCAAATAATGCATTTGTTTTGTTTTGCTTGTTTTGCTGCTGAATCAGAGATCACATAATACTTCTACGGATGAGCGGTATTACTGTGACTTCTGCGGATGCAGAAATTTCACTGTTACTTCTACGGATGAGAAGTATTACTGAAACTTCTGCGGATGCAGAAATTTCACTGTTACTTCTACGGATGAGAAGTATTACTGAAACTTCTGCGGAACTTAAAGTTTTGAGAACTTTAAATGTATGATATCTACATAGTAGAATCAAATGTTGATGTTGGACATTGTTGACTTTATTTACATGGCAATTAAGTACAGGGAAGCAAGTTTCCTGTATCCTGTATTCAAGTCAGTGCTCAAGTTCCAATTCCTTCAAAATAATTCAGATCAATTATCAGCTTTTATTGTTTGTTTTTCATGCATGAACTACTCCCCCTAAATTTGTGATTAATGTGAAACTGTTGCATTCATCATAAATTTAAGTTGTGAACAGGCATGGCAGGCTTATGACATTCTAAATGAGAGAAATTCTGTTGAAATAGCAATTAAGCATCTGTGAAACAGGTACATGCATGCATATATATATAGAGGGATCATACTATAAATTGGCTTCTGCTGATGTTGTTAGTTGATTCAACACATATCTGATTGCAAGTATATAAATCCACTTAAATTCAAACATGAGTGTTGTATCAACTAGGCATGCAATTTATCATGTTGTGAAGTTTGTTAATCAGTAGCAATCATGAGTCCCACATTCAATTATCGTTAGAGTATGTCTTCCGTAGATGTGGCAAATCACTACATTCCACACTTAATGACTATGTACATTAAGTTATAAGTTCTATCTTGAGACAATGTTCAGTCTCATGAATGCTTTGATGCGATAGCTCTTGAGCTTGATGTTCAATGGATCACAAGTGATTCCTTTTTAGAGCTGAAATATGATCTTCATAGTCACCAGGTCTTTACTTTCGTAAAACAGAGGTGAACTTTAACCCAGGTCTTTGTTGACACAAAACAGAGGGAGAATGAAGATCACACTTGTTAATCACATTCCCAGGTCTTTGTTCACACAAAACAGAGGGAATATGACTTTGCAAAGATAGAATATTATAAAGTATTTTACATAGTGTGCTTGTGTAAGTGATTTGAGCACAGCAGGAGAGAACATACCTTCATGATTCTCAAATGGAATCCTCACAGACAGTTATCTCATGTTTTTAGTTTGGCATGCTCTTAGCTTTGTTTCCACTCAAGTTGAACCTACTCACATATCAGTATGATATAAGTCAGATTGAGTGTTTGTTTAATAGCCAAGTATAGTCTACTATCATTTCCCATATATAATGCATGTATAGATGTTCTAACAGACACTTAAGTTATCCTCAACGATTACTCTTCACAAAGTCAATCATATGCGTTTGTTGATTTATTCTAAGTTAATCATTCCTAAAGATTCTATCAGAAATTGAATCTAACAGAATCAAACGCTTTAGTAAACAAATCAGCAAGCTGATTGGTTGTGTCTACTTTGACTAACTTGATTAGACCCTTTTCAGAGCAATCTCTCAGAAAATGGTATCTGATTTCTATATGTTTTGTTTTACTATGTTGAACTGGGTTAGCAGTTATAAACATAGCAGCTGAATTATCAATATGAATTGGTGTATGAAGGAAATTGTAACCATAATCAAGTAATTGGTTTTGCAACCAAAGTACTTGAGAGCAACCTGCTGAAGCAGCTATGTACTCTGCTTCAGCCGTGGATACAGATACATTTGTTTGCTTCTTGCACTGCCATGAAACAAGTCTTGGTCCTAAAAATTGACATCCACCAGTTGTGGATTTTCTGTTGTTGTTGCACCCTCCATAGTCACTATCTGAGTATGAGTAGAGGCTAAAGTCTCCATCTTTGGGATACCAAAGTCCCAATGCAGGTTTGCCTTTCAGATATCTGAAAATTCTCTTTACAGCATTCAAATGTGACTCCTTTGGGTCTGATTGATACCTGGCACAAACACAAACAGCAAACATTATGTCAGGTCTACTGGCAGTTAGATACATTAAAGAACTGATCATAGATCTGTACAATCTTTGATCTACGGATTTTCCAGCAGCGTCAGGCACAATCTTGTCTATTGTTGATGCTGGTGTCTTGCAGGAAGTGGAATCAGCAAGATTGTACTTCTTCAAAATTTGATGAATGTACTTCTCTTGATTAATGAAAATGCCATCTGGTTTCTGATGAACTTGTAAGCCAAGGAAGAAAGTCAATTCTCCCATGGAGCTCATCTGAAATTCAGATTTCATTAAGTCTTCAAAGTTTTGACACAGCTTCTTATTGGTGGATCCAAATATGATGTCATCAACATATATTTAAACAACCAAAAGATCTTGATGTTCATGTTTGAGGAAGAGTGTCTGATCAATAGTTCCTCTCTTGTACCCATTCTTCAGCAAGAAGGATGATAGTGTATCATACCACTTTCTGGGTGCTTGATGAAGACCATACAAGGCTTTGTCAAGCTTGTATACTCTATGTGGATAATCAGGGTCTTCAAAACCAGGGGGTTGTGCCACATAGACTTCTTCATCAATTTTCCCATAAAGGAAAGCACACTTGACATCCATCTGATAGACTGTGAACTTCTTGAATGCTGCATAGGCTAGGAAGACTCGTATAGCTTCAATCCTTGCAACTGGGGCAAAGACTTCATCATAGTCTATTCCTTCTTCCTGAGTGTATCCCTGTGCAATGAGTCTGGCCTTGTTTCTTACTATAATACCTCTGTCATCCAACTTGTTCTTGAAAAGCCATCTTGTGCCAATTGGATGTTGACCTGAAGGCAAATCGACAAGAGTCCACACTTTCTGTTTTCTAAATTGTTGCAACTCTTCTTGCATGGCCTCAATCCAGCTGTTGTCTTTCAGTGCAGCTGTGATGTTTGCAGGGACTGTTTGAGATAAAAAGCAGGTGAACAAACAAATGTTTGCCACACCTCCTTTGCTCCTTGTGGTTCTGGCATGCAGGTCCCCAATGATGTTGTCTGTTGGATGAGATTTGTGTACTCTGCTTGTTGAGACAGCATCAACTTGAACTGTGGAGTCCAAGTTAGTGAAATCCATTGAAGATGGTGTCAGCTGAGAAGTCGAGTCAATGAAATAATCAAAATGCTCATGATCGTTCGGATGAGCTTGTGGTTGATTGGGTGTTTTGTCTTCTTCCGCAGGAAGTTCTACTGAATCAGCATTTTGTTCTTCCGCAGGAGGTTCTACGGAAGCAGCATTTTGTTCTTCCGCAGGAGATTCTACGGAAACAGCATTTTGTTCGTCCGCAAGAGGTTCTACGGAAGCAGTATTTTGTTCTTCCGTAGGAGATATATCACCATTCACGGATGAACAATGTTGGTCAGCTGGTAATGGTGGTTGGATGACTGCCTCCTCTTCATTTCTAGCATCAGTAGTGACATCTACGGATGAGGGAACATCTGCTGATGAATTTACATGTGCTGGGGATGAAGAGTTTGCTTCTCCAGAAATAGCTTCATGCTGCTGACTTGATCTTTGCTGTGGTTCAGGTGGCACACGTGCTCTTGGTGGATAAGCTGTTAAAGGCACTTCATTCACACTTGGGGGCACAAAGGGATAACATGTATCCGCAGCACCTGCATTGATCAAATAACCAGTGTTAAATGATTCTGTTAATGCATCTATATCAAACAACCAAGATGATCCTTTTACATTGGTAGTAAACATGGATTCATCAAAAGAAACATTGGGAGTTTCTTCAACTATGTTATGTTCTGGAATGTACACCCTGTATGATTTAGAAGTGGATGAATATCCAACAAAGAAACCATCATAGGCTTTTTCAGAAAATTTTCCCAATTGTTCTTTAGTGTTTAAAACAGACACATGACACCCAAAAGCTCTAAGATATCCTATAAAAGGTTTTCTTTTAAATAAGAGTTCGTAAGGTGTTTTATTATGTTCTTTGACTATCAAAGTTCTGTTTTGAACGTTGCAGGCTGTATTCACAGCTTCTGCCCAGAATGTAATGGGCAGCTGAGAATCAGCTAGCATTGTTCTGGCTGCTTCTATCAGTGTTCTATTTCGCCTTTCAGCCACTCCATTTTGTTGTGGAGTTCTTGGGGCACTGAATTGTCTAGCTATTCCTTTAGTCCTGCAAAAAGAATCCAAATCAGCATTAACAAATTCAGTTCCATTGTCACTCCTAAAAATTTTAACTTTTAAATCAAGTTGATTCTCAATCTTGATCACAAAGTCCATTAATATTTCAGATGTTTCACTTTTATGTTTTAAGAAAAAGACCCATGTAAATCTAGTGAAATCATCAACTATCACCAAACAATATTGCCTTTTTCCAATGCTCAGTACATTGGTTGGACCAAAAAGATCCATGTGAAGCAATTTGAGTGGTGTATTGTTTGTGTTGATTGTTTTGGATTTATGAGACACTCTGTGTTGTTTTCCTTTATAACATGAAAAACAGTGATTAGAACAATGAAATTCTTTCTTTGGTAATCCAATGACTAAGTCATTTTTCACCAATTTATTCATGTTCTTCATGTTGGAATGGACAAGCCTTCTATGCCACAATTGAGATTCATCTTCGGAAGATTTGGACAGCAGGCATGTCTCATGCTTGGTGAGTGTTGTGTTGTTCATATCCAAGATGTATGTGTTGCCTTTTCTTGATGCTTTAAGAAGTATCCAGTCTGCTGGAACTGTAAATCCTGGCTTAAGAATGTAACAGTTAGTGTTATCAAACAGTGTTAAATAATGTTGATCACAAATTTGGGAGACACTAAGTAAATTATACTGCAAATTTTCACAGTAATTTACTTTTTCAAATGTTAAAACACCATTAGTTACCATTCCTTCACCAACAATTTTACCTCCCTTCTTATCCCCACCAAATGCCACATAAGAGGCATGTTTATGTTTGAAGTCATGGAGAAGTGCACAGTTGCCTGTCATATGTCTGGAACAACCACTGTCAACATACCACTTGTTGTCAGCTCTCCATAATTGTTCCTCTTTGGCCATTGGAGGAACTTTGTTTTCCATATGTGCCATCAGTGCTTGATTCTCCTCTATCACTTCCTTCTCATACAAACTCCAGTCACAAGTTCCATCCTGAAGTATGATCAGCCCTGTCTCTTTAGAGTTACTTGGTCCTGCTGATGTATTTGTGGCTGGTGGGGATGTGAGCTGAGGTTGTCTATGCAGAGATCTTTGAGAGGTTGGCTGCTGATTTTGATAGTGTTGTTGCTGATGATGTTGTTGTTGCTGCTGCTGATGCTGTGGAGTTGATTGTTGATTGCATTCTCTAGAAAAATAACCATAGAGATTGCACTTGTAACATCTGACCTTAGACTTATCAACTCCAATCTTCGATGTTTTGCTTGCTGCTGCCAGATTTTTATTTCGTCGAAGATATTGCTTGGCTCTGTAAGCAATCATTGCCATCTGCTATTGTAGATCCATCTCTTCTACAACATCAGGAGGGAGTTCCTCCAAATCTTGCTGGCAGATGTTTGCTGCTGTAAGGGAACTTCCAAGATAAGCTTGAAAGCTAGAACTAAAAGCTGCAAAGGCTGCTTTTTGTTCTTCAGAATCCAATATCACAGTTATTGGTTCTGAGTTTGCTGTTGCTGATGTTTCTCTTTTCTCTGAAGATTTAGCCTTTTCCTTTTGAGTTTTGCTTTGAGATGACTTCTTAGTGGGTTTGGATGCATAGAAACTTACTTCCTCTTCATCATCACTCAAAGCACAAGAGTTATCATCTTCATTATTAGAAATAAATGCACTTCCAGCATTCTTTGTTTCCTTGAAGTGATAAGGTGAGACATGAGTTCTCACACTCTTGTTTCTTGATTGTTCATCCAGTTCAAGTGCTTCAACCTTGGCAACTAGTGTATCTAGACCAGTTGTCTTCAGATCTATGGTGTTTTTGAACATGGAGACTGTTTGCTTCCAACTTTCAGGCAAAGTATGGAGCATCTTCTTGTTCAGTTCCTCAGTTGTGTATTTTAACTCCAAGATGTTCATCTCAGTGACGAGTTGCATGAATCTATGGAGTTGCTGAGGAATTGACTCACCCTCAATATGATGAAAAGTTTCATACTGTGATCTAAGGGTGTCTTTCCTTATGCTTCTGATTTCATCACTCCCTTCACAGAGAGTGTGAAGTATCTTCCATAGGGAATTTGCTGTTTTATAGTTCTCGCACCTGATCAAGATTTCTTCAGGTAAAGCCATACTAAGCAAGCTGTATGCTTTAATATCGACTTTAACCTTCTTGACATCATAGGTGGCAAGTCCTTAGTGCTGATTGGCTGGTTTTTGTCATTATAATCCGGCCCAAGAGTGGGTGGAATATAAGGACCTTGTGTGATGGACTCCCACAAGTCAGAATCAGTGTAGTTCACATGATTTCTGAACTTGATCTTCCAGGATTTAAAATCAGCTTTTGTTTCCAACTTTGGTGGTTGATAAGATCCTCCTCCAAAAGTACTCATGTTTAACTGCAAAACAAGATTTAAAATTTAAGTGCTTGAATTGACAAATCTATCAAAGACGCAGATCTAGTATTCAATGGATTTGAATATAGATCTAAATCAAACAAGCAATAAGAGAATGCTTGCTGAAAGACAAGTCGTTGATTTAATTGTTTGAAAATCAATTAAACAATTTTAATACTGATAGATCAATTGATCTAGATCAATGAGCACCAATGGCTCTGATACCACCTGTGAATCCAAGGATCGCAATTCAGGAATTATCAGTATTAAAATAAATCAATTTAACGATCGCGGAATTATCATTAATTGACGTTTAATTGTTTGAATGATTAATAATGAACACAACCACCGAAACACAATAAATGTGAAATCAATAATTATTCAAAAGTATTTCATTAACTATAACGTAATGATTACAAAAGAATAATAATGAATACTATAAACAATCGAATACAGTGTATCAAATAATGTTGATGTTGATGGGACGGCGATTAGGGTTGCACAATGGTGTAACTTGACAGCCGTAATATTGATTGATTGTGTTCCCCGAGATGTGAAACCTAGGACTCATATTTATAGACGATTTGAGTCGGCTAAGGAAACACCGGATCTCTCGGGATTTGTTGTTGATCTTGTTGACTTGTTTGACTTCTTGGAATTGATAATCACACAAGTATAATGGTCTTCCGCAGGAGTCTTGCCTTCCGCAGATCTTCTGTTCTTCCGTAGATGATTTGCTTTTCCGTAAGAATGTTGTTCTTCCGTAGATAATCCTCCTTCCGTAGGAGTCTTCACTTCATGGAACTTGATCATCCGTAGGAACTTACACTTGGTCATTTGGTCTTGTATGAAACATATCTACGGATTAACAAAATTGTTCATCCGTAGATGTTTCCTACACTTGGTCAGTTTTATCAAATCCATCTCAAGAATATTGTTTCTCCTGTCAAAGCACAAATCAACACACATACATATATGGGGTTAACCTATAGATTCAAATCACATATATATATATTTTGACTGTTACAAATGTTAATTACAAGACTTGATTTTCAAGTACTAAGCCTATACAAAATTGATCTAGTCCTATACAATCTAGACCTAACAACAATGTTGTCCCATCAACATAGAGCCAAGTCCACAAATGAATGAGTGGCAAACTTCACCTTCTTGTCCCCCCGAGACTCGCTGATTTCAAGTACAACCTCCATCTTCCTCACCCATCGGTGAGCCGAAGCATTAGTGCCATTACTATCTTAGGTAGGGGGCTTGCATCTTTGAAATGCCCCATAGTTACAGCCTCGTGCTGCCTCCAGCACAGGCTCTTCTTTCTCCTCTTCCTCATCAGTAGGGATAACCGTCTCGGTCTCTGGTTGTTCTCTCCCTCCCGAGGACCTGTTCCTATCCTTCCTCTCTCCTTCCCTAACAACTTTAATCACTTTGGTCACCACAGACGGAAAGATAGTCTGCATGACCTGATGAACCTCTACCACTATGGCCTCCTTCACCGAGGCTCTCAGATTAGAACTCTCATCACCAACCTCCGGATGAGGGGTCTCAGGCTCCTCATGGGTCACCTTTTTAACCCTGGGCCTTCCTCTTATGACCCGTGGTCTAGCACCACGTCCACCACGTACTCTACCTCGTGAAGCCTTAGAAGATCTACCTCCAACCATCCTCTAACAAACTATAAGATTCAAACACTAACACGGTCATTCAGGGTAATAGCTCAGATTATGTCAAGTATAGTAAGTCCCTAATTATAGTGGCCAGTTGTGATTAGCCACTTACTTTACTCTTCATTCCCCAAGCATTTCCTTTCCTGACTACATCAGTATCTATATCTACTAAGGGCAAACAGATCAAATAACACGCGCACATAATACCGGTTAATGTTTAAGAAAATACCTGATGGCACGTAGCTACTTGGACTGGTATCCCTTCCCTTTGTCCCATTCTCAGTTTAAGTGTAGGTTTCTTTTGAAAATATTTACCCATTTCACTTAAACTTTGGCTCTGATACCAACTTGTAAGGCCCCGTTCCGGGCACCTCACAGTTGGTCATTCATTGCACATAAAACATATATATATATAAATATATATATATATATATATATATAAATATATTCAAAACATCATAATGGAAATCAATTAAAACCATTTTTGTATATATTAATGAGAACTTTTGCAAAGTAATACAATGCAGTTAACTGTTACAAAATATCATAATTGCATTACATCATAAAACGTCATTTGTTATATAAAATGGACGCCATCTAAAATAAGCCAAGTAGCTGCCCCGTGCCATCGTCAGCAACTCTTACCTGCCAAGTAGAAAATACATAAAATTCAGTGTTGCTGAGTGAGTTCTTGTTTTATAAGAATATAAAATACTTTAGTTTCGTTAAAACCCTTCTTAAATTTCATATGCGATCATTGTAAGGATTCCTAGAAGTCTGATGCAGCCAAAACACTCTTGTAACTATCTACTGATCATAACAACTGAAGAAGACATCAGCTGAAGGTAACAGCTGAAGTCAACAGCTGAAGACATCAGCTGAAGACAAACGCTGAAGACATCAGCTGAAGACAACAGCTGAAGACATCAGCTGAAGACAACAGCTGAAGACATCAGCTGAAGACAACAGCTGAAGACATCAGCTGAAGATAACAGCTGAAGGTAACAGCTGAAGACAACAGCTGAAGACATCAGCTGAAGACAACAGCTGAAGACATCAGTTGAAGACAACAGCTGAACATATCAGCTGAAGATAATAGCTGAAGGTAACAACTGAAGTCAACAGCTGAAGACATCAGCTGAAGACAACAGCTGAAGACATCAGCTGAAGACATCAGCTGAAGACAACAGCTGAAGGCATCAGCTGAAGATATCGTCTGAAGACAAAGTCTGAAGACAGTTTTCAGTAGTTGTCATAACAACTGAAGAAGTACTCTTCAGTAGTTGTGATGATTCTTTTTCAATAGTTATCACAACAGCTGAAGAAGTATTCTTCAGTAGCTGTGACAGTCTTCTTTCAGTAGTTCTATGAAATGATCGTCTTCCTGTATGCTGCACAGAACATGAAGTAGTATTGCTAAGGAAGTTTTACACACCACATCAGAAACATTCCAAGTGTAAAATCTTCCATAGCCAAGACCAATATCTTCTGAAGACATAAATGAAGTCTTTCTTAGCTTCAAGACAAAGTCGTCCGAAGCCAAGAAACCAAGACAGATTCTTCCGAAGACTTTTATCATACATGCTTTTATCTGATGTACTTTTTCTGAAAAGTTGAACCACTTTGCCGCTACCCACTCTGCTTGGTCACCAACTTATATGAGTTGGTGAAAAGGTCCATGCTTTAGGAAAACTGTACATTGAGGTCTTGGGTCAAACCTTTCTACTTTATGTACTTTTATCCTTTTTGTAATACATTAGCATGTGAGCTATGGCAAGTCATAGTCACTAGCCAAAAGGCAAATCTTGCCTTTTGACTCTACATGGATTGTGTTGTCTAATCTATGTATCCAGCTGGCCTTCAAAGTATGGCCGTTTGTAGGTTGTAGTATATAGTATCTCAAAATCTTGTAATGTATGCATGCTGAATGCTTGTAACTTTGAATTTGAGAAGCAATATACAACATCCTTGAAAACCAACCACTTGTGTTGTTATCTTGTTCTTTCTTTCTGAGTTTACTTTTGTGTTCTTAGCATCATCATAACCGGTTCCCCATTTGATCTGTTAAGTGTTCTAATACACTCTCCTCATTGTGTTGTTGTGTTGTAAGTGCTAACCCCTTCACGCGATCCTGCATTTGGTATCAGAGCATCCAGGCTCTTGATATAAGATCTCACCATCTTAAGATCCCTCACACACACAAAATACTTAACAACTCAAATGGCAGCTCTTTCTAAAGCTGATATGGAAACTGGTACTATGACCAAGTCCCCACTGATCACTCCTGAAGATTTTCACACATGGTGCACAAGAATGGAAGGCTTCATCAAGTGTCAAGATTCAAGGATGTGGGACTCAGTTATCAACGGTCCCTTCATACCAAGCACTACTTCTGCTACTGGTAATTGTATTATCCCTAAAGATGTAGATGATTACTCAGAAGAAGACAGGAAGAGAATAGAGCTTGATCAAAGGGCCATGACTTGTCTTCAAACTGCTCTTCCAAACTCCATCTACAGAGGCTTCAAGAAGTGTAAGACAGCTAAAGATCTATGGGAAGCACTGAAGCTCATGTATGAAGGATCCAAAGAAACTAAAGAAAACAAGAAGGATCTCTTGAAGCAGCAGTTTGAAAACTTCAGGAGCGAATCTTAGGGGAGCCACTTCGTGATATACGGTTTTGAAAACCAAGAAGTTTGATTAGACTTTTAAGTTGTGTTTGAACAAACTGATGTAGCTACATTTGAAATAAAG
Source organism: Flaveria linearis (assembly GCA_024085815.1). Lineage (NCBI taxonomy): Eukaryota > Viridiplantae > Streptophyta > Magnoliopsida > Asterales > Asteraceae > Flaveria > Flaveria linearis. The sequence goes on along the minus strand of CM044004.1, from coordinate 59,395,565 downwards.
GTTTTTGTTACTTCCAATGTATCAATTGTACATGTGTTGCCAGAATATTGGGTGGGGTGGGGTGTGACATATTTTGTTTTACATGGTATTTGGCTAAATTTTTATCAAATCCATAATCAGACTTGAAAATTTACTTATGATACCTCAAAATATCTGTATAAAGAAGATTATTTACCAAGTAAAATATGTATACTTTAAGGAACATCACCTACCTTGAATTGACCTACCTAAACAAACTTGGGTACCAAAATCTCTAAGATTCATTATTTTAATAGGACCAAGATATGCATATACAATCTTTTGATTCTTGAAGCTTGAAGCACATGATTAGAAACAAAAAGCTTACTCAACAAGTTCAAGGAGAAGTTGGATCACTAGGTGAAATATGGTTATGGTAGACAAGGGATAACAATATAGGTTGATTACAAATATGGTTGTTATGATTAAATAAGTTCTTTAGGCTAATGGCCTACACTACAATCTGCTAACCTTCCTTTTTATGATTGTGAATTCAAGATTATCTTTATACTAAATGTGAAATTATATGCATAAGTTCTAAGAAGGCCGCTATCATAAAAACCAAAGAATTAGTTAGTATATTATCTTATTTCACATGCAAAAGATTGTTTCTGAACCAATATGTCTACTTATAAAAGTATTAAGTGATGAAGGTATAGTATGGCACAAGAGACTCTCTCACCGTAACTTTAAGGCGATTACCTCTGTTACAAAAGTATAACTTGTAAATGGTCTAACAAAACTCATTTTGTATAAACAAGGACTATGTACAACATGTCAAATAGAAATTTTATAAAAGGATAATGCTCCAAATCATTTGAAATGATTCATTTGGATTTTTGAGGTCCTCTAAAGTTGAGAGCTTACATGAAAACAAATACATTCTTGTGATTATGGATAAAAATATAAGATATACATAGGTTGAGTTTCTAAATTCTAAGGTTGAGACTCTAAATATAGTGATAAACTTAATTAGAAATTTACAATGATAAATTTAATTAGAAATTTACAAGTTCTAATGCATTCTGAAGTTCAAAATGTTGAGAATCGATAATGGTTCTAAATTTAAAAATTCCAAGTTAGGTGACTTATTAACAAGTCAAGGCATTTCTCACAACTTCTATGTAGCAAGAAAACTTTAACTAATAGAGAAATTGAGAAGAGAAACATAACATCAATTAGAGTAGGTCACACGATTTTAGTATCCTCTGAATTGCCTACATATTTCTCGGTACAAGCAATCGTAACAACTTCTTTAACCCAAAATCATTTTCATCAAAACTAGTTTATGAAGATAATGATTCTAGTGTGTGTAGTGGGCGCACATAAGTGTACGGCAGGCACACGCGTGGTACACTGACACACCGATACGTGTTAGACTGCGCACAATGACAAGTCTAGTTTATGGTGTCCTCTTGTCAAGCAAGTCTGAAGCATGGGGGTGTGCCTTACCATGCATGATTGTGCTTATCTTCTGCTTTAACATTTTCTTTGTTTTACTTTCCATTTTTCTTTATTTGTTAGATTAGAAGTCGATCGTTCATGTAAACAAAAATAGAACTGATTAAGAATCAAATCCATAGAACTTTAGAAGGAAATAATCACTATTTGAGGTATAATTGATGTATAAAAGATGTGTATTTCAATACACATCACACATACACTAAGCATCAAAGCATGGAGAACTTGAGAAGTACAATGAGCGGGAAAACCTAAAAGGTTTGAATCCTTAAACTCAAAATTGGCTTCAATCTAATAATCGATATCCTAAGCATCAAAGCATGGAGAACTTGAGAAGTTATTATCTTGTGTAAACTTTATATGATTCAAAGTCTCTGAGATTCTCAAAGAACACAGTAAAAAAGGTTTACAATGTTTGTAAATCAACAACTGAACACAACGAAGAAGAAAAGCAAGGAACTTGATAACAATGAAAACAAGACAATCAGGCTTCGAGAACAAGCAACAATTAGATGCTTGTTATCACTGATTGACTTAGAAGATCAAAGGTATCGATGAATCAAACGATCGGCAGCCCTAATGCTTTCAAGGTGATAAACCCTAAATCTTGTGTGTTATTCTCAACCATCAGATGATGCGATGAATTTATAGATCCACAAGAACCAGAGTTAGTCCAGATCTTTTCCTTATGTGCAGAGGACACCTTTAAGAAAGAGGAAATGCCATCCAGCCCCCTTGAACAAATAAACCTCAAAAGATAAAAACACACCAAATAAGAATTGAATTGAATATATAATTATTGGAAAATTTAACACCCACCCTCAATTCAATTCCTAAAACAAATCAACGAGACCCAGTTTTCCACACAGATATTTGTGTTGATTAACACCTAAACTTTTTGTGAAAATATCAGCAGGTTGATCAAGGGTATCGATTTTTTTAATTTTAAAGATTCCAGCTAAAACCTTTTCCCTTAGAAAAAATAAATCGATTTCAAAATGTTTAGTTCTCTCATGAAATACTGGGTTTGCTGTCATAAGAATGGCAGCATTACTGTCACAAAAAATATCAATTGGAATAGTACACGTTACCTTCATATCTTCAAGAAGTTTCCGAATCCATAAAATTTCACAACCAGTAACACACATAGCTCTATACTCAGCTTCAGCTGAGGATCTAGATACAGTATTCTGTTTTTTACTTTTCCATGATATTAAATTGCCACCTAAATAAACACAGTATCCAGAAACACATCTTCTAGTAGACAGACACTTACCCCAGTCAGAGTCTGAATACCCTGTTAAAATGAATTCAGAGTGCTGTTTGAACATTAACCCTTGACCAGGATTTTGTTTTAGATACCTTAGCAGTCTTAAGGCAATTTTAAAATGAGATTGATGAGGGTTATGCATATATTGACTAAGGCATTGAACAGAGTAGGAAATATCAGGACGAGTTAAAGTTAAATATATGAGTTTTCCAACCAAAGTTTGGTAAACAGTGTCATTTTCAAGCACAGGATCATTGTTATGTTCATTTGAACCATCAGGCACAACACAATTTTGTTCCATAGGGATATTAACAGGTTTACATGCAAGCATACCAAATTCATTTAATAATTCCAAACAATACTTCCTTTGACTCAAACAAATACCATTACTAGTATTAAGAACTTCTATGCCCAAAAAATATTTAACTCACCCAAATCCTTAATTAAAAAACTTTGATTCAACAGATGTTTAACCCTTTCAATCTCAATAGCACAATTACCAGTCACAACAATGTCATCAACATATACAAGTAGCATCATAATTTTAGACTCATAAGACTTCACAAACAAAGAAGCATCATTTTTACTTTGAGAAAAGCCTATTGATTTCAACGTTGCTGTTAGTTTTTCATTCCATTGTCTTGGAGCTTGTTTAAGCCCATACATTGACTTCACTAACTTGCAAACCTTGCCATCATTATTTTTGGAACCAAATCCTTCAGGAATAGACATATAAACATCTTCATGTAAATCACCATACAGGAATGCATTATTAACATCCATTTGAAACAATTTCCATCCAAATTGAACAGCAACAGCAAGTAAGGTTCTAACAGTAGTCATTTTAACAACAGGAGCAAATGTTTCATCAAAGTCAATTCCTTCACGTTGGCTATAGCCTTTAGCAACTAACCTAGCCTTATACCTTTCAATTTCCCCATTAGACTTATACTGATTTTATACAGCCATTTACACCCTATAGCCTTTCTACCTTTAGGTAAGTCAGTAATAACCCAAGTTTTATTTCTATTTAAAGCTTCAATTTCTTTATTCATAGCATTTACCCAATTGATATCTTTGCTAGCTTCACTATAGGATGTTGGTTCAACACTTTTATCAAGTAAAGACAGGAAGCAACCATTTGACTCGGACAAATTTGCAAAATTAACATATCTGTCAACACCATATTTGACTTTTCCTTCAATCACAAAATCACTAAATTTTCTAGGAATAGTTCCCACCCTTCCTGATTTACGAGAATTTCCTATATTTGATGAATTTGGGCCCTCAGGGATGTCAGGATTATCCGAACAGTCCTTATCCTCATCTAGAACATCAGCGGTTAGGGTGTCATCATCTACCATCACTGTTCTTTCATGTTTAGCAGGTACAGCTGTGGGTCTATGATCACTTATGACCGTTGATGGATTAGCGGAAACATCTGTTCTTATATTATGGTCATGAGTTCCTACGGACCCACAATCCGTTCCTGCTGAGGGAGTAGTATCTGATTCGATATTCTCATCAATAGAAGAACTAGTGGGCAAATTATTAACCCTACCCTGACTGACATTTCTATTGGATTCCTCCCCATCATCATCGGGCAAAACAGTTTTCTTCAGATTTTTCTCAGATCCATTAGTGTCAGACCAATTCTCAAAGAAATTTATGTGAGTTAAATCATCAAGTTCAGAAGTAGATTGGTTTTCTTTTAGAGGAAAACAAGTTTCAAAGAATTTAACATCTCGAGAGTAGAAAATAGTGTTATTATCAAGTGACAAAAGTTTGTACCCCTTTTTTTCAAACGAATAACCAATAAACACACACTTAGAAGATCTGCTATCAAATTTGTTATTAGGAGTTAGGTTAGCAGCAAAGGCCAAACAACCAAAGGATCTGAGATGACTAAGGGAAGGTTTTTTATTAAGCAACAATTCATAGGGAGATTTTCCATTCAAAACAGAGGAGGGAGTCCTGTTAATCAAGTAAGTAGCAGTCAAAATACATTCAGACCACAGTTTAAGAGACACACCGCTTTGGAACAGTAAGGACCTGGCAACATTTAATAAATGTCTGTGTTTACGTTCAACAATACCATTTTGTTATGGTGTATAGACACAAGATGTTTGATGTACGATGCCATTAGTTTTAAGAAATATTTCAAATTGATTATTCACAAACTCAGTTCCATTATCAGTTCTAAAACATTTGACATCAACTGTGAACTGATTTTTAAGCAGTTTTACAAAGCATTGAATGTTGTAAAAAACTTCATCTTTGGTTTTTAACAAATAGACCCAAACGGCTCTAGAATAGTCATCCACAATTGTTAAGAAATATTTATACCCTTCTCTACTAGTGACCTTGAATGGGCCCCATAGATCAAGGTGAATTAATTCACCTAGATTATGAGACACATGATCACTATTAGAGAAGGAGTTTCTAGTTTGTTTAGAGCGTTGACATACTTCACAGGGGAAGTTGGTGTCAACACCTTTTACATTGATTTCAAGATTAAGATGTTTCAAAACTTGATATGAAGGATGACCCATTCTAGCATGCCATAATTTTATAGCAGGTTGATCAGGCCCAATACTGTTTCTACACACAAAACTACACGAGTCATTGCCAAAGTAATACAGGCCGTTCACCTGTTTACCAGTCAGCAGAATCCTCGTTTGGGTGAAGTCCTGAATTAAACATTTATATTCATCAAACCAACATCAAAGTTTGTTATCTCTAGCAAGTTTATAAACAGACAACAGATTGACACTATACTCAGGGACCACCAACACATCAACAAGAGTAACACTGTTTGACAATTTTAATTTCCCAATAGACTTTATGATTGCTTTAGTTCCATTTGGGTGACCAATGGTCATGTTACAATTAGACACATCAACAAGATCAAACATAGACTCAGCAGATGAAACCATGTGTTGGTTAGCCCCAGAGTCAACAATCCACCCTCTACATTTATCAGGACCAAGCTCAGAGACCCCACAAAAACAAGGACTACAGTTACTATTTTGTATAGTACCTGCCATATTTGATATCCCTTGATCAACACCAGCAGGTTCACTTAGAAGGTTCATAAGTCTGGCATACTGATCAGCAGATAACTGAAAAGAGCCACCTGAGCTCATAGAAGGGTCAGATACAACATTGTTAACTCTGGGTTTATTACTAGCCCCCTTTCCCTTATAGTTTGCAGGATACCCAATGATTTCAAAACATTTTTCAATTGTATGACCATTCTTATTACAATTTGAGCATTTTAATGAAGAACCTTTGTTAGGGTTTCTTTTAGCACCATTAGTTTTAGCAACAAAAGCAGCTGGCTGAGATAGATTTGATGAACCTATTTCCCTATGAGACTCTTCACTAGAGATAAGAGCAATAGCATTTTTTACGGAGGGTAAAGGTTCCTTTGAAAGAATAGAAGATCTCAGAGGTAAATATTTTTCATCAAGACCCATCAGAAACTGCATCAACCTTAAATTTTGATTGTACTTAGTAGCTTTATCAGCTGCTGCACAAGTGCAAGCAGGTAAATCAGTTAAAAATCTAGTTGTTTCCACATGGAAGACAATTTGTGATAATATTCAGAGATTGTATTACCATTTTGTTTTATGCAATTAATTTGTTGATGCAGTTTGAAAATAACTGAGCCATCTACCTTTGAGTATGTTTCTTTTAAGTCTGACCAAATTTTTGATGCAGTTTTAGAAAATATTTGACCCACAAATAATTCCTCAGACACAGAGTTGAGTATCCATGACAGAACTACAGAGTTACACCTGTCCCATTGTTTACCCAGAACATCATCAGTAGTAGACTTAACACATGAACCATCAACAAAACCAAACTTATTCTTAACATGCAGAGCAAGTTCCATAGCATTAGCCCAAACATTATAATTTTCAGTTCCTTTAAGTTTTATGGACACAATGGTGAGAAGACTAGTATCACTAGCATGCAGGTATAGAGGATCACCAAAGTCAAGGCTACTGATCAAAGTGGGACCAGTATTTGCAACAGCCATAATAAGAGCAGAGAACAAATGAACAATACACAAGCAATCTGCAGAAGAGCTCCTTCAGGGACCAGATACCCGGTCAATATAATGACTGGCCAGGTGGTAAAGGAGCAGCAGATACAAACAGAAATAATAAACACTCACAAGACACACTTACAAACCAGACAAATAACCAGATCGAATGCAAGCACAGATATATGCACACAAAGAACAAGGATAACACCCACAGCAGGTATTATCAACACTGGTCCATCTAGCCCAGCCCAATAATGCCTATAAATGAAGATTAAGGAACAATATATATATATATTACAGACAAAGGTAAGAAGACCTTACAGAGCTATTGCCTTATGAAGGATTCAAGATGAAAAGAAGAGAAACTACCAGAGATCCACTGAATCAAATCACCCGAATCAAATCACCGAGACCAGGGTGATTAACACGAATCAAACCCCAGGATGATTCTCACTAAGAACCACGGAGACCAGTATCGAGAGCCTTTAACAAATCAAGAACACCGAGACTGTCGACCAGTACAAATCACAGATCTTAATCGAGACTGTCGACCAGTACCGAAACCAAGACTGTCGACCAGCAATTTGGACTTCGATACCAAGATTGTCGACCAGTACCGAACCGAATCAAATCACAGACCTGAACCGAGACCAGCACCGCGCCTGAACCGAGACTGTCAACCGGATTTCAGAAATCAAGAGCACACCCAGTGCTCTGATACCATGTAAACTTTATATGATTCAAAGTCTCTGAGATTCTCAAAGAACACAGTAAAAAGGTTTACAATGTTTGTAAATCAACAACTGAACACAACGAAGAAGAAAAGCAAGGAACTTGATAACAATGAAAACAAGACAATCAGGCTTCGAGAACAAGCATCAATTAGATGCTTGTTATCACTGATTGACTTAGAAGATCAAAGGTATCGATGAATCAAACGATCGGCAGCCCTAATGCTTTCAAGGTGATAAACCCTAAATCTTGTGTGTTATTCTCAACCATCAGATGATGCGATGAATTTATAGATCCACAAGAACAAGAGTTAGTCCAGATCTTTTCCTTATGTGCAGAGGACACCTTTAAGAAAGAGGAAATGCCATCCAGCCCCCTTGAACAAATAAACCTCAAAAGATAAAAACACACCAAATAAGAATTGAATTGAATATATAATTATTGGAAAATTTAACATCTTGAATCTTTAGAAGATTGGTCTTTCAAAGGCGATCAACAGCAAACCCCTAAACCATTTGCAGTCAGAGCTATGATACGAAAAAAGATTACATCATACCTATATGTACTAGTTTTGATTATTTACAACAAATTTGATTGAATATCCTAAGAAGTTATTTCGTATTTTGCGAAATACAGTAGCAGAAGCAACTCGAATTGAATCTAAAACATCAAACTATGAAGCAACGTTCACTTTTTGAAATAAATATCAGTAAATGATAATGATCAAAAGATAACATTTTCTTATAAACATTTCTTTTCTGATGAAGCTAAAGGGAAAAATCTGTTTTCAATTAGGAGTAGCTAAACGTACTCATCATGTATAGAACATGACCTTGTTGGATATAACTTTTTTTAGTAAAATAGAGTCCTACAAATATAAGAGAGGAAATATAGCTTTACAATCACCCTAAATTTCTATAAACTTGTATTTTCTCTTCCGGTCTTGTAGAGTATATTGCCAATCTTTTTTTCTTGTGATGATACTGTGCTGACAATCGTTAACACCATTATGGAAAAAATAAGGAAATTTTTAATAATTCAGAAAATGTCGTAAAATTTAAAACCTATAACATGATGGGTTTAAGTTAAAGACAATAAATGGCTAGTTTCTTAAATAGTCTTTTCATATAACTTCACTTTATAAAGAGATTTTAGAGGCAAACCTTAATCAAAATTTTATCAGACAGCGAGGCCGAGGCGTTTATAGTCTATATCACATCCTTGCGGAAGCGTGAACGAGACGAATGGAATGTGACTAGCTTTTATCAGAGTGGAGAGGTTTATATTACATAAACACAGATATAACCGAAACATAATACAGACATGATTTTTATTACTTAATATTCGAGATTACATCTTTTACATAATATACCAAAATTGATGTAATCAATTACAACTAAGTTACATCATACTTAAAATCTATGAAAATGTGCGTCCACGTACACAGCCCCGTTAACGATGTTGACGGTCAGTGTTACACAGACTCGTCCCACGACTTCGCCCCAACCATCGTGAACCTCAAAGCTGAAATCAAATGTATTACTCATTTCCTAAAAAAGTACACTTAAACCAGTCATAAAAATGTTGGTGAGAACATAGGTTTAATCCAGACAAAATATTTTGTTAATGTATCAATTACAACCAAACCTGCTCACAACATAATCATACTGTCATGAAATAATCAAAATCAGATAATATTACATCCTAACCCCCATTCGGTTAGATGCAGGAAAATAGTAGCAACCCTCATCCGGTTGGTACAAATATTCTCCTAAGTAACGTTACCAATATTATTGACCGGTTCCTCATCCGAACTAACGGTTGTGTCGCAAATGACAGTAAGCAAACAAAATATTTTCAAAAAAATACATCAACTCAAAAAGTATACTTTTCCCCCAAAACTTTACTGAACATCAAATGGTTGAAAATGGGGCTATGAACTCACCGTGTCTTCTCACTTGAACCTAATAAAATAATTCACAGTGTTAGACAATACTTCAATATTTTTCTGATTTTCATTGACTGTAAAAGGTTAATAGAAACACTTTCGGACCTCCAAAAATTCTTAATTTATAATTGTTTGTAATTTACTTCAAACTTCTCAAAAATCACAAAATATTGCTACTGATGTCCAAAAATCACAAAAATTTTATAGAACATAATTTGGACAGTTTGTAGCTTCCATAATTTTTATAACTTCAAATTCCCAACCGATTATTTTATATAAATTCTACAATATTCCCAATATTCATCAAAATACCCACTGCTGTCCAATAATTCCTCATAAATTCTTATAATTTTTCCCACAAAGTCAGTAACATCACATAATTTTTGTAGTATCCAAATCTTCACAGATTATTTTCTGTAAATTTCATAACATTCCCATAATTTCTTTAAAATAATTTCTGTTCACAATAAATTCCAAAAATTTAAAAGAAGATTTATTATTTATATTTAAGCATCAAATAATTATCTTAAAGTCTAAATCGAAACAGAATAGTTTCTGTAATTTTCAAAATAATCATAATATTAAGAAAAATATTTATACTATTCCATAAATCATGAAAACTATATATTATGTAGCATATGATTTAGTATTTCATATATGATTTTATCAGAATTTATAATTTATTTTAAATATTTGTTATGAATTATTTATTTCAGAACATATAAAAATTTATATCTTAATCATAATAATGAATAAAATTCTGAAATAATTCCAGAGGTTTTAATATCTCAAAAGAATCATTCTGGAATTTTATTAGAATTTTCCCGAATTTATTAATATTTTTGACAAATTCCTCTATTTTCTATTATAAAATTATTTTATATAAATTATTTTACTTATCAAATTTTTATCAAAATTTCCAGTTTATTATTTCAGAATAAAAACAATAATTTTTCAATGTTTATTCCCACAATTGCTTTCATTTAATATTTATTTGATTTTTCTTAAATGTTTATGATATATATTTTGTAAATTTAAAATATGTCTTTTTAAATCTTAGGTTTCTGAGTTTTTGCAACTCATTACTTATAATTAATGAATTAAAGACTTTCAAAATTGGTTTTGGTGTATAAATACCAAAACTAATAGTATATGTGTTTTGATAACACATAAAATATAACCAAAAAAACCTAAATGTTTTTATACCTTTGGATAACTTTAGAACCGAGAGAGGGATTGTGGAGGTGGTGGTGATCGTGTCTGGTGATGGTGTAAAGCCGTGAATTGTTGAGAAAATGGTGAAGGGTGGTGGTTGTGATAGAAGGTGGTGATGGGTGTTGCTTTATGATGGTTGTGGTGTGGTTTGATAAGTAAAGCCGAGAGGGAGAGATAGAAAAGGTGGTGATGAAGCTGTTGGAGATGAAGGTTGCTGTTGTTGGGGGATGGTGCTTGAAGTGATGCTCGGGTTGTGGTTTGTTGTTGGTTACGGGACCGAAAGAGAAAGACAACAAGAGTAATGTTTTTGCAAAAAGGAAGTGGTGTGGTTTGAGGTTGGTCCGATGGGAATCTTATAGTGCTAAAGATCATCATAACCTAGGGTGTAGCCTATGTGAGTCAAGTGAAGAGGTGGCGGCTTCTAAGGGCATTCACCATGAGCTTGCCACCTAGCCCCCTTGGTAATTATTGTAGCAATGTGGGGGCGGTTTGAGGTGATTTTTGTCCAAGGAATTACCGAGGCTAGAGGATAAGGTGGTATCTAAACTTGGACTTTGAAGTGTGAATGGGAGATAACCGATGGATGCTTTTAGGAATTGAAGCTTTCACAATATGTTGTCAAAAGCAAGCTTCTATGCTCACGGTTCAATGGATTTGGAAGTGTTGAGGTGGCGGTTTAGGAGTAACCGAGAGGAAGAGGTGTCAATGTAATGGAACTTGAGCGACAAGTATTCATTGCATCTTGTTTTAGTGTGGTGGTGAGAGGGAACAAGAAACAAATAGCTAGTTCTATAAGAATAGAGTTTGACTTTTAGAGGTATGGCATTAGATGTAGGGTGATGGTTTTGGTTAGGTGTACCAAGAGGGATTGGGTTTGGTGGTTTTCGATGGATGGTGGTGGTTTGGGTAATATTGATGGTTTTAGTATTTTTAGTTTAGGTTTTTAATTGATGTTTGATTTGATTTAGTTAAGCTAAATCTTGATATGTTCATATATACATATATATATGTACCCGTATGTGTGGTTTTTATGCATCTTATGTATATACACACATAAATATTTGATTTATGTGTATGCATGCAAACATGCATACGTTAAAATTTGTACATATATCTAGATATGTGAATTTCGGGTACACATATATCCACATCCATACATATGTAGATACGCTTGCCATTCATATAATTGTATATATATATACATATTAACAGTCGATTTATATACATGCATGCAAGCATGCACATATATTTTTACAATATATATACTAAAAAAATAATATTATTGTGACTTATAAACTAAATAAATTCTTGGGTTGTCACAGTCTATTAATGAATAGTTTATTTATGTAAATTTGAATTTTTAGTTCCTAACTTTTTTCTAAAATTTTTATGTTTATTATATCTTTAATTTAGACTGTATTATTTAATTAATACAAAATATGAAGTACATTATTATAAATGTGAAATGGTTTTGTAGAAAATAATGTAAAAATAGGTGATGGTGCAAAAACACATGGTTATATGAAAAAGATGTAAAAATTAATGTTTTAGATTGGTGGACATCGAAGAAACGATGTATTTGTGGGTGGTTGCTTCTTTTAGCATCGGTGATGTATTTACTTACAATATGTTTTTTAAATGAAAATTGGTAAATTTAAAACTCATTTGATAATAAATAACTTTAACTTTCTAACTATAATCAAGAGCAAACTTTGTAATTGATAAAAAATATCTTATAGTACACACAAAACTAAATATTAGTAAATTTAATAGTGAAGTTAAAAGATACAAACTTTTATTGTAACTATGATGAGATGCATAGTATGGATATAATTTATTAATCGTAACTATTTGGTTAATCACAACTCCTAGTCCTATTGTTATCAAAACATATATTAATAATCATAATTAACTGGTTAATTGCAATGTCGTTTTTTACAAGTTCCTGGCCAACGTAGAGAAGACGTTTTTTACAAGATAATAAGATAGGGTGCCTATTTTGCTCTTTTAAAATTTTATTTTCAATTACACTTTAAAATTTCCAATTCAAACTCTAATTTATTACTTAAACCATTTGTCCTCAAAGATATAATGGCTATTGGTTCCTCCACAAAATGCAATTTCTTATCTACCTATATTTCTTGAATTGGTACTATCAGAGTTTCATTGGTTAAGCATTTCTTGAGATTGGACACATGAAAAGTGTTGTGTACTTCACTTAATTCCTGTGGTAATTCCAATTTATATACTACAGGGTCAATTCTATCAATAATCTTAAATGGACCAATGTACCTAGGATTTAGTTTACTGGATTTCCCAAATCGAAAGATACCTTTAGAGGGTAATACTTTTAGATAGACCCTGTCTCCAATTTGAAATTCTAGTGGTTTCCTTCGTTTGTCCGCATAACTTTTCTGTCAATCACGGGCCGTTTTCAACCTGTTTTTAATCTCAGTGATCTTATCTGTAGTTTCTTGAATTAGTTCTGGACCTGTGAGTTGTTTATCACCTATTTCATTCCAACATAGAGGTGACCTACATCTTCTTCCATATATAGCTTCAAATGGTGCTATCCCAATACTAGAGTGATAACTGTTATTATATGAAAATTCTATTAAAGGTAAGTGGCTATCCCAATTTCCACCAAAGTCTATAGCACAAGCCCTTAACATATCTTCTAGAGTTTGTATTGTTCTTTCACTCTGTCCATCAGTCTGTGGATGATAAGCTGTACTTAGGTTTATTTGAGTTCCTAAAGCTTTTTGTAAAGTTTGCCAGAATCTAGAAGTAAATCTGCTATCCCTATCTGATATAATGGATACAGGTATTCCATGTCTAGACACAATTTCATTAACGTAGATTCTTGCTAATTTCTCAATCTTGTAATCTTAACGGATAGGTAAGAAATGAGCAGACTTAGTTAGTCTATCAACTATAACCCAAATTGTGTCATATCCATTTCTGGTTCTGGGTAACTTAGTTATGAAATCCATGGTAATTTGATCCCATTTCCATTCTGGGATTTCAGGTTGTTGCAAGTATCCTGAGGGCTTCTGATATCCAGCTTTTATTCTGGAGCAAACATCACACTGTTCTACAAATTCTCCAACTGATCTTTTCATACCTGGCCACCAATATTGACTTTTCAAATCTTTGTACATTTTATTATTCCCTGGGTGTACAGAGTATCTTGACTTGTGAGCTTCTTGCAGAACAGTTGTCCTAATTAGTTTGTTGTCGGGTATCCAGATTCTTCTGTTGAATTTCAGAATTCCATCTGCTTCTTCTTTTAAATCCTTCCTCTGCCCTTTTAGTGTCAGTAGGTCTTGTTGTTGAGCTTCTCGAAATTATCTTAACAGATCTGAACATAGTTCCATTTTCATTGCTCGTACCCGTAGAGGTTTTGTTCTTTCTTTTCTACTTAAAGCATCAGCTACTACATTGGCTTTCCCTGGGTGATACCTAATTTCACAGTCATAATCACTTAATAACTCTACCCATCTTCTTTGCCTTATATTTAACATCTTCTGATCAAAGATGTGTTGCAAACTTTTGTGGTCCGTATATATTATACACTTAGTTCCATATAGATAATGCCTCCAAATATTTAGTGCATACAGCTCCTAATTCTAGATCATGGGTAGTGTAATTCTTTTCACTACCTCTAAGTTGTCTAGATGCATATGCAATTACTTTATCTTTCTGCATTAAAACACACCCAAAACCTTGACGAGAGGCATCACAGTAGACTATGAAATTGTCTGTTCCTTCAGGTAAAGCTAACACAGGTGCACTACGTAATTTACTCTTAAGGAGTTCAAATGCCTTATTCTGTTTTTCTTCCCATACATACTTTTTATCTTTCTGAGTCAATTCTGTCAATGGTTGAGCAAGTCTTGAGAAGTTTTCTATAAATCTCCTGTAGTATCCTGCTAAACCTAGGAATTGACGTATTTCTATCGGAGTTTTTGGAATTTCCCATTTCTTAACTGCTTCTATTTTTGCTGGATCAACTTGAATTCCATTTTGGTTGACTACATGTCCAAGGAATTGTACTTCTCTTTTCCAAAATTCACATTTAGAAAATTTTGCATACAACTTTTCTTTTCGTAACAATTCCAAGGTTAACCTGAGGTGTTGTTCGTGATCTTCCTTACTCTTAGAATAAATTAGAATGTCATCAATGAAGACAATAACAAATTTATCTAAGTAAGGTTTACACACTCTATTCATTAGATCCATAAATACTGCTGGAGCATTGGTTAACCCAAATGGCATCACAAGGAATTCATAATGACCGTATCTAGTTCTAAAAGCAGTCTTAGAAATGTCATCTTCTTGTACCCTTAATTGATGATATCCAGATCTTAAGTCTATTTTTGAAAAATAACTAGATCCCTGCAGTTGGTCAAACAGATCATCAATTCTAGGGAGTGGATACCGATTCTTTATAGTAACCTTATTAAGTTCCCTATAATCAATACGCATTCTAAAGGTTCCATCCTTCTTTTTAACAAACAAGACTGGTGCTCCCCAAGGGGATACACTAGGACGTATGAATCCTTTATCTAACAATTCCTGTAACTGAGTCATGAGTTCTTTCATTTCAGTTGGAGCTAAACGATAAGGTGCTTTGGCAATAGGGGCTGTTCCCGGTATCAACTCTATTTTAAATTCTACCTGACGAGGAGGTGGTAATCCAGGTAATTCATTAGGAAACACATCAGTATATTCATTCACAACAGGAACACTTTCCAAATTTTCCTTATCAAGTTTTGTATCAACAATATGAGCCAAGAATGCTAAACAATTTTTGTTGAGATATCTTCGTGCTTTTTCACAAGTAATCAGTTTCACAGTATTATTTGGCTTATCACCATAAATGCAGAGGGTTTTATTTTCCTTATTCAAAGGAATCTTAATCATTTTCTTATCACAAATGATTTCAACATGATTTTTACTTAACCAATCCATTCCTACTATGATATCAAATCCTCCTAACTTAATAGGTATCAGATTTATATCGAAACAGTACTCATCTAAATTCAAGATGCAGTTAGGAATGATTTCATCAGCTTCAATTATCTTACCATCAGCTAATTCTATCACATAAATATCACGTAATTTTTCAGATGCTGAATTAATTGATGGTCTAAAAATATGTGAAACAAAGCTGCGGGTTGCTCCTGTATCAAATAATACTTTAGCGTACTGGTTATTGATAAGGAACGTACCCGTAACTACTTCTGGTTCATGACGTGCTTCATCAGCTTGTATCACAAAAGCTCTTCCCTGAGGGTTGTTCTGATTAGCTGGAGTCTTACCTTTTCGTTGTGGACATTCATTCCGGAAATGATTTTCACTTCCACACTGAAAACAGACGGTTTTAGGGTTAGTAGGGTTTTTGCAGTCTCTAGAAATGTGTCCCTTTCTTTTGCAGTTATAACATACCACTGTCATACAGTTTCCTGTATGATATCTTTAACAGATATTACACTGTGGTGGCTTTTCTACTTTCTTTCCTTGAGTTGTTCCCAAAAAGTTCCTTGGTGAAGGTCGAGCTATTCTTTTCTGAGAACTTCCTCCAAATCTTTTTCCAGGATGATTTTCAGTCCATTTCCTTTTCTCTCCTACCTGCTGATGACCTAATGATCCATTCCTGATCATTTCATCTGTCAGACTTCCTGACAAGATTACTGCCTCCTGGGAGGTTTTGGTTCTAGCAGATTTCACTAGTCCTCGTATTTGTGGCACTAATTCCCAAATATACCTTCCTATTCTTTTAGATTCCGGGGTTATCAGGTGTGGTACTAACCTGGATAATTCATTATACCTATCGGTGTACTCCCGATGTGCAGATCCTTTCATCTCTAACGCTAGGAATTCAGCTTCCAGTTTTTCTATTTCATTGTACGGGCAGTATTTTTCTATTACGAGGTTTCTAAATTCTTCCCAGCTTAGCTTATTCATAACATTTCTACCCCTAGTGTGTACCTCCATTTTCCACCAGGATTGTGATTCTCCTTTAAGGGAATGGGAAGCAAACAGTGTTTTGAAGTTTTCAGCACAGTTGCTGATTTCCAAAACTCCTTCCATGTCATCTAGCCATCTTAACGCTTGTACTTCTCCACCTTTTCCATCAAATTCCGAGGTCTACAGGACATAAAGGTTTTGTAGGAGCATCACTTTGAAATTCCATTTAGAATCTCTTCTTCCTGTCTTTCTTCTATATTCATGTTTTCAGGCCCTACTGGTGGGTTTGAGGTAGTTCCAATATTCAGATTTTGTTGAAGTTGGGTAATTAAAGTAGGTAGGGTAACTTCCAGTTGTTGGGCTACTATCTGAGATATCCTATCATTTTCAGTGGTATCAGGGTTCACAGGGTTCACGGGTGTTTCTTCCCCAAGTCTGGTTCTGGGTCGTCCTACTCGAGCTGTTTTCTTGACAGGCTGAGTGTTTCTTTTTGGCGGCATGATTCACTATAGTGAATTTCAATGTTAGTATTGCAATTAAATATCTTAACACAAAAATTATTTAACATAATTTAAACAAACATGTTAACACAAAATTACATATATCAGTTAAGCTCTTATTTCTTTTATTCTAAAAAACTTAAACTATAAACTTTCAGTTTCTGCTAAGCCATTTCCAGATTCTGGTGAAAATACTTTTCTTGGGTGTCTTGAGCTTTTTAATATCCTTTTGGATTTTCCAGATTCCCAACTGTATCTTTTTAAGTTTCTTAAGAGTCTGTCGGGCTGTCTTCACCTGATCCCACTTTGGCTGAATAATTCTATCTTCATCTTTTGGAAAATCAGGAGGTTGTCTTTCTAAATCCTCAGATTGCTTAGCTTTAAGTCTGTATCCACGTAGTATCTTTTTCCTAGGAGTCTTAATTGTATATCCTCCCATGTGTACTGGTGCACGTCTAACATAAAATTTTGTCTTATTCTCCATTTCTGTTGGGGTACTGTCCATAGTCTGTTGAGGTTCCGATTCAGGTACTATTTCTTTGGAACTGCTATGGTGGGGATCTCCTGAAGGATCGGTTTCATAGTGATAACTGTCTGAGTTCATACTGCAAAATTTCTTAACAATATTTCACAGAATAAGTTAGTCATTAACTTATCAAAATTTTTGGTTAGAATATAAATCATAAAAATTCACATAATTCACATAAATTCACATAAAATCATAAAGTATATTTTGAGCTTATGGTTATAGTCTAGATATCTTAAAAATATCTAATTCCCTATAACCAATGGCTCTGATACCAACCTGTCACATCCCGGCGGAAGCGTGAATGAGACGAATGGAATGTGACTAACTTTTATCAGAGTGCAGAGGTTTATATTACATAAACACATATATAACCGAAACATAATACAGACATGATTTTTATTACTGAATATTCGAGATTACATCTTTTGCACAATATACCAAAATTGATGTAATCAATTACAACTAAGTTACATCATACTTAAAATCTATGAAAATGTGCGTCCACGTACACAGCCCCGTCAACGATGTTGACGGTCAGTGTTACACAGACTCGTCCCACGACTTCGCGCCCAACCATCGTGAACCTCAAAGCTGAAATCAAATGTATTACTCATTTCCTGAAAAAGTACACTTAAACCAGTCAACAAAAATGTTGGTGAGAACATAGGTTTAATCCAGACAAAATATTTTGTTGATGTATCAATTACAACCAAACCTGCTCACAACATAATCATACTGTCACGAAATAATCAAAATCAGATAATATTACATCCTAACCCCCATTCGGTTAGATGCAGGAAAATAGTAGCAACCCTCATCCGGTTGGTACAAATATTCTCCTAAGTAACGTTACCAATATTATTGACCGGTTCCTCATCCGAACTAAAGGTTGTGTCGCAAATGACAGTAAGCAAACAAAATATTTTCAAAACAATACATCAACTCAAAAAGTATACTTTTGCCCCAAAACTTTACTGAACACCAAATGGTTGAAAATGGGGCTATGAACTCACCGTGTCTTCTCACTTGAACCTAATAAAATAATTCACGGTGTTAACTTCAATATTTTTCTAGTTTTCATTGACTGTAAAAGGTTAATAGAAACACTTTCGGGCCTCCAAAAATTCTTAATTTATAATTGTTTGTAATTTACTTCAAACTTCTCAAAAATCACAAAATATTGTTACTAATGTCCAAAAATCATAAAAAATTTATAGAACATAATTTGGACAGTTTGTAGCTTCCTATAATTTTTCTAACTTCAAATTCCCAACCGATTATTTTATAATATAAATTCTACAATATTCCCAATATTCATCAAAATACCCACTTCTGTCCAATAATTCCTCATAAATTCATAGAATTTTTCCCACAAAGTCGGTAACGTCGCATAATTTTTGTAGTATCCAAATCTTCACAGATTATTTTCTGTAAATTTCATAACATTCCCATAATTTCTTAAAAATACTTTATGTTCACAATAAATTCCCAAAATTTAAAAGAAGATTTATCATTTATATTTAAGAATCAAATAATTATCTCAAAGTCTAAATCAAAACAGAATAGTTTCTGTAATTTTCACAATAATCATAATATTTAGCAAAAATATTTATACTATTCCATAAATCATGAAAATTATATATTATGTAGTATGTGATTTAATATTTCATATATCATTTTATCATAATTTATAATTTATTTTAAGTATTTGTTATGAATTATTTATTGCAGAACATATAAAAATTTATATCTTAATCATAATAATGAATGAAATTCTGAAATATATCCAGAGGTTTTAATATCTCAAAAGAATCATTCTGGAATTTTATTAGAATTTTCCCAAATTTATTAATATTTTTGACAAATTCCTCTATTTTCTATTATAAAATTATTTTATATAAATTATTTTACTTATCAAATTTTTATCAAAATTTCCAGTTTATTATTTCAGAATAAAAACAAGAATTTTTCAATGTTTATTCCCACAATTGATTTTATTTAATATTTATTTGATTTTTCTTAAATGTTTATGATATATATTTTGTAAATTTAAAATATGTCTTTTTAAATCTTAGGTTTCTGAGTTTTTGCAACTCATTACTAATAATTAATGAATTAAAGACTTTCAAAATTGTTTTTGGTGTATAAATACCAAAACTAATAGTATATGTGTTTTGATAACACATAAAATATAACCAAAAAAACCTAAATGTTTTTATACCTTTGGATAACTTTAGAACCGAGAGAGGGATTGTGGAGGTGGTGGTGATCATGTCTGGTGATGGTGTAAAGCCGTGAATTGTTGAGAAAATGGTGAAGGGTGGTGGTTGTGATAGAAGGTGGTGATGGGTGTTGGTTTATGATGGTTGTGGTGTGGTTTGATAAGTAAAGCCGAGAGGGAGAGATAGAAAAGGTGGTGATAAAGCTGTTGGAGATGAAGGTTGCTGTTGTTGGGGGATGGTGCTTGAAATGATGCTCAGGTTGTGGTTTGTTGTTGGTTACGGGACCGAAAGAGAAAGACAACAAGAGTAATGTTTTTGCAAAAAGGAAGTGGTGTGGTTTGAGGTTGGTCCGATGGGAATCTTATAGTGCTAAAGATCATCATAACCTAGGGTGTAGCCTAGGTGAGTCAAGTGAAGAGGTGGCGGCTTCTAAGGGTATTCACCATGAGCTTGCCACCTAGCCCCCTTGGTAATTATTGTAGCAATGTGGGGGCGGTTTGAGGTGATTTTTGTCCAAGGAATTACCGAGGCTAGAGGATAAGGTGGTATCTAAACTTGGACTTTGAAGTGTGAATGGGAGATAACCGATGGATGCTTTTAGGAATTGAAGCTTTCACAATATGTTGTCAAAAGCAAGCTTCTATGCTCACGGTTCAATGGATTTGGAAGTGTTGAGATGGCGGTTTAGGAGTAACCGAGAGGAAGAGGTGTCAATGTAATGGAACTTGAGCATCAAGTATTCATTGCATCTTGTTTTAGTGTGGTGGTGAGAGGGAACAAGAAACAAATAGCTAGTTTTATAAGAATAGAGTTTGACTTTTAGAGGTATGGCATTAGATGTAGGGTGATGGTTTTGGTTAGGTGTACCAAGAGGGATTGGGTTTGGTGGTTTTCGATGGATGGTGGTGGTTTGGGTAATATTGATGGTTTTAGTATTTTTAGTTTAGGTTTTTAATTGATGTTTGATTTGATTTAGTTAAGCTAAATCTTGATATGTTCATATATACATATATATATGTACCCGTATGTGTGGTTTTTATGCATCTTATGTATATACACACATAAATATTTGATTTATGTGTATGCATGCAAACATGCATACGTTAAAATTTGTACATATATCTAGATATGTGAATTTCGGGTACACATATATCCACATCCATACATAGTTTATTAGTTTATAGATTTGCATGTAGTATTCATACGTACTTTCATAGTCATATATACTATAACATATATTATACCAAAGACATCAATATATATATTTTATAAGGTATATATATATATATGTAGATACGCTTGCCATATAATTGTATATATATATACATATTAACAGTCGATTTATATACATGCATGCAAGCATGCACATATATTTTTACAATATATATACTAAAAAAATAATATTATTGTGACTTATAAACTAAATAAATTCTAGGGTTGTCACAGTCTATTAATGAATAGTTTATTTATGTAAATTTGAATTTTTAGTTCCTAACTTTTTTCTAAAATTTTTATGTTTATTATATCTTTAATTTAGACTGTATTATTTAATTAATACAAAATATGAAGTACATTATTATAAAAGTGAAATGGTTTTGTAGAAAATAATGTAAAAATAGGTGATGGTGCAAAAACACATGGTTATATGAAAAAGATGTAAAAATTAATGTTTTAGATTGGTGGACATCGAAGAAACGATGTATTTGTGGGTGTTTGTTTCTTTTAGCATCGGTGATGTATTTACTTACAATATGTTTTTTAAATGAAAATTGGTAAATTTAAAACTCATTTGATAATAAATAACTTTAACTTTCTAACTATAATCAAGAGCAAACTTTGTAATTGATAAAAAATATCTTATTGTACACACAAAACTAAATATTAGTAAATTTAATAGTGAAGTTAAAAGATACAAACTTTTATTGTAACTATGATGAGATGCATAGTATGGATATAATTTATTAATCGTAACTATTTGGTTAATCACAACTCCTAGTCCTATTGTTATCAAAACATATATCTAATAATCATAATTAACTGGTTAATTGCAATGTCGTTTTTTACAAGTTCCTGGCCAACGTAGAGAAGACGGTTACTAATGTGAATGAAAGATAATAAGATAGGGTGCCTATTTTGCTCTTTTAAAATTTTATTTTCAATTACACTTTAAAATTTCCAATTCAAACTCTAATTTATTACTTAAACCATTTGTCCTCAAAGATATAATCATAATAAAGTAGTAAACTTTATAATCTGTGTTTGATGTAGAGAGTTTATGTTCGTGATTAAAGAAACTTTGAGCCACTTAACTCGAACGACATGGTTGATTCATTCAATTCAATCTCCATTTCGTAATTTTCTTGTTACATACTTAACTCATCCAACTCGATATCTAACATGAAATTCTTTTGACTCCTCATTACACTCGTTGAAACATAGTCCACTTTTATACACTTTTCTATTGGAAAATAAAACTATTGCCCCACCAATAATCCCCGACTTCAGAGCAGCACTCCTTTCTTAACTTGCACTTTCTCCAGTCAAAACTGTAAGATATTCTGAATTTAACAATTAAAGGTGTGGATAAGTTGGGTAAACTTGATGGCTGATAGTGCAAGCAAAGCAATGAGCTTTTCCCTTTTTTATTTATCTCATATCACACCCCTTTCTCTTCATTTCTCATAAACTCATTCTTTAGTCTCTCACTTACCTCCAAAACTCTCAACTTTCAGTGCTTCTCACAACACCACCATCAAAAGGGGTAGAAATGGAATTTCACCATGAACAAGATCAAGGTGAAGAAGAAGAAGATGATGAACAAATGCCCCTCCCACTCAACACCACATATGGGTACAATCACATTGTCCCATTGTCACTACACCACCACAAACCACCATTCATAGATGCTTCCACTACCACCACACCACCAGTACCACCACCACCACCCATGGAGATGGTGGTGAAGTACAAAGAATGCCTTAGAAACCATGCAGCTTCCATGGGTGGAAAAGCAAGAGATGGGTGTGGTGAGTTCATGCCTTCTGGTGAAGAGGGTACACTTGAAGCTCTCACTTGTGCAGTATGCAACTGCCATAGAAACTTCCATAGGAAAGAAGTTGAAGGTGAAAACAACCACCAACACCCTCCATATCTCAAAAGATTTGATCTTGGAAATGGAAGAAACCTCATCTTGCAAGGTCATAATAACTCAAAGGGTGTTGTTGGGCTAGAATCTTTAGGCTACAACCACAATAATAATGCAGGATCATTTGTACCTTCTAGAGGACCACCACAAATGATAATGCCATACAACATGGGAATGGGGTGTTTTCCATCAGAACCTGACCACCAAGAAAATGGTGGTGGTGGAGCTGGTGGGTATATCAACATAAACCCACCAGCACCACCACCGCCACAACACGCGGTGAAGAAGAGGTTTCGGACCAAATTTACTCAAGAACAGAAGGAGAAGATGTTGAAGTTTGCGGAAAGCTCGGGTTGGAAGATTCAAAGACAAGAGGAATCAGTGGTTCAAGATTTCTGTCAAGAAATTGGGATCAAAAGAAGAGTGCTCAAGGTTTGGATGCATAATAACAAGCAAAATCTTGCAAAGAATACCAACTCTATCTCCATTAATCCACCTCAAGACCCTAATTAATTTTCTAATCATATGATATAGCTAATTAATTAAGAGCAATACTTTTTCTCTCTACTATTTTTGTGGTGCATTAGTGTGTAATTCGTGTACTTGGATCGATCGTGAATTAGCGGTGGAATGATGTGATGTATGTGACATGATTAGGTAATGAGGAATTGAATGGATTGAGGATTAATAGCATTTTATAGAATATTAATTAAGATGAATTGTGTTTATCCTTCTGTATTTGTTTGTTTCTCCTTCCCTATAACCATCCTCTATCCAAACCTTAAAAAAATTGTAAAATGAGTTGAGTTAACACTCATTTAAAGCACATTTGTTTTTATCTTTAAAATCCTTAGATTTTCATGTCATCCTCTCAGGTTTTATATTTATTTTTAATAATCATTATTTTTTATAACAATTCAAACTGTTTATGAAAAAATAATTAACTATAATCTTTCACCATGGACTACAAATCTCAACAATTTAAAGATAACATATATCCTATACACATTAATACTACTAGATTATTGGCCTTTGAAACGTCGTTCAAAGACTTTCTTGTTAAATATGAGACCATTGAAGGGTTGTATCATGATTTATAATGTTAAACAAATTTATAAGCACATTTAGGTTTAAATTAATGACTATTAGGGGTGTTCAAAAATATCCGAATCCGAGAATCCGATCCAAAAATCCGAAAATCCGAATCCGAAATATCCGAAATATCCGAATTTTCGGATTCGGATTCGGATAGTGATTTTCAAAAGTTTCGGATATTCGGATATCCGATTATCCGAAAACTAAAAAATATTTTTTTTTATTTTTTTTAATTTTAGATATATTTTTAATTTAGATTGAGATTTTTTAGTGTATATTGTGAATTTTATGATATGAGTTGATTTTTATATTATTTTATAATATTATATGTCTATATATTGTAAAAAAGACTAAAAATAAAAAAAATAAAAATAAAAAATGAATTTCGGATATCTGAATCACTATCCGACTCCGTATCCGAAATTTCGGATATCCGAATTTCGGATATCCGAAATTTCGGATACGGATACGGATAGTGATTTTCACTATCCGAAAATTTCGGATATCCGAAATTCGGATAACCGAAATTTCGGATATCCGACTTTGAACACCCCTAATGACTATATATATGTATAAAGAAAAATAAAAGCGGGGTCGGGGATGTAACTGTTTATAAACAAGTATATAAAATATATAAATTACAAATTCTCATAATTAACAAAATTGTTAGATTAATTTATTTTTAATAAATTTATAAATTCATAAATAGATTATTTTTCAATTCATATATTTTTAAAATAAAATATTTCATTTAAGTTTAAATTATATTGACATGATATTTGTAATTTGTAATATATAATTAAATAAATATATAAATATTTAGATATATAAGTTCAAACATGTATGAAGTAAAATCTAAAAATCATTGGAATCCAAAGAAAAGATAATCTAATCTAGCCCCTTCCCCCTCCTCACATTTATATGCAAAAATGTAGCTACCTTAGAATTTTCTTTTTACGATAATTCATTCTACTTCTATTTTTAATTTACTCAAACTAATATAATGTATGTTAGATAAGATTTAAACTTGAGATCTTTTATCTAAACACAAGAAGTTCTATCAAATGAGTTAGTCTCATATTAACACCAAACAATATCTTACATATTTGGACAACAAAGTCACATAGGCTAACACGTTTAATATGTGTTAATGCAGTGTGTACTAAGTTCGGAGTTAGACCCTTTGTTAAAAATATATACGCACCATTGTACGAAATCGATTAAAAGTACTTATAGAAATTTCTTTTTTTTTAAGCACATATAGCAATACTATTCATGAAGTGAAAAATGCTGTTCTTTATGTTACAACCTTTTAAAAAAACCATGACGTTTGCAAAAGTTACTTACGTTTCAAACTTAGTAAAACTAGAGTCCAATAATAAGATTTTTCCTCAATCAACCATGTCAACCCTAAAATTTGCTCAATAAATGAGCGGCAAGGGATGATTAGTCGCTCATTACTAATAAACTTTTTTGTTGTTATACTATTTTAATTTATACTTGAATAATTTTTTTTGAACCTTTTTGATTTTTTGTTAAAACACTACGTAATATAATATCGAATTATTTTTATATTTAATTTGAGTATAATAGTAATACATTTAAAGCATGTTGAACCATGGTTGGACGAAAAACACGACTAAAGTTGTAAACGGATTAAATGGTATGTTAGACTCACGTGAGGTAGCGGGGCTGAAATTTTAGGGTTTGTTGAATGATTTAAACCCAATCCTTTGGTATACACGATGACTTTGGATGACTTATTATGAATCTTAGGCTTTTAACGCTTTTTAGAGTATCAGCTTGCGGGTCTGTGGGTGTGTGTAAACTTAAAGTAAACCTCATATTTGGAGTTTAGTGTTGGACCAGCACTTTTAATATTCTTGCGAATGTTGGTAAAGCATTTAATACGTCCTCACTCCCATTTTGTGAATGATATTAATACAAGCATTTTGGACAGGTATCTTTCATGTTTCTTTTAACAAGTTTTATGTATATATAGTCTTTATAAAGTAATAAATACATGGGTTTTTGAATTTGTATAAGAAAAAGCCTTGAATTACATGTACTACTTAACCTAAAAATCTAATGACATGTAACCCATTTGCATCAAGATGTTGAGATTGTATTCCTCTTAATGATGATTGTTCAAGTCACGTTACAAACAAATCATGAACTTTTAGATGTAAGTAGTGAGTAATTAAGTTTGCTGTTAAAATGGTAAAATAAATAAACTTGTATTAAAAATCTCCATAAACTCCAGTATGTTTGATTAATACTGCGTACAACACCAAATAAATTGTTAGGTTTTTGCCTACTCTAGTTAATTACATATATACTCAAACTAAAAGTTTAATTACATATATCCGATTTAATAAACATAAATTGCATATATTTACCAATTTTATTACTCCTACTAAAAATAACTTATATAATTAGTATTTTACTCTTATTTTTATTAAACTATAAAATTATGTTTTTACTTCTTCACTTTCTTTTAAGTTTTGGTTATTTAATAATATATCTATGCTGCAGGTTTTTATATTCTTTTTATTTTTTTTACCTTTTTATACTAATTGTTTACTGATACATATACGAGACATTTCAGTCTCATTATTCAACATCAAATTATGTGCCCCAATCATGTTGCATAATGAGACTAAAAATATCTCGTATAAAAATATGAAAAAATTAGCATCAAAAGGTTAAAAAAAAGGAACATAAGAAACAATTGTATATAAATATTAGTATATAATAAAACCCCGAAAAGCTAGTAAAAAGAAAAACATAATTTTATAGTTTATTAAAAGTAAGAGTACAATGCTAGTTATACAAGTTATTTTTAATAAAAATAATCAAATGGGTAAATATGTACTATTTATGTTTAATAAAGCGAATATATGTAATTAAACTTTTAATTTAGGTATATGTGTAATTAACTAAGTTTTAGAATGGGATGTATGTAATTAAGCTTTTAATTTGGGTATATATGTAATTAACTAAGTTTTACAAAGAGATATATGTAATTAAAAGTTTGAGTTGGTATATATGTAATTGATTATGTTTGTAGGGGGGAATATGTAATTCTCAAAAATATATTTTGCCTAAGAAGGTTAAGAAATGATCTTAGCCTTGTATTTTTAATCAATGACTAATATGATAATGTTATAAATAAAAGATGGAAGGGCATTTTGGGAATGTAATTACTTTTTTTGACTTTTTTGAGAATCTCTTAATTTTTTTAAATGTTTATAGCTTTTTCATGCTAGATTATTTTTTAAAACAAATTGCACCATAAAATCAAGCATTTTTTCCCTTTAATTTGAGTATAGTATTGCTATATTTTTTTATTAAAAAATAAATTATGTGAAATTGTGCTGCAGTTTAACATTTTTGTGCTGTATTTCATAAAACAGCATAAAATTATGCTATATATTTTATGTTGTATTTCATAAAACAGTATAAAATTGTGCTGTATTTCATAAAAACAACACAGTTTCGTGTTGTTTTGTGTCAAACAACACAGTTTTATGCTGTAATGCCTCCCTTTATTAATATTTAGTACTGGTCTAAGGGCGGGCCCCCTTAGGGAAAGTAAAAAGAAAAGCATCATTCACATCTTACAGTAATTTCTTAGGACTCTAGATCATAGACTGGGATCACTCGAGATTTCATCAGAACAACACAAAACTGTGTTGTGTTTTATAAAAACATCATAGTTTTGTGCTGGTCTGCGTTAAACAATATAGTTTTGTGCTGTTTTTGTCAAATAGAATAGTTTTATGCGGTTTTGCGTAACATGTTCTATGTTGTTTTACGTCAAAATAATAATGTCTCATGTGATGTTTCTGTGTTGTATTATGATAAAATATCAAACAACATAGAAATAAAATTTTTTTTGCTATTTTAATGTTCACTATTTTACGTTAATACAATACGTTTTGTGTTGTTTTGTGTTAATACAACAATCTACGTGTTGTTTTGTTTCGTTTTAACAAAAAAGACGTGTGTTTTTTTAACTCAAATATTTTTGTTTTCAAACATGTTGTTTTATGACAAAACAACATGAATTCTGTTCATTTACCACACAATCTAGCACTTTAAAAAAACATTTTAAAATAACTCAGCATAATCTAGCACATTAAAAAATACAACACAATCTAGCATATCAAAAAATCTAGTACTACATTCAAATTTGTGTTGTATTTTAATAAAATATAAAAGGGACTAATGGATGTGTTTTAGGACCAAAATACCCTTTAACCTTAATTTGAAGAGTGCCACACATAATCTCCTTATTCTTTCTTAGCCTACTTAGGTAAAACTTATTTTTTATTTGAACCTCTACCTATATATACTTAAAAACACATAAATTTATTATAATCTTACTAAATCGACTCTTTGGAAGCGGTCTCTCTATCTAACAAGATAGAGGAAAGACTCGCCTACACCTACCCTCCCCAGACCCTGCTCTTGAGTGGGATATACTGGGTTTAATTGATTGATTGATTGATTACTAAATCGACAAAATTAAGTAATGTTGAGGTCTAAATTTGTTTTTAGATATTCCTACCTAATAAAAGAATATTAGAAGGAAAAACTTGTCATTTTCTGATATATTTAATTTTCATCTTTTTTTCTCGCTTCTATCTATTATTAAATGATGATATATATTAATTATAAAAACTAGTTGTTTTACCTGCGGTTTTTGCTGGCATCGTAGTTGATTTACAATAAAGTATAAATAACAATTAGTGGTAACTTTGTAAAATAGTAACGAACTTTTAAAAGTATTTTAATTAAATAACTCAACGTTAAAAAATGTTTTAATTAGGTCACCCGCCTTTCATATTTTATTTTAATTATAAGTCTTAACATGTTTATTAACACGTTTTTCTTTTTATTTTAATTAGAAATATTTTTTCATTTATGATGTTGATGTGGAACGGTGGCGAGAATTTTAGATACTTTTTATATAATTAACATGCTTTTTATTTTTTAATATAATTTTATACATTCAAGATTATGACTCACATATTTTTCCTCATTACTATCTTGACATAAAAAAATATTGATAATTACTTTATTTGATAGATTAGTAGTCCAATTTAAGAAAAATATGTATAAATAACTAAATTGAAATATTTTTAAAAGTTGCTTACTATTCTGAGAAATTTTCCCTAACAATCAATGCGACTTGTCTCTTGACTAAATTTACATCGAACCATAGAATAACTCGATTATACTTGACCCACCTCTTTTCTAAACTAAATTTTTTCAAAACGTAGAACAACTCAAAACGTATATAAAAACACATTGATTCAATCGCTCCGACTCATTTCCAATCTAAATTTTTGTTGAATCATTGAGTAACTCAGATTTTTGTTGGTACAAATATCCCCACTTCTAGTCTAGTGAGCTTAAATGTAATAGACTTTCTTTTCTTGTAACACTTATGTAATGTTTGATCAATTCAATGAGAAACTCTTCTATATATGTTTATTGATTGTTTAATGTTATATCTATTTATATTATTTATTGTTACACGCATATATGATAATGTTATATATGTTTACAGTTGTTAGACATAGTTCTGAATCATTAAAGGTTCAAGAATGCGTTTAACTAAGTATCCTGATTCAGTCGCACGACTGGACCATGCGAATGGGCCAATCGCACGACTGAACCAGGTGATTGAGTCAATCGCACGATTGAGTCATAAGACTGACTCAGTCGTACGAACGAACCAATCGTATGACTCAGTCGCACGACTGAGCCAGTCGCTTGGCTCAGTCGTACGAATGAGAGCTGTAACCTATAAATACCACTTAATTCGTGGAAAAACGTAACACTTCGAATATTCTAAACCCTAGCAGTTCCTGTTCATCCAGAGAGTCCCTTCCAACTTCATAGAACGTTTCTGATCGTTTTTGATCGATTCTAATCAAGTCTTAATGTATTCTCATCGTTAGTTTTGATAGGATTAACGTTCTCCCTGATTGGATCGCCAATCAAATAGGATTCCGCACTATTTGATCTGGTTTCATAATTTGAATCAGTTAGTACTCCGTCGTACACGGTCCTAACAAGTGGTATCATAGCTTTGGCTCTTGATTCTTCGTGGATTCAATCGTTTTTATGAAAAAGTCAACGTTTTTAAGCGAAAAGATTCGTTCTTTCTGCTCAAAATCAAGTTTTTGCGTGTGCATGTTTTGAAAATTGAGTCTTTTTCGAGTTGCAGCCGTCTAGGGTGTAAAAGATTGCGTTTTTAGGTCAAAGTGTGTGAAAAATTTTGATTTAAGCAGTCTCAGTCGCAACATTAACTCAATCGCACGACTGAACTCCATTCGCCAGTCCAATCGTACGACTGAATTCAATCGCTCGTTCAATCGCACGATTGACTCAGTTGGTCTGTCCATTCGCACAACAGCCCTAATCGCCTGCCCAGTCGTACGACTAAGCTCAATCGCACGATTGTGTTTTAGTCGTCCCCCAGTCGTCCATCCCAGTCGCATAGTCAGTCGTTTGTCAAGTCTAATTCTATTTCATCATGGACTCAGAGAACTTTGCATTCTCAGCTGGTAAAGACTTAAGGATACAGAACCTACTACTACTAGAAAATGAGATCAGAAACCACAATAAGCCACCTAAGCTGTTATCGATTGATGAGTTTCCTCAATGGAAGCAATGGTTTGAGATTCATCTCAATGGAGTGGACACTAATCTCTGGAATTCTATTGAGACTGGTTACAATATGCCAGTTGGAGCTGATGGTATACCCCTAACGTTGAGTGGATTGACTGATGCACAAAATATTGCTTACAATGTAGAAAAGAAAGCATATGCCATGTTAACACAGTCTATTCTTAAAGAAATCTTCCATCAATATTCTGAGTACAAGAAAAGTAAAAAGTTCTGGAAGGCTCTTGAAAAAAGGTATGAAGGGAGCTCAACTCTTATGTCCTTAAAAGCCAAAGCACT
Organism: Flaveria linearis; assembly: GCA_024085815.1. Lineage (NCBI taxonomy): Eukaryota > Viridiplantae > Streptophyta > Magnoliopsida > Asterales > Asteraceae > Flaveria > Flaveria linearis. The sequence continues at coordinate 59,364,422 of CM044004.1, read as the reverse complement.
AAAGAAAGAGTTTGATAATTTTTCTGCCATCGGGAATGAGAGTTTGGACGACATCATTGACCGCTTCTATCATTTGATGAGTGAACTTCACACTCATGGTGTTCAAACGTCTAAGGAAGAAAAAGTGTCAAGTTTGGCTGACGGGCTTCCAGAGAAGTGGGATTCGTTTATTTCCACCTTAAGATACAACTCAGTACTTGAGACCTTGGATATTAATGATTTCATCCTGAAACCGAGAGAAGAAAAAGTGAGACACAAGTACAAGGCAAAGAAGGGTTCATATGCTCAGGATCCTACTCTCTACAATGTGACTCCCACTCCAACTGCAAAATCCTCCAATGCTCCTCTGCAGACTGCTTTTGTTTCTAATACATCTGTAACGGGTCAAAGCTCATCATCTGGCGGTGAGTCAACTGTCTCATCAGAGGTTCAACACAGTGTTCCTGAAATTCAGTCGACAAAGTTAGTGACAGAAACTTGGGAAAAGTAACTGTGGAAGTGGCAAAAGAACACATGGATCTACTGGCTGCTGTTGTTCATTCCTATGATGGCTTGGTAGCAGGAAAGATAGGGAACTGCCACTTGGCTGATGAAGACTATGAGAAGGTGGATAAGAATGAGTTGGAGAGAATGGATATAATGTGGGCTCTCGCTAGTGCTGTGCGACGAGCTAAGAAGTTTGTGAAGAAGACTGGTCAGAATCTGGTGGCTACAAAAGATACTACTTTTGGCTTCGACAAGTCTAAAGTCACCTGTTTCAATTGTGGTGAGAAAGGACACTTCAAGCAGGAATGTGTCAAACCAAAGAAAACTGGAAATGGGAACCCGTTTTCGTCCTTCCCAAAACAAGAGAAAGAGAAAAAGCCAGCGTCAACAAGCAGTGATTCAAAAGCAATGGTGGCTCAAGGTGATGAAGGACAGGACTGGTCCTTCCGATTTTTATCTGATAGTGAAGCCAACATTGCATCTGTTAAAGATCTGAGTGAAGACTCAGCGAGTGAGGGGGAGAACTCAGCTGAACCTGACACTGCTGATTTGGATGAAGACATAGCTGCTGTTGATCAACTTGTTGAAAATGAGCTGAATGCTGAATCTGAAGCACAATCTGAATCTCAAAATGCTTTCATGGCAGGAACGTCTACATCGGCACAGGTCGCATCAAAAGATGAACTTTTTGCTGAACATGCTTGTGTTGAATGTGATAAATTTAGGGAAAGCATTGATCTGAAATTTGCTAGGTTATTAGATCACAATAATAACTTAGTAAATGACTTAAAATTGTGCACAGAGGCAAACAGAGTTTTCAAACAAAATGAAAGTAGCTATAAGGAAAAGATTGAGGCATTAAAGAAACAGTTAAAAGAAACTGAAGTTATTGCATTCAACCAAGAAAATGACATTAAGTTTTATTTAAAGACTATTGAAGAAACTAAAAAGGACAATGCAATTTTACAAGTTGAATTTAAAACAAAAACTTCACAGTCTTGCTAATTCTTCACACATTTTGAAAAACTTGGTTAAGGAACGCAACAACGGGGAAGGTTTGGGTTACAAAGTTGTGCCTCCACCACATGAGATCCTTTTAAACACCAAACAACATCCAATTAATAATAATCCAATAAAGGATCATGTGGTGACAACTTCACTGGTCAGCGATCCGGACACAACAATTAAATCTGCTCCTCCGGCTACTGATCAGAAAGCATCAACTTCAGGTACAACTGGTATAATTATAACTGAAAATAGGGTGGAAGAGAATGTTCAAGCATCTCTTGGGTTGGGTCCAAAATCAACTACCACACAACCTAAGATTTCCAAAACCACTCAAACTAAACCGGTGAAGCAAGATAACCACCATCTTCTAAGACAAAACACACATAATCTTAAACAAGTAAAATTTGTCAAGGAAGGTGAAAATCTTAGAAGTGAGACCAAAAGGAAGTACCTAAAGTTTACTAACCGCCCTACAAGAGATCTCCTAGTCCTGTTGAAAGGAGGTCATGCTATACTTGTGGACAACGCGGTCACATCTCTTCAAATTGTCCTCGCTATCAGACACCAAAAATTAAAATTGAGTTAGACAACGAAGTTAAACAAGTTTCAAAACAAAGATCTAAGACTCCCATAAGATCAAAAACTCCTATTAGGTCTAAAACACCTTCTAGGTCGTTTCCATCTCCTCCGTGCCAAAGGCAACATAGACTAGTCACTGGCAAGTCTGTGATGCCTCAGGTAAAACATGTTTTTGAAACTAAACCAAAATTTCAAATTGTAAATCAGTCTACGATTTACCACAAACAATCCTTTCACAGGGATGGTTTGTGGAAAGCCAAAACAACTGATGTGTCTGAAAGCAAGGACAAGTTGAAAGTTGATGTACCACCCACTGATAAAGGACAGTGGGTCAAGTTCATGATGTGTGATGCCTCTGGGAAACCCAAGCTAGTCAAGGCTTGGTTCCCCCTCCTTAACTAATTATTTTCTATTATGTGCAGGGTGTCCGCTATAGTGCGTCTACAAATACATGGATAGTAGATAGCGGAGCTTCCAGGCACATGACGGGAAATCAGTCCCTCCTTTACAATGTCAAAAAAATTAAAGGGGGACACGTTTCCTTTGCTGGAAACAAAGGAGGATACATTACCGCTCAGGGAGAAGTAGGTAATGCAAAGGTAAGGTTCGATAAAGTCAATTTTGTTCAGCAATTAGAAAACAATCTTCTTTCAGTGTCTCAGATATGTGACAAGGGCTTTAAAGTTATGTTTGACAATCGGAAATGTTACATTCTAAAGAAAGAGATGGAAATTCTAGAGGAGCAGGTATTAATGTTAGCATCTAGATATAGTGACTTGTATGTTCTAGATATGTCTAATGCTTCTACTAGTGCTTCTACTGTTCAATGTTTCTTGTCTAAAGCTACAGAGAAGGACTCCATCTCGTGGCACAGGAGAATGGGACACATTAATCACAAGAAGATGAATCATCTGATTCATAACAACTTAGTTGATGGAGTTCCTGTAAAGAACTTTAAACTTCTTGATTTTTGTGTCTCATGCAAGAAGGGAAAGCAAACCAGGAAATCTCACAAGACCAAGCAAGTCAATTCTATCGAGATGCCCCTGAAGCTATTGCACATGGATCTATTTGGTCCAGTTAGCACGAAGAGTATCGCCGGAGACTGGTACTGCTTTGTCATCACTGATGACTACTCGCGGTTCTCCTGGGTGATGTTTCTGAAAGCAAAGTCAGAAACCTTTGAGTCATTCAAGGTGCTCGTGACAACACTGGAGTCTCTCTACAAGTTGAAGGTTAGGAAGATTCGTTCAGACAATGGAATAGATTTCAAGAATCAGTGGATGGATGCTTTTTACAAAGAAAAGGGAATTGTTCATCAATTCACCTCTGCATACACACCACAGATGAATGGAGTTGCTGAGCGAAAGAATAGGAGCTTGATCGAGACCGCCAGAACTATGTTGGCAGATTCAAAGCTGCCAGTGCAGTTCTTGAACGAAGCTGACGCCAATGCATGCTACACACTCAATCGTGTGTCAGTAGTGAAAAGGCATGGGAAGACTTGCTATGAGTTGCTACAGAAGCGCAAACCTAACCTTGAGTATCTGGAACCATTCGGTGCTCCTTGTACGCTTCTGAAGAAAACTCAAGAGGGCAAGTTCAATGAAAAGGCAGATCAGGGGATCTTTCTAGGATACAACATACCAGACAAATGAGTTTACAACAACTCTACGGGTCAGGTAGAAGTATGGTGCAATGTTGACGTTCAACGATTCACCATTCCTCCTGCTGGAAAAGGTCCATCGTCATTCTTTGACTATGATGGCTTTGTCAAATCATTCAATCTTCCTCAGATAGATTCAGATGAAGATATTGCTACTCAGATGATGCACGATGTTCTAAACACACCGAATCTGGATACTAGTAACACAACACCTGTGAGTGGATCATCGGGATCTTCACCAACTGATCAGGATGAAAGTGATGACTTATCAGATGATGAGGAAGCAGCTGAGACAGGCCTTGCACCAAACGTTGATCAAGTAGGAAGCTCATCATCTGCTAAACATGCATCAGGAAATACGGATACTGAACCTCCAGTCACAAATCTAGATACTGAAGTTGTCTTCCCTATGACACCTGTGACTAGGATCAGTACGAATCATCCGCCGGAAGCTATCATTGGAGATCTACACTCTGGCATGCAGATGAGAAATCAGTTGTATTCTGCTGATTATGCTGCAATTATGGAAAAGGGCTACGTGAATGATGGGGCTTTCAGATGCTTTGTCTCTCAAGTCGAACCCAAACACGTAAGCGATGCCCTGAAGGATGAGGCCTGGGTCAACGCTATGCAAGAGGAGCTACTACAGTTCAAGAAGCTTGGAGTGTGGACACTCGTTGACCGGCCCAAAGGCATAAAGGTGATTGACACCAAATGGGTGCTACGCTGTAAGAAGGATAACCAAGGTGTCATTATCAGGTTCAAGGCACTGTTGGTTGTTCAAGGCTTCAGACAAGTCAAGGGAGTCGATTATAATGAAGTCTTTGCACCAGTAGCTAGAATGGAAGCTATCCGCATCTTTCTAGCCTACGCCTCTTACATGAAGATCAAAGTCTATCAATTAGATGTTAATAGTGCATTTTTGTACGGGGAAATCTGTGAAGAGGTCTATGTCAGTCAACCCGAAGGATTCGAAGATCCTTATCATCAGGACAGAGTCTACAAGTTAGACAAGGCTCTGTATGGGCTACATCAGGCTCCTTGAGCCTGGTATGAAAAGCTCTCCACTCATCTGCTGAAACACGGGTTTCGCAGGGGTGTGATTAACTGCACATTGTTTATCAAAGAAAGAGATGGTGATTTACTAATGGTGCAAATCTATGTGGATGACATAATATTCGGTTAACGAAACGAAGAGTTATGTAAAGAATTTGAATCTGTGATGAAGGCGGAATTTGAAATGAGCACCATGGGAGAAATGAAGTTCTTCCTAGGATTACAGGTGGATCAGACACCTACCGGTATTTTTCTGCGTCAGACTAAGTATGTCGGAGACATTATTAGTCGTTTTGATATGGAAAATGTCACTGCTGCCGGTACCCCACTCGCCACAAATCATGATGTGGCTCCTGATGAGAATGGGGATTTAGTGGATGCCACTATGTATCGTGGGATGATCGGATCTCTCATGTACCTCACTGCCTCCCGTCCAGATATCATGTACGCCACATGTTTATGCTCCAGATATCAAGCAAAATCGAAAGTAAATCATCTGATCGGGGTGAAAAGAATCTTCCGATATCTGAAGGGTACACCAACACTGGGGTTGTGGTATCCTCATGGCGATGACTTTGAGCTCACGGCGTATAGTGATTCAGACTATGGTGGCTGCAAAATGAATTTCAAGCCTACATCAGCAGGGTGTCAGTTTTTTGGAAGGCGTTTAGTCATGTGGCAATGCAAGAAGCAGACCTCGGTTGCCTTATCAACCTGCGAAGTTGAATACGTTGCTACTGCAAGCTGCTGCTCTCAGATTATCTGGATCGAACAGCAAATACGGGACTACGGTTTGCAATGCTCTAACACCACTATCTATGTTGATAACTCTGCTTCCATAGCCGTAACTAAAAATCCGGTTCAACACCCTAAAACTAAACACATAGGCATAAAGTATCATTTCATACGCGACTGCTATGAAAAACAATTAATAGATGTGGTAAAGATAAACATGGATTTTCAACGCGCTGACCACTACACTAAACCGTTTGATAAACCCAGATTTTTCTACCTGCTAGAGGTCAACGGCGTGAAAAAGAAAAGTGACATTATCTCTGACGACACAGATGCATAGTCCGACACTAGTTCTGTCTTTCCTTTTGTTTTTATTTTTATTTTAATTTCCTTGTCTTATAAAAATCCAAAGACATAAAAAAAATTCTGTTTTAGAATTTTAGGGGGAGATTAGGTTACTTTCAGTAGTTAGTTACTCAAAAAAAGAGGGGGGGGGGGGGGAAGGGCAGATAAGCTAAAAGGCAAAAACAACAAAAATACGACTGTGATTCTACACAAATGGAAAGTGATAGTACACAGACGTCCAGCTACTTGGAACACCAAAAAGATTTTACATTTTTTAGAATTTCAGTTTCATTAAATCATAGAAAATTATTAGTCAGAGGATTCTAAGTCTAACAAGATTGAGAAAATGATAGTACGCTTGTGTGTTACTGTAATTACACGGAGAAAATTAATCTCGGGAGGTGCTAGTTCACTATACGATGTGTCGGTAGATTTAACACAATAGATGAGGAGACGTCATTGGTGAACTCAATCTAAACTAAATGGTTCAACCGACTGTGGGGTCCCATCTTATCACTGGTTAACACAATCAGTTATTTCCAATAAGGGATAACGAGCAAATAAACGCCACCAAAGGTGTGCGAGCGACCACAAAAAGAGCAAAGCATGAAAAAAATTGAATACAAGCGCAATCAAGCTGATAACTTATGTTGTTGGTGTGTTATGTGAAAAAGAAAATAAGAAATGCTCTAAAAAGGAGATAGGTTGTGTGCCTCTCTGTTGTGCGATGGCACTGACCTGAGGATAAGCATAACCTACATATTCTAGAATTCATTGTTGTTTGCCGCCTCTCTGCTGTGCGATGGCACTGACCTGAGGCTTGGCTTCTCTTTGAAAGTTCTAAGAATAGTCCCTTCTTGTCAAAATACCCGTAGACCGCTCAAAAGTCTCCTGAGGAATGTTAATTACCATATAAGCATGGGATCCATAATTGTTGGTTGAAATAAGATAACTTAATTCATCACCAATGTGTGTCAAAAGTCTGTGTATGGATTTAAGAGGACAAGAATACTGACAATCATCGTGGATGCATCGACTGATGTTGATAATCAACGTGAGTTACATATCATATCAAGCATGATTCCCAGTTAGAACTTAGAAGTCTCAGATGAATGAAAAACTGATATGTAAATATGTTAGTTTCCTTTTCGATAAATATAAAAGGTTCCAAGTAATTAAGTTTATGCCTGTCTGATTCCATATGAATCTGCCTTGAAAATGTTGTTAATGCTAATAGGCTTATCTACCCAACCCTAACAAAATCAAAAAAACATTTTGTTTTGTTATTTAGTTTAGTATTTTATTTTATTTGTTAAGTATCTCAATGTCGGACTGTGCTATGCTGCTCATTGTAGAAAATGTCACAAAATGAACTTAACGTTTAATCTATAATAAATTGTTTCTGAAAAGATAAAAGGATCATGTCTGAGATGATCAGGTGGGTAAATGGATCATGTCTGAGATGATCAGGTGGATAAATGAATCATGTTTGAGATGATCAGGTGGGTAAATGGATCATGTCTGAGGTGATCTGGTGGATAAATGGATCATGTCTGAGGTGATCAATAGATTTTAATCTAAAAAGTGAATATGTCTGAGATGATCAATTGTTCATAATGTTTTATCTACTGTTAAATGGATCTAAGTGTCGTATGGTAAGATGGTCAAAATGTCACAAATATGGCCATTTGTATGACTGAACAATAAGTATGATCCAGTCGTACGATTGGAGCATACGAATGAGTAAAATCGTACGAATAGACAATACAAATGAGCCCTATCGCACGATTGGAGGTGACCGACTGTGACAGTCGTACGAATGACCCTCAATCGCACGATTGGAGATGACCGAATGGGTGAATCGCACGACTGAGACTCAGTCGTATGATTCACTCATACGACTAGGCTCAGTCGCACGACTGACATATGCGACAGGGCTCAGTCGCATGACTGGGAGTTACCCTAGTATAAATACAGGTATAATCGGCCTCAGTCGCTTCATTCACCCAAATCGCCCCTAATTCGCACGATACGTCGAATCTGTGCCAAATTTTCTAATATCCCTATTTACCTGATATTACTGCTTTCTAACGTTGGATATCGGTTATACAGGTAATAATCAAGGTGCATCATCGTTTAAACCGAGAACAGACATCAAGAATCACTCACATTTTGACCTAACAGTAACCGAGACTCAAACGGACCAATAAACCATCTAAACTGAACTTTAAGATAAAATTAATGGTAAAATATGCTAAGTCGGCCTAATCTGAGTGTAATGAGCCTAATCTTAACATTTAAAATCAAGTATTGCTCAAAATAAGAATTTGAATGGACAAACTGTCAAATAGGCGACTGGACACTCTGATGAACCTCAATCGTACGACTGAGATGAACAATTGACTCAGTCGTACGACTGAGATGAACGATTGACTCAATCGCACGACTGAACAATGCGTTTGAGCTCAGTCGCACGACTGAGGGAAACGTATGAGAAGTCATGCAACTAAGTCCAATCGCATGACCCAGTCGTATGAATGAATTCAATCGCACGACTAGGTCTCAGTCGTGTGTTCAGTCGCACGACTAAACCAAAGTTTAAAGTTCATTAACCGACTTTAGCTATCTTCTATATGTACTAACATTTATTTGTTTTATATGAACACATGGCAAGCAGATGGCCCATGAGCTCTAAGCACAACATCTGTGCTTATCTCGATCTGACTTCCCGCAACTCCACTGAGTTTGCTGGGATTATCTCATTTTTACGACGCTCGAGGATCTCTCGTGCGATCTCAGCACCTTGCACTCCGTACCAATCGGTACAGCACGCGTTTTGGGAAAACGCAGCTGTGGACAGATCTACCGATCCATACTCGATCAGGAGTTCGATCTTTGGAGAGGCGATTTAGATCTCTGAAGAAGATATACGGACGGTTCTAGATTACATCCACTCACAGTCCGTGGCTGCTTTCTGAGAGCCAAGTATTATGGGGACATAAACGCAAGTATGCTCAACAAGAGCAACTTGTGCCCCCAGTTCAAATACTTGGCACATGTCCTTCTGCGATGCATTGCATCAAGGAAGGGTGGGTTTGATGAGTTGTCAGACCAGATGCAAAATGCTTACGCTGTACTGGTGCTGAACCATCCTTTTGGCTTCTCCAGGATGGTCTTGACCTACTTGGTGGAGAACATCGAGGCCAAGGGGAAGGAGAGTTTCTGTATGTATCCTAGATTCATTCAGATGATTATTGATCAGAAACTCCCCCTGCTGCCTAAGGAGACAGATGATGCAGTTGTGCTTGAAGCGATGGATGACACGACTCTGGGTAGAATGAAGGTGTACAGGAGGAAGCAGGTGAAACCCCCTGTCAGGAGACTGTTTGGGCATCTAGCCCATGATGATTATGTGGCGCCAGCAAAGAGGAAGTGGCACCACGAGGACAGTGACTCGGATGTAGAGCAGATTGCTCTACCCTCCGATGACTCCGATGATGATCATGATTCTGATTAGGGAGGACCCGAACCAGCTCCTATACACCCTGATTTCCTCATGGAGGAGGAGGAGGAGTCTGATCAAGAGCCGCTAACCCGAACTGTGGGAAGTCGGGTAGTGGCAACTGAGCAGGGAATTAGGGCGGTTGGTGGACACCAGGGAGCGTCTGAGGGTTCTATATTTGACCCGTCATACACCCCAGACACTCCCAGCAGCCAAGGGGGAACATCCGGATCTAAAGGACTTAGACTCAAACGGATGGCTCAGCCCCATGGAAAGAAGCCTAAGCGAAGAAGGTTGACCCTACTCATATCCACCACCATTACCTCAACCACCCCTACTACTTCAACCACTCCTATTACCAAAGCCACCACTACACCCATTCCACCACCTGTTACAACCTCTACCACCTCACACACCACTACCACACCTGCTCCACCACCAACTTCATTTATACCAACCCCAATCTTCACCACTACCACCACCACCACTCCCAGTCATCAAGCCAACCCATCCTCCTTCCCATCTGGATCGTCTCTACCTCCAAGTGGAGTAGAGGAACAACTGTCAGCACTAAATCGGATGGTGTTGAAGTTGTTAGCTGCTGATGATGAGAAGAATGCTCGACTTCGACAGCTTGAAGAGCAAAATGCTTCTCAAGCCCATCTTATTGCTCAGATCTCCCAACCCTAGGAACAACATGTCATATCTACTCAGAAGATTAAGGAGTTGGAGTCTGCGAATAAGAAGATCCTGCTGAAACTGAAAGGGTCGTAGGATGAGCCTTTAAAGATCGATGAAGGAGATGAAGATGGTGATGATGATGAGGAAGATGATGAAGAAGAGGAAAGTGATGATGATGATGAAGGGGGTGATGGAAATGATCAAGAAAAGGATGTCGATAATGATGAAAGGGATGCAGCTGCATCTTCCTCTGCTCCTGGTCATGAGTAACGAACTAAGAAAAGACAAGACCAGGGAGCATCAGCTGCTGCCCCACCTACATCCCCTTCTGCCGAAGATCCAGCGATGATTCAAGGCAAAGTTCAGGATTAGATGTCTATTCATTATTAAACTATTGTCATTGTAATTCTGTATTTAATATGTATTTAAAGTAAATGAATGAAAAGTTAAATCGACATCGGTTATGTGCTTAATTTACTAACTTGCACTGTGTTTTGGTTAATTGTTATACAGGTTCATCCAAACAGGCTGACGAGCACGATATGGTACCCCTTCGGCAAATCGAGACTCAATTGACAATGATTCTCGATTTTCAAGGAATAGTATATCGCTCTGTTAGTTACACACCTGAAGAGGGCGAGATCATACATGATCTAACTGATGAGCAGATTGCTGAATATTCAATCTAAACCCTGATGAGCTGGTAAAGGATGCGCCTGAGGTCGACGTAGTCAGTGATGAAGAACTACAGGATGTCGACGAGGTGGAGGTAGAGGATGTGACTGGTGATCATTATCCCTAGTACACTAACGCTGAAGGCGAAGTGCTACCAGATCTAGGAGATACATTTGACAGCAGTACATTCGATAAGGTTGAGACAATGACTGCTGCTAAAGAGGCTACAGCAGAGGATCCTCAGGAAGATGATGCTAATCTTGCATCTAAAAAGGCTGAGTGGGCAGCCTGCCTGGAGGAAATGAAAAAGCAACGAGCGCCTACAAAGACAAACGCCTACACCAAGCTCTACAAGGTCAATAAACATCAGAAGGTGTTAGGCAAGATTATCAGCTAGGCATACTTTGAGGACCTCAAAGTATACGTCGTGAAGAGAGAGAAGGGAATATAGTATTTCAGATTCCCACACGATCGTCTAGCCTGGATTTGAGCTAAATCGTCTAGCCAACTTGAGCCTCCTATATGCTGTCCCCGGGAAGATATCAGGATGGTTCGAGAAGGCTCTGAAGAAGGAGTACCTTACGAGGTTGGTAAATTTTAAACCTCAATAGCCCTAAAGGTTGATTCATAAGACCGAGGTTGACCCCACCTCCGGAAGACCAAAGGTGATTTTGAAATGGCACCCTCCACGTACAATGTCGCGTATTCCACTAAGGGAAATGCCACAAGATTTTGCACCCCATTTTAAATGGTGGTATTATGACTGGCGCACTGATGAGGCTGTCATAGTTTTGGATAAAGAAGGGGCGATAGAGACAATTAGGGTATACGACCCTATGTGGCTAACCAACTTGTCTGCTTCAGATGTCTACATCTTGTACAAGTGGCCACTATTTTTTGACACACAGGATATCGTGCAAGCACTTCAGTTTCAACATGTTATATGTTTATGCTTCACACTTGATATTCACGCTGGGGTTTCCTGAGAAGAAAGGGTAAAGAGATTTGAAGAGTTCAAGAAAGAAGTCAATGTCTAGATAGAACTAGGTCCAAGGGGGAGTTTGTTGGTACACATGTCCCCAGTTCTAGTCTAGTGAGCTTAAATATAATAGACTTTCTTTTCTTGTAACACTTATGTAATGTTTGATTAATTCAATGAGAAACTCTTCTATATATGTTTATTGGTTGTTTAATGTTATATCTATTTATATTATTTATTGTTACATGCATATATGACAATGTTATATAGGTTTACAGTTGTTAGACATAGTTCTGAACCATTAAAGGTTCAAGAATGCGTTTAACTAAGTATCCTGATTCAGTCGCACGACTGGACCATGCGAATGTGCCAATCGCACGACTGAACCAGGTGATTGAGTCAATCGCACGATTGAGTCATAAGACTGACTCAGTCATACGAATGACTCAGTCATACGAATGAACCAATCGTATGACTCAGTCGCACGACTGAGCCAGTCGCTTGGCTCAGTCGTACGAATGAGAGCTGTAACCTATAAGTACCACTTAATTTGTGGAAAAACATAACACTTAGAATATTCTAAACCCTAGCAGTTCCTGTTCGTCCAGAGAGTCCCTTCCAACTTCATAGAACGTTTCTGATCGATTCTAATCAATTCTTAACGTATTCTCATCGTTAGTTTTGATCGGATTAACGTTCTCCCTGATTGGATTGCTAATCAAATAGGATTTCGCACTATTTAATCTGGTTTCACGTGTGAATCAGTTAGTACTCCGTCGTACACAGTCCTAACATAATCAGCTGAAGAAACCTGGGGTACATGCAAAAACTCTCTTTGCCTTTAGCCTCCAGATTCTCTATGAGATAAGAAAATATCATACTGGAGAAACTGAAGGGATGGTTGAGGACTAGTGCCATGTAGGCATTCTGAATCTGGTCTGATAGGTCATCAAACCCACCCCTCCTCGACGCCATGCACTTCAGTATCACATGCGCCAAGTACTTAAACTGGGGACAGAGGTTGCTTTTGTTAAGCACCCCAGCATTAATGTCCCCATAGTACTTCATCCTGAGGAAGCACCCTCTCACCGTCAGAGGGTGTAGCCTGGTCGGGTGATCAGCATCGTCACCCAGAGCACGTACTCGACGTATGTCCTCAGCAGTAACCTTGATATCCATACCAAAAATAGTACTACGGATGCTGTATGGCTCATGTGAGTGATCAACCGATGCCCCCTCCCAGAAGGTCTGCTGAATAGACCTATAGGGAGTGCACGGAGTGGATATAGCTCGGTGGATCCGGGATCTCTGTCGAAATGCTATGATCCTAGCAAACTCGGCATCGTTTCGAGTTGTGGCGTCCAGGTGAGCACAAATGTTGTGCTTGGTGATTATGGTCCACCTATCAGCCATCAATCAGTAACACACAGAGCATACGGAGCATACTAGTTAGATCATAACATAACAGAAACCAGTTCAAATTGACCTAGTTGAACTCAGTCTGGTTCAATCATGCGATTGAACCATGCGACTGAGTTCAGTCTGTTGACCTATCATGCAACTGAATACATTCAGGTGATTGAATCATGCGACTGAGTTCAATCGGATGACTGAGCCTACGATTGGTTCAGTCGGTCGACTGAGCTCATTCGTATTAGTCATTCAGCAGATTGGCTCAATCGTCCAACTCAGTCATCCGATTGTAGTTCATCCGGGTGTCCAGTCGCATGACCCACTGTTCGGTCGACTGAAATTTGATTTTTGGAACAATTCTTAAGACTAGACATCATGTTTTGATTCATTAGACTCGCAATCAATAGACTAATAACCTAATAACATTGATTTCAACATTTTATTTAGTTTAGTTAGATTATTTGTTCTATTTCAGTCTCGAGTCTATTTAGGGCCAAATTTCTTGATTTAGAAATAATATCGATTGAATTTTTGCGAGACTACACCGCAATATACCTGTATAAACACTAATGAACATCAGAAGATCGAAATACGATGTTAAATTCGGTCAAAGAAAATTTTGGCAAAGTAACGGTAGGATATGCGATTTTAGGGCGATTGGGAGGTAATGAGTTTATGCGATCGACTATGGCTCTATTTATACTGAATCGGATTTCAACGGGGTGACTGGACCCATTCGCTCTTTTTGTTCGGGCGATTGGTCCTCAGTCGTGCGATTGGTTCAGTTGATCACATTAAGTCGGCCACTGGGTTTCAGTCGGGCGACTGACTCATTCGCACAGCTCCATTCGGGCGTCTGGTTCAATCTAGTAAGCCATTTAGGTGAATGGTTCATACTCATGCTCCATTCACCTGTCTAGGGCATAAGAATGGTCCATTCGTACGGTTGGTCCATACTCATGGTCCAGTCATGCGTATGGGTCATCCTCATGATTTTGACTTTATGACCATTTCACATTTTACACCCTTTGACTATTGATTAAACATTTTGAACATTCGATCATCTTAGACATGATCCTTTTAACTTTGAAACCTTTTGATCACCTCAGTCGTGATCTTTTTAAAAACAACTTTTCACCTCAGATGTGACTCGTTTTAGTGATTAACTCACAGATTGATTTCCATTGCATAGTCCGGCATTTAAGACTAAATAGCTAAAATTTAAACAAATTAAACAACTAGAATTAAGAAACAAAACGAAAACTTATTTTTGTATTTTTGTGGAAGGTTGAAATCCTAGGTAATATTACATTACTTTGATCATAACTGGAGTCATCAGCAAGTTTAGGAAATCATACTAGTTCTGTAAGAACCCATATTGATTTGGACTTTCAAGAATTGCAGCTCACGATGATTGTCAGTATACTTGTCCTCTTAAATCCATACATAGATTTTAGACACACGTTGGTAATTATATAGGGTTTAATTATTTCAACAAGCATTTATGGATCCAACACTTATATGGTAATCAACATTCCTCAGGAGATTTTGAGCAGTCTACGGGTATTGTGACAAGAGGAAACTATTCTAAGAGCTTTCAGAGAGATGCAAAGCCTCAGGTCAGTGCCATCGCACAGCAGAGAGGCGCAAACAACAATGAATTCTAGAATATTTAGGTTATGCTTATCCTCAGGTCAGTGCCACCGTACAGCAGAGAGGCACACAACCTATCCTCTTGTTTGAGCAATTATATTCTTTTTGCACAGATCGCACTAACAACATATGTTATCAACTAGATTGCTTTTTACATTTTTCATGTGCTTTGCTCATTTTATGGTCAACCGCACACTTTTGTGGCGTCAATTTTGCTTGTCCCCCCTTATTGGAACTTAGTTGATTGTGTTAACCAGGGATAAGATGATGACCCACAGCTTGTTGAACAACTTAGTTTAAAATTGAAATCACCAACGAGATCTACTAATCTATTGTGTTGAATCTACCGACATATCATCTAATGATCTAGCAACCTTTAGGTCTACTTTCTCCATGTTCCCTTAGTAGCAGCTAGTTTTACTATCATTTTTCCTTTTATGTTGCTTAGACTTCTCAGACTTATACTTTGAAGTTTACATCAATAATCAGTTAACTTATTTTAAAGTCCCAAACTCTTTGTTCCTGTGTACTATCATTTTCCATAGTCATTGAAACAATATCACTGATACGATCTCATTTCTAGAAGCTCCTCCTCCCGTTTTTGTAAGTAAATAAATACTGAAAACTAAACTAATCTCCCCCTAAAATTCTAAAATCGAAAATATTTTTGTGTTTTGGATTTTAAGATAGGAAATTAAAATAAAAGAAAATAAAAGAAAATAAAAAAAACTAAACGGGTGTCGGACTAAGCAATTTCATCTTCTGGAATCACTTCACTTTTCTTTTTGACGTGTTGACCTCTAACAGGTATAAAAATCTTGGTTTATCAAAAGATTTCATGTAGAGGTCACCGCGTTGAAAATCCGTATTAATTTTGACAACATCAATTAAATTCTTTTCAAAACAATCACGTATAAAGTGATATTTAATTCCGATGTCTTTGGTCTTAGGATGTTAGACCGGATTTTTAGTTACGGCTATAGCAGCAGAATTATCAACATAAATAGGAGTGTTAGTGAATTTCAAACCATAGTCCCGCATTTGCCGTTGAATCCAGATGATTTGTGAACAGCAGCTTGCTGCAGCAACGTATTCAGCTTCACAAGTTGACAGAGCAACCGATGTCTGCTTCTTACACTGCCACGTGACTAATCTTCTCCCAAAGAATTGACATCCTGCTGAAGTGGACTTGTAGTTCATTTTGCAGCTGCCATAATCCGAATCGCTATACGCTGTAAGCTGAAAGTCATCGTCATGAGGATACCACAACCCAAGTGTTGGTGTACCCATCAGATAACGGAGTATCCTTTTGACCCCTATCAGATGATTAACCTTTGGCTTCGCCTGATATCTTGAACATAGACATGTTGCATACATGATATTAGGTCTTGATGCAGTGAGGTACATGAGAGATTCACTCATTCCTCGATACATGGTGGCATCGACCAGATCACCATTCTCGTTGGGTGCTACATCATGGTTTGTAGCAAGTGGAGTTCCAGCTGTGGAAGCATTGTCCATGTCAAACCGACTGAGAATATCTCCTACATACTTGGTCTGATGTAGAAATATTCCCTTTGGTGTCTGATCCACCTATAACCCGAGAAAGAACTTCATCTCTCCCATGGCACTCATTTCAAACTCAGCCTTCATTACTGCTTCAAACTCTTTACATTACCGAGGCATAACCCGAGAAACAACGATATGCACCATCGTGAAGGTATTCTTTTTCCATTACCGAGGCATAATCAGATGAATATAGCTGATTTCTAGTCTGAACTCCTCATCTGACATCCCCAATGACATTGTCTAGAGGATGATAGACATTTAGGCGTGATCTAGGAGTGGTGGGAACAACTACCTCAGAACCAAGATTATGCACATTTGGTTCTGTATCTGAGGCGGTAGGAGTTTGAGGTTCCGAAGATGCAGAGGCATCAATGTCAGATGCTTGTGGAACCTGTTCCTCCTCATTGTTCTGGTCATCCTCCATAGCTTCATCGTCAGAGGAGGAGTCACTTACCTCAAGTGCTCCCCCTTGTGAAGTCACTGGATCGATAAACATCCGAGCATGTTCTTGACGGAAGGATAAATAACAGCATAAACCAAAAGTCAATCAATAACACAAACAATAATCGAATGATTTCATTGATAAAACCTAACGATTTTAAGCTCGTTACAACTTAAGAATCAAGACTCTTGGCAAGGGGAGATCGAGCATGATCTCCCCTCTCATCCGGCTGCACCTAGGCCCCGGGCAGACTCCTTCTCAAAACCCTTACTCTCTACACATTGAAACTGGTATATATAGGCTTCGGCCCATATTAGATGCGCCTGGGCCCATTCGTGCGAGTGGACCATGCGTATGGTTCAATCGTACGACTGGACCATGCGTATGGTTCAATCGTACGACTGGACCATTCTTATGGTTCAGTCTTACGAATGCCCCAATCGCATCTCTTAGTCGCACGACTGGTCCATTAGCATGGCTCAGTCGTACGACTGAGTCTCATTCGCATATGCTCCTGCGAACGACCCAGTTTCATGTGTTTATAACATATCAGGTGTAATACATTAAGCCTATACTATTCGTCAAGTGACGGACACACTATATATGACAATATATGCTCCAACACCCCTGACTGGTTAGACGATTCACCTTGTGAACCAGATGATGTGGCATCTTGTGATGGTGTGTTTAAGAACTCAAACATCATTTTGGTTGCCAAGTCATCGTCAGAGGTCGAGAGAGGGATGTTGAAGGACTTGAAGAAACCATCATAGTCGAAAAAGAAGGCAGGTCCTTTTTGTTGGGTTTGTTAGAACATAAAATCATAGTTTAACCTCTTAAACTTTCTGAAAACGCAGCGGAATAACAACTTTAAAACATGATTATAAAGCTGAAAAATCATGTTATTTAGGTGATATATGTATGTGAAAATCAAACCCATATAACAAGGGATCATTTATGTGAATAAGCAAGCTATGGATATATGTAAAACTACATAAAATCATAGCTTCAATGAGCTATGATATCTACCCTATTCAGCAGCAAAAACGACCAAAGAAAGAAGAATTTGGATGCTTGAATCGGCCGAGACTTCAAGTATAGAGGTCCTCAAGCTTGTATACCCAAGCCCTTTGCAAGACACCTTCTTATTAGGAAGAAAACTACACCAAATGCAGATCAAAAAACCCTTCTTCACTGCTGCAGAAACCCGTAGGTTTTAGAGAGAGAGAGAGCTATTCTTGCTGATTTTTTGCATGTGTTGAATGATGAGAAGAGAAAGAGTATCTTGCACTAGTAGTGGAGCTAGACAACATATGCATGTGTTTGTTCTTCTCAAGGCCAAGTTAGTGGAAAGCATGCATGTGTTGTGTTCTTATCAAGAGAATAAAAGAAAGCACTATCACACATGCTTTGGATATGGTGGACGGCCACATATATAAAACAAAATGGTTTTCTTACAAAATTAAATATTAACACACACATATATATTGTCTAGTCTTGTAACTAGTTTATGCAATTAACCATTTAATTGTATAAGTAGTATACTCTCATTATTATTTGGTGTTATACAACTAATTAAATAACACTTCAAATAATATTATTGAACAAAATATACTAATAAGTTGTTCTTTCTCATATGCATCTTATTTAGAAAACCCATTTTCTAAATTGGTGTAAATATTTAATTGCATGATCATATCATCAATTAAATATTAATTGGTGTTTGCTAAGCTTGTTATTTGGTATAACCCGACTTGGATCATAACGTACTAACCGCATCAATATTCTACGTGTCTTGGGCATATAGAATCCTATAATCTCCCACTTGCCCAAGATTCATAGAAGATTGATGCAAGCAGTAAATACCGCCTAACAACGGTTTACTACCCTTAATACGCATGACTTATAGCCATTAAATAACATCATCCCATTCAAGTACCCTACTTGAATTGATTTAGGTGAATCAATTATTTATCCTTTTGTTACAGATATCATGTTAAATCCAAGAACACAGAATGATCATTCCTTGTTGATTTAACTTATCAGGCCTTAGACATCTAACTCTCAAAGAATAAGAGGAACAAATTCCATCTTGACTACATACGTTTCTCACAAACACCTCGTGTCATACCTGAACATACCCTTATGTATTGTCCACTATTTCAGGACAGTGAAGAATTAGCTCAAGGTATAATACTTGGTGAATATCAAAACCTAATATGTATCTCAGGTCGGAGGATACCAAATGATATTCGCCTTTACTCAAATTTACTTATGATCAATCAATAAGATTCCATGTAGTAAAATTTGAGATGCGGGTTAGTCCAATATTTGTATCCCACAAATATCTATGAACCTTGGTAGCAACCCATTGCTCTATATTCATCCTTATGAATATCAACCAATCCAAGTTCATAATAATCTTACCGTCACACTTGTTCCTACAAGTATGAATGACTACGGACATTTAGAGTAAACAATTACTCATGGATTAAACATGCTAAATTGGACCATTAATTGAAACATTATAATCAAATAATTTTATTCAAATAATAAAGAGTTCCATATATCCAAATACAAAATTTACAGATCAAATCCAATCACTAGAATATCGAAGTCCCATGGCACAAGTATGACCTTCATGCTTTGCCTTTTCAAGGATCTTCGTGAGAGGATCCGCAATGTTTTGATCCGTGTGAACTTTGCGAATACATATATTTCCCTTTTCAACTTCATCTCGTATGTACTTGAATCTTCGCTCAATGTGCCTAGTCTTTTGATGAGCACGGGGTTCCTTGATTTGAGCAATCGCACCCTCGTTATCATAAAAGATCTCTAGGGGTTCAAGATTTTATCAATGTATGCACTTTGATTCAAACCAATCAACCGCCTTGATCTATCCCTATATATCTTTATTCCCAGAATATAGGCGGCTTTACCAAGATCCTTAATGGAAAAACAACTTTCAAGCCAGGTTTTTACACCTTTCGACGTTGGAATGTCATTTCCAAATAATAGTATGTCATCAACATACAATACTAGGAAAGTTACTGTGCTCCCACTAGCCTTTTTATACACACGCCTCATCAGCGTTTTTGACGAAACCAAATTTCTTTACTTCTTCATTAAAATGGTGATTCCAACTTCTCGATGCTTGTTTCAATCCATAGATTGATTTCTTTAGCTTGCATACTTTGTTAGGATGTTTTGGATCGACAAAACCTTCAGGCTGAACCATATAGACATCTTCCTCAAGATATCTATTTAGGAAAGCAGTTTTGACATCCATTTGCCAAATCTCATAGTCATAATGAGCAGCTATGGCAAACAATATCCTTATAGACTTTAGCATCGCAACAGGTGAGAAAGTTTCATCATAGTCAACCCCTTGAGTTTGAGTGAAACCCTTTGCTACAAGTCTAGCCTTATAAGTATCCAAGTTTCCATGCATATCGGTTTTCTTCTTGAAAACCCACTTACTTCCAACTACCTTGGAATTAAGAGGTGGTACAACAAGTTCCCAAACCTGATTGTCATACATGGATTGCAACTCAACGTTCATGGCTTCAAGCCATTTGTCACAATCCGAATTGGACACTGCATTATGGTATGTGGGTGGTTCATCTGAATCTACCACATAGTATCCATCCATGAAAAATCTGTATCTTTCAGGTGGATTACTAGTTCTACCACTTCTGCGAACGTTTTGTGTATATTGATCAACCACTTGATCATCCTCAACATCCTCATGTTGAGTGCTAGTTTCAACCAAACGTGCATCGGGTTGTGGTTCTTGATCCTCCTCAAGATCCACTATTCTACTGCTAGTTCCTTCCATAAGGAACTTTGCTTCTAA
The DNA here is from genome assembly GCA_024085815.1 of Flaveria linearis. Taxonomy (NCBI): domain Eukaryota; kingdom Viridiplantae; phylum Streptophyta; class Magnoliopsida; order Asterales; family Asteraceae; genus Flaveria; species Flaveria linearis. Next base: position 59,343,777 of record CM044004.1, on the reverse strand, counting down.
GAACTCACCCTTTCTGGCAACAAACACTTTTTGTTCCAGTGGATCATAGAAATAATATCCCATTGAATCTCTAGGATATCCAACAAAAATACACTTGGTGGATCGGACTTCCAATTTGTTTGGGGTAGGAGTCTTAACATAAGCTTCACAACCCTAGACCCTTAAGTATGATAGGGATGGAACCTTTCCATGCCATATCTCAAAAGGTGTCCTTTCCACCTTTTTGGTTGGGGCCATATTTAGAATACAAGCCGCGGAGAGCAAAGCAAAACCCCAAAATGATAGAGTCAATGTGCTTCTAGCCATCATATATCGAACCAGATCCAATAAGGTTCGATTCCTCCTCTCAGACACACCATTATGTTGTGGTGTTCCAGGTGGAGTGAGTTGTGAGACAATCCCACAACTCCTAAGATGATCTTGAAAGGCATCACTTAGGTATTCACCTCCTCTATCGATACGGAGAACTTTAATTGACTTGTTGAGTTGATTTTCTACTTCATTCTTGAAGATTTTGAACATTTCAAAAGCTTCATCTTTGTGCCTTAATAAGTACACATACCCATAGCGACTATAATCGTCGGTAAAGGTAATGAAGTATCTTTCACCATTCCTAGTCATTGGTTTAAAAGGACCACATACATCCGAATGTATGATTCCTAGTAAATCTTTTGCCCTTTCGTTAGTTCCACTAAAGGGTGCTTTAGTCATTTTACCTTGTAAACAAGATTCACATACATCAAATGAATCATATTCATTCGTTTTTAAAAGACCATTCTTTTGAAGTGTTTGTATACGTTTCTTGTTTATATGACCAAGACGACAATGCCAAAGATAGGTATCACTCAAATCCAACTTGAGTTTCTTGGTGTTAGTTTGGTACAATGAATTATTTAAAGCATTTTCATGAACCAATTCATAGATACCATTAATGGGAATAGCTTTAAAATAGAACATATCATTTAAAGAAACATGAATATCATTTTCAACAAAAGATAATACATAATCATAATGTCTTAATTGGGATACAGAAATAATGTTCCTAGTCAAACTAGGAGCATACAAAACATTCTTCAAAATAACATCCAAGCCACTTGGAAGTTTTAGGATATAGTCCCCATGAGCTTCAACTAAGACTTTAGTTCCATTGCCCATGAAGAGGCTAACATCCCCTTGATTGAAGTCCCTACTTCTTGTGAACCCCTACAACAAATTGCAAATATGAGTTCCATATCCGGTATCCAATACCCATGTGTTAGAAGATGTAACATTAAGATCAAAATGAATCATGTATATTGTACCTGAGGTCTGCCCGGCATCCCTCTTTGCTTTCAACTCTTGGAGATGGACAGGATAATTTCTTGCCCAATGTCCAATCTCCCCACAATTGAAGCATGGGTCATTAGTAGCAACCTTTTACTTTTTCTCTTGTGGTTTGGGTGGCACCCTTGCCACCCTTTTCCCTTTCCCCAAAACGGGTCCCTTACCCTTGGCAACCTTTGCCTTGGGTATGGGATAAGGCCTTTTCTTGTTCCCATCTTCATTGATGGTGAGAACGGGTAAAACCCTTTTACCCATGGCTGCCTCGGACGTTTTAAGCATTGAGTGAAGCTCACCAATGCTCTTCTCCCATGCATTCATGTTGTAATTGAACACAAATGTCTTGAACCTTTTGGTAAGGCCATTTAGGATCAAGTCCGCGGCCAATTCCTTCGAGACGGGACAATTAAGCCTCTCGAGGCGGTCAATATGACTTTTCATCTTAAGTACATAAGATGAAACCGATTGGTTGTCGTCCATATGACATGCATGGAGTGCTCGAGCAGTTTCGAAGCGCTCAACCCTTGCTTGCTGTTGGAACGTTTCCTTCAGCTGGGTTATCATGTCATAAGCTCCGTGATATTCATACTCCTTTTGGAGATCCGGAGTCATGCTCGCTAGCATGAGACAAGACACTTGGACGGAGTCCTCAGTGTATTTCAGCCAATCGTTATAGGCCTCCTCATCATCCTCAGTAGCTTGATCGGGGATAGGGTCGTCTAAAACATATGATCTTCTCTCTTGCTTGAGAACGATTCTCAAGTTTCGATACCAATCAAGAAAGTTATTATGATTTAGACGTTCCTTTTAGAGGATCGCTCGTAGTGATTGGGTGGACGCGGATGAGTTATCATGATTTTCATTATTGGTGGCCATCTATAAATTTAACAAAGATCTATTTTAGTATTTTCGATATTGCCAATTTTAATAATTAATGCCTTTTAAGGTCATTTTTATATTAAAATCTAGAACGGTAGAACCCAACATTACATTTAAATTGTTGTTAGGTCACCTTTATCCCACGATTTAAATTAATAAGGTGGTCAACGATTGACGGTTGCAACCATTTGCAACTTCTAGAGGTATGGGATCGACTTTAAACATCATATGTAAAGTCGGCATGTTAATCCCATCAACACCATTTGGAAACCATATTGTTGGTGATCCATTTAACATGGTTTGCAAATCAAGACATCCTACTTACACACACGTGTGAGTTTGCCAAAATGAGTGGTTAGGTGACCTATATCCCACGAATATGGCATTCTCACCTTAAGTCATAAGTTATGCACTATCATATGAACAATCATAAACATCATTCAATAAACAAAATAAACCCCATCAAACCCTAAATTTTCAGCCAACATTGTGACACCCCGTAATTCCAGGGTAACACTATTCAAACCACTGTCGTTATCATTGGCACATACTCGTTAATACTCGAAACGTATACAAACACCGCCACCGACATCGTTAAATAAATAATGATAAAATACTAACACTGGTGTTTGTAGAGGATTCACATAAACGGGATTTCCTAAGGAATCCTCTTAATTAATATAGCTCACCCATTTACGTCGTTATCAACCGAAACATATTCGGGATCTCGGGGACTATGTGCGAGGACCAAACGTGACAAATTGCCAAACTATGGCTGGGTATACGTACCCCTTACTAGCCAATTTTTCATTTCCACTCCCAAATCTTCCATTCTCTTCACTTTCTTCCTCTACACCTCTCTACCACCTACTAGCACCACGAACCGCCACGTTTGAGCTCGTTTCCGTCAGCTAGACCACGCCACAGCTGGGATAACACGTTCCTAACAGGTAGGCGACCTTGGTCGTCCATTTTATTGCTCGTTTCACTACTGCAAACCTAGGGTTCGGGTGTTCAGGTTCAACCCGAATGCATGTGGTCGTGGGGGTGTGTGTGACGCCAACCTGCACATGCATTTTACTTAGACATGTTAGGAGAGTGTTCCTGGAGGTCCTGATTGTGGGAAAACCGAGCACGGGACAGCCGAAGGCTGTTCAGCCCGTCCAGCAGTCGCGATCTGCTGTAGTTCACGACTAGGCCAGTCATGCAACTGAGTCATGCGACTGGGCCCATCGTGCGACTGAGTGGTGCGACTGGGTTGGATCGTGCGAATGAGTCCATACGTATGTGCGTGACGTACGAATGAATGCATGCGATTGAGAGTGTGTGCGATTGAGTCAACCGGATGAAATGTGTGCGACTGAGTACCACACGACTGAAGGTCCAATCGCACGAATGAAGGTTCATTCGTGCGATTGGTTATTGAGTCGGGTGAATGGGTGATGTGTGGTACGATTGAATGCTAAGTCGTACGAGTGAGGGTTCAACCGTACGAATGAGGTTTATTCGTACGATTGGAGGCCCATTCGTGCGAATGAAGTGTCCAGTCGTGCGTCTAGCCTTGATATGCGATTGGAGTCATTGTGAGTGAATTCTCCTTGCGTGCGGTGTGCCTATCGTGTGATGATATGGTAACAATCAATAAAGGGTCATTTCTTGACCACAAAGATTAAAGTCAACGCAACCACAAGCACATACTTTTTCAACATAACGGAACCTAACCATTTACAAATATCGACAACCCATTTGGGAATCTACATAAATCTGATACGTCTATGCCTGCTTGTGTGTGTGACACCCACGACCGAACCAACGTGACCCGACCCGACTAAACATGAATATTAACGCTAAATACAACATTAACGCTTAACATAACTGTCAATAGGTGTTTGACAGCGCATCGTAAACAACACTTGGGAGACTTTCATTCTACATACTTGCTACATCATCAGTGAGTTTCACGACCCCTATTTTACTCTCTTTCCTTTTGGGGGAGAAAACATGCAAAACAGATTTACATAAATGGTTGTAGTATTTATTGATATCGCTTGTTACGTTAGTGCAAACACACAACATGTCCTGACACACTCGAACCGTTAGTAATGGGATTAGCGAGGTAATTTTGAGTAGTACTACTGGGTCTGACAAACCCCGCCCGGGCTAGTCGCGCTAGCTTGATTGGAGGTCAAACGGGTGCTTGATTGACCTAACATTTGTCATTGTCTGAGGAGACGTGACGGGGATACAACAAACACATATAGGACGTAAACAGTCAGCTTCGGTTTGAAACGCTAAGTAACAAGAACATAGGCTAGCTACCTAACGATATGCTCTATATACTAAACCATTGAAACGCAAACCATTGAACGCTTACGAACACATTTCTTGTTGATTAAACCTGTGAACTCACCAACTTTATGTTGACACATTTTAGCATGTTTTCTCAGGTCACAGGAACGCATAAGCTCATGATGCACGCTACAGGAAACGCACTCAGGACATGCATTCATCTATTTTATTTTCAGCATTGAACATTTTGTCTAAACATGGCTTTTGTAACTGTACTGTAATGGATTTACAAACTATGTACATGCTTCCGCATTGTTGTGAACTCTGTTTATGTTCTATGGAATGAAGTCAAATGTTTATTTTAAATTCATATAGTGTTGTTCGATATGACTGTGTCTGAGATCCTGGTATGTAACACGCCTAACGGTAAAACCCCGTTCGTGGAAATTGAGGGTGTGACAGATTGGAATCAGAGCCACAGGTTATAGAGAACTAGGAATGCATTGCATCTAGACTATAGCCTTAGACACAACACTAGTATTGCACAGACACTTTTACATGGTTACCACTGTTGTGCAAACAACCTTCTGGTGTACTGACATTACACTGCTGAGCAAACATAACATTATGGGTATGACATGTGTGTCATTACCGGCTGACAGAGGGGCGGAGAATCCCGCTCGCTCACTACCAACGTTTACACTTGATCCTTCACTCTCGGAGTGGAAGCAACAATGAATTGAACCAAACATTCCCACGATTGGAACACAAAACTCTTTCCTAACACACGCGATAAGCTTAACGATGACAAACAAAAAGAACGATACCTCACTCTCTCAACTCTCTCACACTTGTTACCATTCCCAACATATCCTATCCCCTACACTAGCCCGAGCAGTAAATGAGGGACAACTAAGATATTCAAGTCTGTTAGAAAATCGGACTTAGACATTCAAACACTTAGAACTTCGAATAGAAGAAGGCCAAATAGTCTTGATTCCCGTTATTATCTTAACAAATCTCTTGTACAACCTTAGTACAACTTTAGTTATTCGACTCTTGGTATAACAAATGTATCTTTGGTACTTCTATCATTGATAACACTCGGTACTGGACAATGTACGCTATCTCGAATAGGGGGAACCATGTGTGACCATGCAAAGCAGATTAGAATCACGGGTGCACAGGTAATTGTAATTTGCCGTGCATGAGAATTCTGGCAACTCTATTGGGTGATAATGGTTATGGTCGGTACAAATTCTCAATTCCATACTTAGAGGCATGAGGCCTCGAATCAACATAAAGCTTCACTATCGATATGCAAACAAACCCTTCATTCTTACTAGCATGATACAATTTATTATTGTCAATAATTATTATCCGGTTATTGATTAATATGTGTTGAATTGAAGAAATCATGTCTGGAAGAAGAGATGGACGCGCGGGTGGACGAGGAAATATCACCCTGACTCAAGCCGAGCTGAATGCTATCATCAATGAGCGCGTGGCTGATGCGCTGGCAGCTTATGAGCAGGCCCGCAATCAGGACCAGAATGACCAGAATCCGAATCAAGGGGTCCAACAGTCTGTACCTTCAAGATGTTTATGGATTGCAAGCCTCATTCTTTCAGCGGCTATGAAGGTGCTGTCACATTGCTTCGCTGGCTGGAGAAACTCGAGTCAGTGTTTGCCATGTGTAACTGTCCTGATGGAAATCGCGTCAAGTACGCCTCCGACACACTAGAGGGACCAGCCCTGACATGGTGGAACTCACAAGTCCAAACCTTAGGGCTTGGTGCTGCTAATGGTATGCCATGGGATGACTTCAAGATCCTGATGAAAGAAGAGTACTGCCCCAGGAGCGAAGTCCAGAAACTGGAGGTAGAATTCTGGAATTTAAAGATGACTGGTTCTGACATTGAGGAGTACACGACTCGTTCACACGAGTTGGCTGCATTATGTCCTCAGATGGTGACTCCGGCCTACAAGCGGATTGAAAAATACATTAATGGTCTAGCTCCACAAATTCAAGCTAGTGTTATGGCTGCTGATCCTGTCACTATTCAGCAGGCCATCTGACTGGCTCACAAACTCACCGATCAGGTGGTGGCACAGGGCACCTTGCCTAAACGTGGCGCTGCTTCTGGTTCTTCCGATCACAAAAGGAAATGGGACGGTAATAACAACAACAAGTCTTCAAACTCCAACAACACCCAGCAACAACAGACCAAAAAGTTTGACCCATCAAGAAGCTTCACCAACAGCAATCAGAACAGCAACAACAACTATGGACAGGGATCGAGCAGCTACGCGGGCAAGAATCCTAAGTGTAACCGGTGCAACTTCCATCATCATGGCCCGTGTGATCGACTCCGTTGTCAGAGATGTGGAAAGATGGGTCACGCAGCCAAAGACTGTAGGGGTGAACTAATGACATAGCAACAACAACCCTAACAACAACGCCAGGGTGGAGTGACTAGAGCCTGCTATGAGTGTGGTAAGGAGGGTCACTACAGGAAGGATTGCCCACAGCTGAAGGGTGGAAACAAGGGTAATAATGGGGGCAATGCCAAGGGTCGTGCATTCGTGATCGGTTCTGGCGAGGCAAGGGATGACCAGAATGTGGTTACTGGTACGTTTCCCCTGAATGGTTGTTTTGCTTCTATACTATTTGATACTGGAGCTGATAGGAGCTTTGTTTCCAACAAGTTCATTAAGTTCTTAGATGTAACCCTAGCTGTCATGGAACCTAGTTATGTTGTAGAATTAGCTGACGGAAAACTAATTGAGGCAACTCATATCATTAAGGGGTGCAGAATAGGATTATGTGGTCATGAGATAGATATAGACCTGATGCCTGTCACACTTGGTAGTTTCGACGTAGTTGTGGGTATGGACTGGCTATCCAAGAATCAAGCTGAGATCATCTGCGGAGAGAAAATTGTTCGTATACCACTTCCTAGTGGTGAAAATTTGTCGGTTAAGGGCGAAAGGAGTGGCATGGTCTCTGGAATCATCTCCTACATGAAAGCTCACAAGTGTTTGCGTAAGGGTCATACCGCTTTCCTAGCCATGGTCACTGAAAAAGAAACCGAGGAAAAGAAAATTGAAGACATCCTTGTTGTACGTGATTATCCTGAGGTTTTCCCTGAAGACCTACCCGGTCTCCCACCGCATCGCCAAGTTGAGTTCCAAATCGATTTGGTACCGGGAGCCGCCCCTATCGCGAGAGCACCATACAGATTAGCCCCAAGGGAACTGCAGGAGCTGTCAACGCAATTGCAGGAACTATTGGATAAGGGATTTATCAGACCTAGCTCATCACCGTGGGGAGCCCCAGTTCTGTTTGTAAAGAAGAAGGACGAAACTTTCCGCATGTGTATCGATTACAGAGAATTGAACAAGGCAACAATAAAGAATCATTATCCTCTCCCGCGCATTGATGATCTGTTCGATCAACTACAAGGGTCGAGTTTCTATTCCAAGATAGACCTAAGATCGGGTTATCATCAACTAAGGATACGAGAAGAAGACATTTCAAAGACTGCTTTCAGAACGAGTACGAGTTCTTGGTTATGCCATTCGGGTTGACCAATGCACCAGCGGTTTTCATGGACTTAATGAACCGAGTGTGCAAACCCTATCTAGACAAGTTCGTCATTGTCTTCATCGATGACATCCTTATTTACTCAAGGAATAAGGAAGAACACGAGGAGCACCTTAGATTGATTCTGGAGCAGTTGAGACGAGAACAATTGTATGCAAAATTTTCAAAGTGCGACTTCTGGATACGAGAGGTCCATTTCTTGGGTCATGTGGTCAATGAGAATGGGATACACGTTGACCTGGCAAAGATAGAAGCTATCAAGAACTGGGCTACGCCTAAGACTCCGACTGAGGTACGATAGTTTCTCGGGTTGGCTGGCTATTATCGACGATTCATCGAAGGGTTCTCAAGGATTGCTCAACCTCTCACCGCGTTAACTCATAAAGGCACCACGTACGAATGGGGTGATAAACAAGAATCTGCATTCCAGGTCCTGAAGCAAAAACTCTGTACAGCACCGATTCTATCCCTGCCTGAGGGAACCGATGATTTTGTAGTTTATTGTGATGCTTCTATACAAGGCCTCGGTTGCGTGCTAATGCAACGCAATAAGGTGATTGCCTATGCATCCCGACAATTGAAGATACACGAGAAAAACTACACGTCACATGACTTAGAGCTTGGAGCAGTCGTGTTTGCACTTAAGATATGGAGACACTACTTGTACGGTACCAAGTGCACCATTTACACTGATCACAAGAGTCTCCAGCACATCTTTGAACAGAAGGAGCTAAATATGAGACAACGTCGTTGGGTCGAGTTGTTAAACGACTATGACTGTACGATCAAGTATCATCCGGGCAAGGCCAATGTAGTAGCAGACGCCCTAAGTCGGAAGGAAACACTCAAGCCAAGACGAGTTCGAGCATTGCAACTCACCATTCACACCGGTTTACCCGATCAGATCCGCAATGCTTAACTTGAGGGGTTAAGAGATGAGAACCTGAAAGCCGAATCGCTACGAGGCATGGAGAAGCAACTGGAAACCAAGTCTGACGGAATCCGTTACTTCATGGATCGAACATGGATTCCCTCGTATGGAAACCTACGAGAACTGGTAATGGACGAAGCTCACAAATCACAGTACTCAATCCACCCAGGTTCAGACAAGATGTACCACGACCTGAAGGTTCTTTACTGGTGGCCAAACATGAAAGCAGATATCGCCACCTACGTGAGCAGATGTTTGACCTGTTCTAAAGTTAAGGTGGAGTATCAACGACCCTCCAGGCTACTTCAACAAATGGAAATTCCAGTATGGAAATGGGAGCAGATATCAATGGATTTCATCACAAAACTGCCGAGAACTCCCAGCGGATGCGATACCATTTGGGTGATCGTAGATCGTCTGACGAAGTCCGCGCACTTCCTGGCAATCCGGGAGACTGACCGCCTGGAAAAGTTAACCCGTATCTACCTCAGGGAAATAGTCTCTCGGCACGGTGTGCCAATTTCCATCAACTCTGATCCTGACGCTCGATTCACCTCACACTTCTGGCAATCTTTACAACGAGCACTAGGAACGCGGCTGGATATGAGCACCGCGTACCACCCCCAAACTGATGGCCAAAGTGAGCGCACGATACAGACTTTAGAAGACATGTTACGTGCCTGCGTCATAGATTTCAGCAGCAGTTGGGAAACTCACTTACTGCTAGTTGAGTTTTCATACAACAATAGCTATCACACGTCGATCAAAGCTGCTCCATTTGAGGCACTGTATGGGCGTAAGTACCGATCACCTATCTGTTGGGCGGAAGTTGGGGAAAGTCAACTCACCGGCCCTGAACTCGTGCACGAGACGACTGAGAAGATCGTGCAGATTCGTAACCGTATAGCAGCTGCCCGTGACCGACAGAAAAGTTACGCTGATAAGCGTCGCCGACCGTTGGAGTTCCAAATAGGTGACAAGGTGCTTTTGAAAGTGTCACCTTGGAAGGGCGTGATTCGTTTTGGGAAACGTGGGAAACTAAGCCCTAGGTACGTGGGACCGTTTGAGGTTGTCAAACGGCTTGGCCCCGTGGCCTATCAGTTGAACCTACCCGAAGAACTCCGTGGAGTACACGATGTGTTCCACGTCTCCAACTTGAGGAAATGCCTTGCAGACGAGATTTTTATCATTCCGTTAGACGCGATACACATGGACGAACAACTACATTTCATCGAGGAACCGGTGGAAGTCATGGATCGACAAGTCAAGACGCTCAAACATAGCCGTATCCCTATCATCAAGGTTCGTTGGAACTCAAAGCGTAGACCAGAGTTTACCTGGGAACGTGAGGATCAGATGAAGAAGAAGTACCCGCAACTGTTCCAAGATCAGGCATCTACCTCTTAGAATACACAGCAACTCTATTCAACAGGCGTCACAAGCCGAGAGCCTTGTACTTCCCCGTAGAACCTCGTAACAGGATGTGCTAATTTTCGGGACGAAAATTCCTGCAACAAGGGGATGATGTGACACCCCGTAATTCCAGGTTAACACTATTCAAACCACTGTCATTATCATTGGCACATACTCGTTAATACTCGAAACGTATACAAACACTGCCACCGACATCTTAAATAAATAATGATAAAATACTAACACTGGTGTTTGTAGAGGATTCACATAAACGGGATTTCCTAAGGAATCCTCTTAATTAATATACCTCGCCCATTTACGTCGTTATCAACCGAAACAAATTCGGGAACTCGGGGACTAAGTGCGAGGACCAAACGTGACAAATTGCCAAACTATGGCTGGGTATATACCCCTTACCAGCCAATTTTTCATTTCCACTCCCAAATCTTCCATTCTCTTCACTTTCTTCCTCTACACCTCTCTACCACCTACTAGCACCACGAACCACCACGTTTGAGCTCGTTTCCGTCGGCTAGACCACGCCACAGCTGGGATAACACGTTCCCAACAGGTAGGCGACCTTGGTCGTCCATTTTATTGCTCGTTTCACTGCTGCAAACCTAGGGTTCGGGTGTTCGGGTTCAACCCGAATGCACGTGGTCGTGGGGGTGTGTGTGAGGCCAACCTGCATGTGCATTTTACTTAGACATGTTAGGAGAGTGTTCCTGGAAGTCCTGATTGTGGGAAAACCGAGCACGGGACAGCCGAAGGCTGTTCAGCCCATCCAGCAATCGCGATCTGCAGCAGTTCGCGACTGGGCCAGTCATGCGACTGAGTCATGCGACTGGGCCCATCGTGCGACTGAGTGGTGCGACTGGGTTGGATCGTGCGAATGAGTCCATACGTATGTGCGTGACGTACGAATGAATGCATGCGATTGAGAGTGTGTGCGATTGAGTCAACCGGATGAAATGTGTGCGACTGAGTACCACCCGACTGAAGGTCCAATCACACGAATGAAGGTTCATTCGTGCGATTGGTTATTGAGTCGGGTGAATAGGTGATGTGTGGTACGATTGAATGCTAAGTCGTACGAGTGAGGGTTCAACCGTACGAATGAGGTTTATTCGTACGATTGAAGGCCCATTCGTGCGAATGAAGTGTCCAGTCGTGCGTCTAGCCTTGATATGCGATTGGAGTCATTGTGAGTGAATTCTCCTTGCGTGCGGTGTGCCTATCGTGTGATGATATGGTAACAATCAATAAAGTGTCATTTCCTGACCACAAAGATTAAAGTCAACGCAACCAACAAGCACATACTTTTTCAACATAACGGAACCTAACCATTTACAAATATCGACAACCCATTTGGGAATCTACATAAATCTGATACGTCTATGCCTGCTTGTGTGTGTGACACCCACGACTGAACCAACGCGACCCGACCCGACTAAACATGACTATTAACGCTAAACACAACATTAACGCTTAACATAACTGTCAATAGGTGTTTGACAGCGCATCGTAAACAACACTTGGGAGACTTTCATTCTACATACTTGCTACATCTTCAGTGAGTTTCACGGCCCCTATTTTACTCTCTTTCCTTTTGGGGGAGAAAACATGCAAAACAGATTTACATAAATGGTTGTAGTATTTATTGATATCGCTTGTTACGTTAGTGCAAACACACAACATGTCCTAACACACTCGAACCGTTAGTAATGGGATTAGCGAGGTAATTTTGAGTAGTACTACTGGGTCTGACAAACCCCGCCCGGGCTAGTCGCGCTAGCTTGATTGGAGGTCAAACGGGTGATTGATTGACCTAACATTTGTCATTGTCTGAGGAGACGTGACGGGGATACAACAAACACATATAGGACGTAAACAGTCAGCTTCGGTTCGAAACGCTAAGCAACAAGAACATAGGCTAGCTACCTAACGATATGCTCTATATACTAAACCATTGAAACGCAAACCATTGAACGCTTACGAACACATTTCTTGTTGATTAAACCTGTGAACTCACCAACTTTATGTTGACACATTTTAGCATGTTTTCTCAGGTCACAGGAACGCATAAGCTCATGATGCACGCTACAGGAAACGCACTCAGGACATGCATTCATCTATTTTATTTTCAGCATTGAACATTTTGTCTAAACATGGCTTTTGTAACTGTACTGTAATGGATTTACAAACTATGTACACGCTTCCGCATTGTTGTGAACTCTGTTTATGTTCTATGGAATGATGTCAAATGTTTATTTTAAATTCATATAGTGTCGTTCGATATGACTGTGTCTGAGATCCTGGTATGTCACACGCCTAACGGTAAAACCCCGTTCGTGAAAATTGAGGGTGTGACAAACATAAACTGAAATTTGGGTTTGTTTGTCCAAACAAACAACAACCAAACATATCAACCAATTGACATTCCTATCTTTCAAAGTTAATCATAAGCATGAATTTATAACTTTGAAAGACTTAGGGTTTATTAAATCAACCAAAATCAGCCTCTAATTAGTTGATTAACATCCTTTAAAATGATTTTTAAAGGGTAAGAACAAGCAAGTTATCCACATAACCGGCTCTAGATGCCATTATTGGGTTTGTTAGAACATAAAATCATAGTTTAACCTCTTAAACTTTTTGAAAACGCAGCAGAATAACAACTTTAAAACATGATTATAAAGCTAAAAAATCATTTTATTTAGGTGATATATGTATGTGAAAAACAAACCCATATAACAAAGGATCATTTATGTGAATAAGCAAGCTATGGACATATGTAAAACTACATAAAATCACAGCTTCAATGAGCTGTGATATCTACCTTATTCAGCAGCAAAAACGACCAAAGAAAGAAGAATTTGGATGCTTGAATCGGCCAAGACTTCAAGTATAGAGGTCCTCAAGCTTGTATACCCCAAGCCCTTTACAAGACACCTTCTTGTTAGGAAGAAAACTACACCAAATGCAGCTCAAAAAACCCTTCTTCACTGCTGTAGAAACCCATAGGTTTTAGAGAGAGAAAGAGAGCTATTCTTGTTGAGTTTTTGCATGTGTTGAATGATGAGAAGAGAAAGAGTATCTTGTACTAGTAGTGGAGCTAGACAACATATGCATGTGTTTGTTCTTCTCAAGGCCAAGTTAGTGGGAAGCACGCATGTGTTGTGTTCTTATCAAGAGAATAAAAGAAAGCACTATCACACATGCTTTGGATATGGTGGACGGCCACATATATAAAACAAAATGGTTTTCTTACAAAATTAAATATCAACACACACATATATATTGTCTAGTCTTGTAACTAGTTTATGCAATTAACCATTTAATTATATAAGTAGTATACTCTCATTATTATTTGGTGTTATACAACTAATTTAAATAACACTTCAAATAATATTATTGAACAAAATATACTAATAAGTTGTTCTTTCTCATATGCAACTTATTTAGAAAACCCTTTTTCTAAATTGGTGTAAATATTTAATTGCCTGATCATATCATCAATTAAATATTAATTGGTGTTTGCTAAGCTTGTTATTGGGTATAACCCGACTTGGATCATAACATACTAACCGCATCAATATTCTACGTGTCTTGGGCATATAGAATCCTACACTTTTCCAACAGGAGGGGTGGTATATCTCTGAACATCGACATTACACCATACTTCTACTTAACCCGTTGAGTTGTTGTAGACTCGCTTATTTGGTATGTTGTATCCAAGAAAGATTCCTTCGTCAGCCTTCTCACTGAACTTTCCCTCCTGATTTTTCTTCAGTAGTATGCACGGTGCGCCAAACGGTTCGAGATACTGTAGATTTGGTTTACGTCGTTGAAGTAACTTGTAACATGTCTTGCCATAACGTTTAACTACTAGAACTCGATTTAACGTGTAACATGCATTGGCAATTGCCTCATTCCAGAATTGGATAGGCAGCTTCGAGTCTGCTAGCATTGTCCATGCTGTCTCTATTAAGCTGCGATTCTTTCACTTAGCAATGTCATTCATCTGAGGAGTGTAGGCGGACGTGAACTGGTGCATAATTCCCTTTTCTTTACAGAAATCCTCCATCCATTGATTCTTGAACTCTATTCCGTTGTCTGAGCGGACTTGTCTTTCCTTCAGCTTGTAGAGAGACTCCAGTGTAGTTACTAATTCTTTGAATGACTCAAATGTTTCTAATTTTGATTTCAAAAACATCACCCAAGAGAATCTTGAGTAGTCATCTATAACTACATAGCAGTACAAGTCGCCTGCGATGCTTCTTATACTGACTGGACCAAACAGATCCATGTGAAGAAGTTCAAGAGGAAGTTCGATGGAGTGAACTTTCTTTTCCTTATAAGACTTCTTTGTCTGTTTGCTTTTCTTGCATGCCACACAGAAATCCGGAAGTTGGAAATTTTTGACGTTAACTCCTCTCACTAGATAATTCTGGATCAAGTGATTCATCTTTCGTGGATTAATATGTCCCATTCTCCGATGCCAGGAGATGGAGTCCTTCTCAGTAGCCTTTGACAAGAAGCACTGAACGTGATGATCCGTTGTGGAGTCCTTTGATAGATCCAAAACATAAAGGTCATTATATCTTGAGGCAGACATTAAGACTTGGTCCTCCAGGATCACATAGTCCTTTTTCAGGATATAACACTTCTTGTTATCAAATACTACTTTAAACCCTTTATCACAAATTTAGGATACCGAAAGTAAGTTATTTTGAAGTTGTTGAACATAGTTTACCTTGTCAAACTTTACTTTCTGATTTCCCACTTCCCCTTGAGCTGTAATATACCCTCCTTTGTTTCCAGCAAATGAAACATGGCCTCCTTTTATTTGTTTGACATTTTATAGAAGTGCCCTGTTCCCCGTCATGTGCCTGGATGCTCCGCTATCGACAATCCACGTGTTGGTTTCAGCACTTTAGCGAACATCCTGCACATTCAATTGAAAACATTAGTTCAGGTTAGGGACCCAAGCCTTTACTGGCTTGGGTGACCCAGAGGCATCACACATCATAAATTCCACCCATTGACCTTTTGAGGAAGAGGGCAGATCATGCTTCTTCTTGTTCTTGTTATCAGACACTGGACTTAAACTTTCTTTCCATAGCAAATCTTATATAAGGCCTGTTTGTGATAAACAGACGATTGACTTATGGTTTGAACTTTATGTACATTAGTTCTCTTTGGTGGAGTGATTGAACTCCTTTTTGAAGAACTTGGTTTTGTATTATTTAGTTCAATTGTCTTTCTTGGTGTCTGATAATAAGAGCATTTAGAAGCAATGTGACCATACTTTCCACAGTTGTAGCATGATCTGCTTTCGACATGTTGGTGGTACTTTTTCTGTGGGGAAGAGTATGACACAGGTATGACTTTTTTTTCTTTGGGTTTTGACATTTCTTGTTTAGATGTCTTAACTGGTTTAACAAAATTAATTGTTTGAACATTTTTAACATCTTTTCTTGTTTGTTTCTCTGGACTTAGACATGAAGCACATGTGTGGTTAACTTGTTTGGTCTTTTTAGGTTCAGGATTAGACTTGGCTGACCCAGACCTAACTTCAACCCTTTCAAATTGTTCGTCCAGATTAACAATAGGCATCTTTTCTTTTGATTTCAAAGTGGTCTCCTTCTGTTTAGTGACAGATTCAATGAATTTACGTGCGAAATCTGGATCACTAACTAGAGGAGTCGAAACCACACGATCCTTAATTGGGTTATTATTTATTGGTTTACTTTTTGCATTCATCAAGGTCTCAGGTGGTGGTGGAACCACTTTATATCCCAAACCCTCCCTATTGTTACGTTCTCTCACTAAGTGTTGGACAATGTGAGAGGAACTTGTTCAACTGTGCAGTTTTTGTTTTAGTGAATTTACTTCTACTTCTAAAACTGCCATCTGTTTCTTAGTGTGTTCTAGGGAGTTTAGATAGTACCTAATGTCATTAGCTTGGTTAAAGGCTACTACTTCTGTTTCCCTAAGCTGTTTGTTCAAACGGTCTATCTTTTCTTTGTAACTGTGCTCATTTTGTTTTAGAACTCTATTGGCTTATGTGCATAGTTGTAAGTCCTTTACTAAGCTATCATTATGATCTAATAACCTAGCAAATTTCAGATCAATGCTTTCTCTAAATTTATTACAATCAGAACAAGCATGATTATTGAAAAGTTGAGAATTGGTACTTACCTGAGAAGGAGTGGTTGAGTCTGCCATCAAAGCAGAGTCTGACGTTTCTGGTTCTGGTGATTTTGGACTTGTTGAACTTGTCCCTTTTTCAGGTAGATGATCAATCACAGTTGCAGATTCTTCAATGTTTGACATCGCGAGCTCAACTGCAATATCACTCTCACTTGCTGAGTCGTCATCTAAGTCCTCGACACTAGCAATGTTGGATTCTCCCGGAGACACAAACCGAAAGCTCCAATCTTGTCCTTCGTCATCATGAGCAGTCAAGGCTTTAGAATCCTTGTTTGACGAAGTAGGACTAACTGTGGGTTTATCCTGACGATTGAAGGATGAGAAAGGATTCCCATTTTCTGTCTTTTTAGGCTTCACACACTCACGTTTAAAGTGCCCCTTTTCCCCATAATTGAAGCAGGTAACCTTGGACTTGTCAAATCCGAAAGTTATGTCATTAGTAGCAACCAAGTTCTGTCCAGTTTTCTTGACAAACTTCTTAGCTCTCCGGACAGCGCTTGCTAAGGCCTACATTATATCCATCCTTTCCAACTCTGTCTCGTCCACCTGCTCGTAGTCCTTATCTGCCAGATGGCAGTTCCCAATTTTCCCAGCAACTAGCCCGTCATAGGAATGGATGACAGCTGCTAAGAGAATTTTACTTCAAAACTTAGGTGAACGTCTAAACATAAATCATCATGATGTGTATATAAAAATATGCGTGTACCTATTTTATATTTGATCAACTCGTTTTGAAAACTTCATAAAATATACGAACTTAAGAAATTAGTTTTTTAAGTAAAAATTATACTCAGGTAAACTTGAAATTTTAGAAACTTAAAGGGGTCACAATTAACCCTATTAGATTAGAATTCATTAAAACTTCAATAAACAGATTTAATTCAACAAAGAATATTATTGTTGTTAAAATTTATTATTTAAATTCTAATTGAATAAACACCGCTTTCAAGATGAAACAGATGTGGGTGATTCATTAAACTAATTTTATAAAATTGAAGGGTAACTTTTCTAAAATGGAAACCCCTCCCCCCAACACTCACGGCAACATTCCATATCTCTCTTTTACTTTTTTAAAAACAAGAATACACACAAACATTGGTTTTGAATTTTTTTCAAGCAATTGATCTTGGAATTCATCATTGTGTATAGCAAACACTTGTTATCTAGCATCTACATCATCATAAAAGTAAGTTTTAATGTTAAAATTCATTCCTTTAATCTATACAGTTTTCAATACACATTAAAACTTAAACTTTATTGAAATTGATCGTTGACTTTGTATTACTATGCATTGTTATGATCAGTGTATGGATTTGATGTACAAAAATCATTGATTTGGATTAAAATCCTTGACTTTCTAATAAAGGAAACTTTGTATTAGAGTTTATAGTTCTAGCATGATTTACATGGATTTGAATGGATTTAATGATTTTAGGTTATTAGTTGATGTTAAAGAATGAAAGTTTAGGTTTTAAAATTTTGAAATTAGGTTGCTTTCGGGGAACATTCTAATAAGGAAACTTTTTGACTTGGTTGGTTTCTAGATGATGAAATTGACATGTGTAATGGGATTTGATGGTTTACAAGTGATTGTTGGAACATTAGAAAAGGTTAGGAGTTGTTGAATTGCGAACCGACACATGTGATAAAACTTACTATAAAAAGAAATTTTTAGGACATGATGATGTGTTTAATGCATGTGCTAGTAATGGGATGAGACAAATGATTTGAATTATGTTAGAATGGTTCATAAAAACATGTTTTGATGAAATATGTTTCAAATTGAACAACAATTTGCACTTTATGGTCCTAAAGTAGGCAACTTTTGAGCATGATAATGTCCTAAGTCAAGTAACTTGCAATAGTTGTGTAATAGGTGAAAAATATATGCAATTTGAATGGTTGTTGTCATGTGAATAATTGGGAAAGTTAGATTTGATACATGTAACAAAGTCAAAAGAATTTTAAAAATGGAAACATTTTGAAAATGGACTTCTATACATAAAACATTATATGCAACTTTATTTCAACTATTTGAGTGTAACTAAATGTGTTTTCACTAAGTTGAGTCACCAACAGTCATCGGGTCAAACAGGTCAACTTTGATAAACAAAAGTGAACTTGGGAAAAAATGAGGAACTTGTTAAACATGATTTGCTTTACTGAAATGCATGAACATTTAGTTTTGTTTGGATACAATGGAGTTCATAAAAATCATTATGTACAGACACTCACAAACCTATATTTACTAGGTCACTGTTAGCTTCCATATTTGCTTTAACTTTCATGTACGTACTCTAAGGTGAGTTTTCACGACCTTTGTTTTACATTCTTTCCTTTTTAGGGAGAAAACATGCAAATCATACTTTTTAGTGGTTTTATTATTGTTGCTTTATCGCATGTTACGTTAGTACAAGTACATATAAAAGTCCTTACATTCTCAAACCACTAGTAACGAGCTAGCGAGATCATTTTGAATAGTACTACAAAGTTAAACATACCGCACCCATGTTAGTCAATGTAACTCGACTGGAGGTCGAACAAGTATTTAAATGCCTAACATTTGCCACTGTCTGTGATAGACGTGGTGGAAAGACAAACAACTTACAAACAGTTAATTTTGATTTCGAAACACTAAGTAACTTGATTATAAGCTAGATACCTAACGAGATGATTTAATTACTTTACCATATAAACACTTGCAGACATACTTATTATAATATCTATTATTACCTTTGGTCGGTGGGACCAGTGAGGTTTATGGTGTTTTTACTTTAGCCATACTACTTTGTGGTTTTCTATCAATTTTCTACCCTATTTAGTAGGGTTTTGTATCATTTTACAGAGACAATGCAATTTGGAGAGAGAAAGTAGAGAGAGACAGAGGCGGTGGTGGCAGGTGGGTGGTCGTTGCCGGCCGCCTTTGTCGCTGACGGATCAACGTCAGTCCTTAGATCGTGACACAAGTGCTCCCCATTTCCATTTCTACGAGAGAAAGTAGAGAGAGGCGGTGGTGGCAGATGAGCGGTCGTTTCCGGCAGCCTTTGTCACCGACAGATCAACGTTGGTCCTTAGATTGCGACACCGGTGCCTCCCTGTCTCCATTTCTACAATGCAATTTGGAGAGAGAAAGTAGAGAGAGAGGCGGTGGCGGCAGGTGGGTGGTCGTTGCCGACCACCTTGGTTGCCGACGGATCAACGTCGTCCGGTCCTTGGATTTTGACGCCTGGTGTCTCTCCATCTCTATTTCTCTACTGGTCTTGTAGCATGACGTTGTCGGTCGCCGATCACCAACCTTTCTCTGGTAGCGGTGGTTAGGGTTGTGCCTTGGTAGCGTTGGGTGCACAGGGGTTTTTAGTAGATGAACGATCGTCCGGGCCCGCTGGTGCCTCCTCCTCTCGATGATGTTATCTGAAGATAAAGAGAGAGATAGAGAGGCGGAGTCACCGTTTCCGGCGGTATTGCCGGTCGCCGACCGCCGCGCCTTTCCTTGCAGCGGCGGTTTAGGCCGGCCTTGGTAGCGTCGCCTGTACACGTGGAGACATCCCGTGGCTGTAGATATATTGATGATTGTTCTGATTGTAAGCTTGAGTTATCGGTCGCCTTTCGTCGATGATGACTGGGGCTACCTTGTTTGAGACTTGGTTATGCAAGTTGTTCTTTGTTGTTGCATGTTTTTGTGTCTATGTTTTCAAGGTTGAGCTTTGATTTTATTTCATGAAACGTTTTTTCAGGGGTTGTTTCAGATCTGTTTATGTTATGTTGTTTGGGTTTATCTTTGATTTGGGGTTTTACGTCTATGGCTCCAGATTTGTTGATTTGGGTTAAGAGTTGAATGGTTTTGTGTTTTACGGTTGGACATTGGTTTACTGGGGAGGTGGTACTCTTGGCAGTTGATGATGATGATGATATAATGATATGGGGATGGCTGTTGAAGAAGCGGGGGTATTGTTACTTTTTAAATATGGTTATCAATGATGTGGTTCTTCAATTTGGCATGTTGTTTATGTTGCTGAGCTTTCTGTTTTCATGTGGAGTATAAATTGGTGGTATGGACCTTATGTTTCGGTTTCAATTTTTGTATATATGCATTATGTTTGGCGGTTGCGGTTGGTGAAACCGCATGCAATTTGGTTAAGATTGTCTGCTATTGTCGTGACTGTCCAAGGGGAATAAGACTTACAAATCGTCTAGATTAATCTCGATTCATTTGGCTGTGATGACTCTGGTACAAACTAGGTTTTTGGCATGGCATTTTCATGGACAGTGAGTACACTTTTGTTTAATTACGACCTGAGTTTCAGCCAATACTCTTCGGGATCAAATGCTGAGCCTAATCACAATTGTATTAATCTCCCTACGGCAACGCGCGGGAAAAATACCAAGTTGTTGTTTAAACCTCTAAAATCACCAACATTATGTTGACACACTTTAGCATGTTTGTTCAGGTCGTAGGAACGCTTAAGGTTAGTTGCAAGACGGAGGTTTCATGCATGGCAGATGTCACAAACTTGATTTCTTTTGCATTAAATTATTTTCATCAGGCACATTGGCTTTGGATTTTACTTTACGCTTCCACATGTTTTATTGTTCAAACTATGTTTTACTCTAATCAAAGTTTAAATATTTATTTTAAACACATATAATTTCATTTGATATGACAATGTCTGAGATCCTAGTTTGTTACGTGCCTTGCAATAAAACCTTGTAGGTGATTTGAAGGGGTGATAGATTGACTTAATAATATTCTATCCATTTTTCATTATTCAATTGAAGATCAATTAAATATAATATTAATATTAAGTAAAATATATATCTTTTAGATATTAAATAAACAGTAATGAGTTTGTTTTTAAACAAAGTAATATTTTGTGATATTATATGATTTTTGTTTAACCAAGTAACATTGCAACGTAAGTAGTAAATCACATTTGGCCGTTATAACTAGGAATTTCCATATATGATATGATCTAAGCTATTACAATGAATGACAATATTGGGGTTTGAATCTTACAGGAAAGTAAGATTCACGGCCGGTAGAAAACGTACGAGGGGTACCCTAGGGTGGTGCTCAAGGTGGACATACCACTAGACCATGTGTCACAAGAATTAGGGTTAAGGCCTCTGAGAGTACTCATGAAGAGCATGAGGTTCATAGTCCCCATAGTGGCGATGAAGCAGCAAAGCTTAATTCAATTGTGAAGGATGCCATTACCGACTATATCTACAAAATACACAGAACGTCCTGTCATGTATAGTAATAGAAGTGATTAAAGTAGTTAACAATGATGCGAAGTTTGAGAAGGGCAATAATAAGCTTAAGAAGAAGAGAAAGGAGGCTGGGAAGAAGGTCAAGAAAGGGGTTGAGAAAAAGACTAAAAGGGAGACTGATGTAAGCCCCAAACCTAGGTGCCCTACAATTGGAAATCATAGCTGACACATAATGTATTAACTGAAGACCTTTCATAAACATAAACTTTAAACATCTAATTAAAAGTTACAAAAATAAATGTCTTCATAAACCTTTAACAACGGATGCCAATCTTTGACTAACAGGTAAGCTTCAGTTCATGTCAAGGTGAGCATCCTGTCATCATTGATATCTGAAACAATATTACATGTATGCTAAAAGTCAGTTACACTATGTGAGTTCTAGGTTTATAATTATTTTCTATTAACTATAAGTAATACTTGATCATTGTAAAACCATACATTACCTTTGAATATGTTTTCAAAACATTTCATAACTTCATAGTCTAGTAGACATACATCTCCGTTAGATAAAACATAAAAATGATAAACATAAACATGTAACATATAAAATGTCATTTGGTATTCATCATGGCTCGTAGATATTGGTCCTAATCATTACCAATCATAACATTCATCTTAGTCAATCATAATAATGTTCTAGTATGTCCTTTCTTGCATATGACAGACTACACATCAAGTCATAAACTAATCACAGGAACCTTCTTTCCATGTGCCAATCACAATTACCATACTCATTACTTGTGTAAGGACTTTTTCATGATGCATGTCACTCACATTAACTTAACATTACGTATTAGTTAATAAGATGTTCATTAAAATCATTTACTTTTTAACCAAATGCTTCATTGACTTTATTATTGCATATTTCTTTCACATATCATACGAATTATCAACGAAAGGAACCAATAAAAAGAACATATACGGTATTAACTATAGTTTCAACTACACATACTTATTTTAAACCAAATCAATGTTTTCGACTTTGTCTTAGTCACTAGTTCAATGATCATACCATCAAAGCACAGATAATATTAATAGAATTGGAAAACTTCACCTAGGCAGACATAGACATATTTTTCCTAATTTACCGAAGACAACTTTAAATCGTATAGTAAATATATAACACATTAACAACCTAATAAATAGACATGTTTATCAAATACTATAAAATTTCATGTAACTCTATTTATAAAAATACACTTTCATATACATAATATAAGCATGCACCTCGGCCCAAAATCATAAAGAAAAAGGTCGTCTAGAACTCACCTTTACGTAGATACTCGTGTGTGGAAGTTGGAAGTCTTAAATAAAGCATGGATCCACACCCAAACTTATTTACCCATCAATAATTAACTATGATTCAACAAATCTTCCCTTTATAGGTCCATCATGTGCAACAAATTTGTCTCTACAATTTAAGAAGCTCTAAGAACATGACTAGAGATGGGAACCTGCTTAGTAACTATGTATAAAAACTAGACAAAATTAGTAAAGTTGGATTTAGGTGGATGAATTTTAGGACATGGAATAATAACGTATAGGAATGTCAAAATTTAGAAGTTTTCTTATGTCGAAGGTTTAAAGTATAATATTCTTATTGTGAGAAAATTTATGACAAAGGATTCAAATTTGTTCTACTAGCTTATTCATGTTAGAAAGATTGAATGATGGTAAAATTTAGCTACTTCATAAGAGGTTTAAAAAGCCAAGTAGAAGGCTGGTTAATGCTCTACTAAATTATTAACCTAAAACGGACCAATTATGTGGAGATAATGTGCTAGGAAAACTTAAATGATCCTCTCTCAAAGTAAAAACTAAATCCTGATCAACATCACAACCACTTAAACCTTTGCTCTTAACCTATGTGATCCTACTAGCACACTAAGTATTGATGGAAAAGATACATTCTAGTGATTTTTTATGATTACTCATGGGTAAAGTTTCTAAAGCTAACAAGTGAAACATCTACAATAATTATTAATTTCATCAAAATAATCCAAAATCCTTTGAAGTTATCAATAATTAAGCTTTAAAGCGATAGTGAAACTGACATCAAAAACACCAAATTAAACTCCTTTCTTATTAAAAATGGTATTTCATATTTGTTTTTGCCCTAAGAACACCTTAATAAATGGAGTGGTGGAGTGAAGAAACAAAATGTTTGTGGAAGCTACTAGAACAATTCTAGCTTATGCAATGCTTCTAATCTATTTATGAGCTATAAAGCTATAGCCACCGCATACTTTACTCAAAAAGATTCAACAAACTCCTTATGAGTTGTAAACAAAAGAAAACCAAATGTCAAGATTTTACGCATTCTTTGGCCCAAGATGTTATATTCTCAATGTTAAAGATAACTTGAGTAAATTTGATAGGAAATCATATAAACCTTCTTTCTTCATTATTCTACCAACACCAAGGCATACATAGTTATGTGCTAAGAATCAAAGTAGTCGGAGAAATCATCAATATGTCATTTTGTTACACTTTCACTTTCGAACACAACAGTTCAAGACTAGAGTCTCAAGTAACCGGAAAAAAATACTACAAATCCTTAAAATATGCTTTGGTATCACACGATTCATTTGAATTAGAAGAACTAGTTCAAGAAGTACTTGGTGTGCCTTTCGTGTCCCCTTCTTGTAGCCAAGAGCTAGATGACGAATATTTGATAAGTTCAGCTGAAATTTGAATGGATTCAGATGAAAGTCAAGAAGGTTCAGATGAAAATTTGATAAACCCAGATGGAATTTTGACAAGCTCAGAAGAAGATATAGCAAGAAAAAAGTAATCTGACTTGTTGAGATGAAATTTTGATAGCCCAGGTAAAAGTATGGAAAGATTAAATGTAATTATATCAAAGACAAAAGAAGATCTATATCAAAAAATTAATGGTTCGAAGGAAATAATTCTCTTACAAGCTTATCAATATTCTACAGATCCTCTACTACATCAGTCAAGCTCTTCACAACCTGAAGGAAGCAACACAGGAGTTGAGGAGGAGTAGGTATCACTAAAATGTTCTAACTAGTCACCACTGGAGGAGCTTGCTTACCTAATAGAAAATGAACCAAGGGTCTTTCTATAGAACAAATTATAGAAGACCCTAAAAAAGGTGTTCAAACTAGGTCAACATCAGCACATGAATATCTATATGCTATTTTCTTAATCCTTGTTAAGACCTAAAGTACATCAGAGGCTCTCAATATGACATCTATCACCATATAACTTAGTTCACTTTGACTTTGACTTTGGGGTTGACTATGAATTTGACTTTGTTATTAAGTTTCGATCTTCTAGTTGACTTTTGACTTGTATTGTTGCTTTGACTAGAATTTAACGTTGACTTGTAATTTTAACTTGTGACATCATGTATCATACATGTGTTAATGGGTACTCTAAATATAACTTAAATAACTAGACATATTAATAATATGGTGGAACACCAACTAGATTTAGCACATTAGTTCTTGTATAGTAAGATAGATATATCTGTAAACCATAAAATAACAAAGTTTTACGTTAAATATGGAACAAAATCAATTAAAATTGATGCTTACCTAAAGTTCTTAAATAAAGACTAGAAAACCAAATAAAATTAAGCCTTTAACATCATAAAATCTCACATAAACTCATAAAATGAGAATGCACATTTAACGATAAAATAGCTGGTGATGAATGGATTAAGAAAAGGCCAAGTTGGCTAAAAGGGCACGTGGCCCTTTCCTTGGCCCTAGTAGTGACCGAGAATAAGGGGGTTCCTCCCTTTTGTTTCACGACACTTCTCATTTGTATCTTTCTCTTTGCATTCAATCCTCTCAAACCCTATTCCCCACCATCGACCATTATCATCATCATAATATTTCCCTATCAATTTCAATAGTTTTAAAGTGATCATGGTTGGAATTGTGCAACAATGATCAACAAAAAGCTTTAGTAAGTTTTATGGTTCATTTTTTTATTCATTTCTTTTCTTTTTGAATTCTTTATCTTCTAATTATATCTTAATACATGCATTCCTCCCTCATATGCATTTGCAACGGATTCTTAATAAGAGTGGTAATCCCCGTCCTTAGCATTGTTGTCTATATGAATTGGATTGTTCATGAAGGTTACTCTATAGTCTCTAAGTTAAGTGTGAATCCATTGAACCCGAGTACAATAGCTGGATGTAGTAATGTATTTTCTTTCAGTAGTTGATATAGATACACAGGTTTGCTTGTTGCATTATAATGAAACCATTCTTATCCCTAGAAATTGATATCTTCCTGAGGAAGATTCTTGTTAATGTTGCATCTTCTATAGTCATAATATATATGCATAGTGATTAAAGTCAACACTCTTAGGGTACCATAATCCCAACTTAGGTTACCCTTTAAGATACTTTAAAATTCTCTTTGCAACCATTAGATGTGACATGTTTGGAGCAAGCTTGAAATCCTAAGCATAAGCATGTGGCAAACATGATATCTGGTCTACCTGCTGTGAGGTACACAAGAGATCCAATAATGGCTGTGTACTGCTATTGATCAACTACTTCCCCCTCAATATTAGGAGTTAAAGACCATGTATTAGACATAGGATTTTTAGTAGCCTTAGCATAAGTAGCTTGAAAGCTTACTAAGATATCTTGAACATACTTGGATTGATTTATGAAAATGCCATCAGAGGTTTGTTTCATTTGTAGTCCTAGAAAGAAAGTGAGTTCTTCCATTGAACTTATATCAAACTTCGAATTCATGAGACTTTCAAAAACTTAACGTAATCTCTCATTTGTAGACCCAAATATAATATCATCCACATATATTTGTACTAAAATATTTTCCAAATCAACTTTCTTGACGAAGAGAGTTTTATCTATAGATCCTCTAGTGTATCTATTATTTAGAAGAAAGGTAGATAATGTCTCAAACCATTTTCTAGGAGCTCGATGAATACCATAAAGGATTTATCAAGTTTGCATACATAATCTGGGTACTTGAGATCTTCAAACAAGGATGCTGGCAGACATAAATTTTTTAATCAATCTTACCATAGAGGAATGCATTCTTGACATCCACTAAAAACACCTTGAAGTCTTTAGAGACAACAAATGCTAGAGGGATTCTGATTGCTTCAAGCCTGGACACAGGTGCAAAGACTTCATCATAATTAATCCCTTCTTCTTATGTGTACCCTTGTACTATAAGTCTGGCTTTGTTCTTGATAATAATGCCTCTGTTATCCTTCTTATTTTTGAATACCCATTTGGTTCCTATTATAGTCTTCCCCTTAATAAGTGCACATAGTTTTCAAACCTTCTGTTTAGTAAACTGAAGGAGCTCCTCTTGCATAGCTTTTACCCAGCTGTTATCTTTTAATGACTTGTTAACTTTTCTTGGTTCTAGTTAAGACAGGAAGCATGAAAACAAACAGGTTTTTGCTTCATTCACCCTGCTTCTTGTCTTGACACCAGTATCAACATTACCAATGACATTCTTAACTGGATGCTATATATGAATTCTTAATCTTGGGATCACTTGGAGTTGTTGAGATTTATCTAAGTTGGAGAAGTTTGTTTTAAGAAGTTTGGTAGATGGATTGACTTGTTCAACTACCTAATTGACGCCTTCTTTAGCATTTGTTGCACTTGGTTCCTTCTTCAGCCAATTTTGAGATATAATCGACTACTACCAAGACGTAACGATTACCAAAATACATCGAGAACGTCCACATGAAATAAGTCCCCCATATATCAAATACCTTGAATATTTGAATAGGTTTCTAGAGAATCTCATCCTTGGTGTTAAGATATTGGTTTCTCTTTGACTTACATCATATGTTCGTACCATATTGGGAGCTCCTTGAAGATTATGGGGTAGTAGAATATGGAGTTAAATACTTTTTTAGCTATTAGGGTTGCTTCATGGTGTCCTCATGTGAGTCCCTCATCACACTGCCTTAAAATCTATTATGCTTCACTTCCATTTATGCATCTTTGGATATGCTGGTATGCACCGATACTAAACAAATATGGATCATCCCAATAATAATGCTTGGTATCAGTGAAAAATTTCCTCTTTTGGTAATTAATTAGCCAAATCAGCAAACCAGAGAAGTTCATTGATTAAGAATTTGATGTGCATAAGGAATTCGTGAGGAAATTTGTCATTTAATTTGAATTCCTCATATTGTGAAGGTTTTGGACTATCAAGTAGCGAAAGATGATTGGCTATCAAATTATCTACTCCTCTCTTATCGTGACTTTTGATGTTGCTGGACCGGTTAAGGGATGGTCAATACAACAATTATCACAAAGGGAAGAGACTTAGAACACTTAACAGATCAAATAAAACACTCAGAACAAGAACAAGAAAAGATAAGTATGATCTCAAATCAACTTATTGGTCTTATGATATATCTCAGTATCGAGGATGATACCCAAGATCTGTATTTGTTTATAAACTCTCTAGTCGAGGTATTTCGAATTGTTTGTTGACACGGACAAAGTCAAGGAAAACCTCTGAAATTTTTTCCCGTTCTTGAAAATCCACACTTTTCCAAACCCAGAAAACAGACGGGATTACTACATCCTACAGCCGACTATACTTTGAAAGCTAGCTGAAAATACTAATATAGTCAGCAAGATCAGTGTATAGTCAAAAGGTAGATTGCCTTTGACTTGTGACTATGACATACCATAGCTTACGTCCAAATCTATTACAAAGAGGACAAAAGGTACAAAGTAGAAAGTCTCAGACCCCAAACCATAATCTATAGTTTACTAAAGCATGGACCTTTTCACCAATTTGTATAAGTTGGTAAGTCTTCAGAGTGGAAGCGAAAAGTTGGTCAACTTTATAAAAAAGTTGATTAGAGAAAGCATGTATTCTCTATCTTCGGAAGAAATCAGTCTTCAGTCTTTGTCTTTAGAACACTTTGTCCTTAAAATTTCGAAAGACTTCATATTTGGCTTTGGAAGATTTGGTCTATGGCTTCAGAAGATTTTACACTTTGATTATTTCTTATGAAGAGGGTAAAACTTCCAAAGTAACTTCTACTATGTACATTATGCATGTGTGCTGGAAGCTCTTGGTTGCTTTGGTTGTGTCATCCCCTTAATTATAACCTTACAAACTCCCCCTACGCAAATGCTACAAAAATAGAGAAGGATACTAAAATGTTGTCTATCCCTATCAGGATCAAGACCATTCCTTTTTTTATCAATTGGTTAGGATCCCTTAGACTCTCATAGTATCTTCTCATGTCATAGAGATCATGCTGAGGAAGATCAAGCATGTCTTGCCAGAAATAGACATCTTGACCTCCTTGATCTCTGATGACATACCATTTGTCTAGATTTGCCACAAATGTCCAATACATGTTAGGTCATCCAGCTGCAAGTGACTCTACTTATGTTGTAGTTGGTTGAGAAGCCTCTTCTTGAGCCACCTCAGGATGCTCTGACTCCTCCTAAGGTGTGGAGGTGGATGCCTTGGAATTCTTCTTCTTATTCTTAGTGTCCTTCCTCATGACCATCCTTTTCCTCCTATTTGATGACTTTAACTAAGAAGATTGGCATTTAGCACCAGTTTGTTTTGTTGTATGTTGTTCAATTGTGTCCTCTTCCCTCACAGGTTCTAAAGGAGAGGGATCAGGACCCTACTGTGGATTAGAAGATAAAGTTGGTTGCGATTCAGCTCTTGGTCTAGGTTGTGTTGTCTCTTGAGGTTCAATCTTGACCTCAAATTTAGGAGGAGGTTGACTTGGTAGAGAATGCAAGCCAACAAGCTCCCCCTTTTAATCTTCTACTTGATCATTCTAATATGCTCATCCATAAGGATAGAGACATTGGGCCAAGCCTCCTTCCAGAAAACCTATACAGCTTCAAGAAGCTTATCATCATGTGCCTATTAGCATACTTCTTTTCCCTCTTTTGGATGATGGCTCTTGACATTACAGCATCTTCCCTCATCTTTCTCTTAGCAACTATTCGTTCTTTTATTACTTATTGCTCAAGCTACTTAAGATACTCGAATTCTATATACTCATATGATAGGGGAAGAAGTGCAGATGCCTGATACAGGCCTATGACACTCAGGTAGCTAATCATGTTTTGTCTATCTACTTCTTTGTTTACCTGAGGTTGTTCAATTGCCACATTGTCTGTCTCATGGCTTTTTTGAACTGGGGATAGGAAAGAAGCATGTTTGTAGAGGCTTTTCTGTCTTTTTTCTTCCTTAATTTTGAGGAGCAATTCGGCATCCTTTGCCTTCTTCATCTCCTTTAACAACTTTGTGTCTATCAGTTCATTTAGTTCCTCTAAGGGAAGAGAGACAAGTTCATATATATTGTAGTTCCTGGTCCCCAAGTAGTTTAATCTTGCTTCCCTCTGTTTGATCATATGAGGCTGGTGCAACCAAAACTACACTTAGAATATTTTTTGTGCAACTGAATGAAGACTTCCAAAGACAAAGATGCACTTCTGAAGCTATGTTGAAGATCTTCCAAAGCTTAAGGATGAAGAACTTCCAAAGGAAGAACTCAATCTATCGAGACTAAGTAGTTCTCCCTCCATAGTTAAACACTTAGAAGATTCAAGACAAAGTCTTCCAAAGGACTAAGTCATGTAGACTTCCTGAAGTCTTGGAAGAAATTAATTCATTTGAAGTAGAAATGGTTTTGGAAGAACTTATTTTTCCAAAGCCATTTACCTTTCAAAATAACCAACTATGAACCAGTGGACAAAAGTATGGTCCGACTGACAACTCTGATATACTGCACGGTGCTTTCCCACACCCATGTAATTGACCATACTTTATTTCACTGTTAATGGATATGTCATGACTACCTTTTATCTTTTATCAGTTAGTACTTTTACCAACTTTGGTTGGTGATAAAAGGTAAGTCATGGACATGTCATGACTACCTGGTCTAGGATAGTATTTTATCTTAGATACCTTACTTCTAGCAATATAGTATTTGTCTTTGTAAGGATTCCTAGAAGTCTGATGCAGCCAAAACACTCTTGAAACCATCTACTGAAGACAACAGCTGAAGACATCAGCTGAAGACAATAGCCGAAGGCAACAGCTGAAGACATCAGCTGAAGACAACAGCTGAAGACATCAGCTGAAGACAACAGCTGAAGGTAACAGCTGAAGACATTAGCTGAAGACATCAGCTGAAGACATCAACTGAAGACAACAGCTGAAGGTAACAGCTGAAGACAACAACTGAAGACATCAACTGAAGATATCAACTGAAGACAAAGTCTGAAGACAAAGTCTGAAGACAGTTTTCAGTAGTTGTCACAACAGCTGTAGAAGTATTCTTCAGTAGTTGTGATGATCTTTCTTCAGTAGTTATCACAACAGCTGAAGAAGTATTCTTCAGTAGTTGTGATGATCCTTCTTCAGTAGTTATCACAACAGCTGAAGAAGTATTCTTCAGTAGTTGTAATAATCTTTCTTCAGTAGTTATCACAACAGCTGAAGAAGTATTCTTCAGTAGTTGTGATGATCCTTCTTCAGTAGTTATCACAACAACTGAAGAAGTATTTCTCAGTAGTTATGACGGTTCTTCTTTCAGTAGTTCTATGAAATGATCAAGTCCTCCTGTATGCTGCACAGAACATGAAGTAGTATTGCTACGAAAGTTTTACACCAATTCAGAAACATTTCAAGTGTAAAATCTTTCATAGCCAAGACCAATATCTTCAGAAGACAGAAATGAAGTCTTTCTTAGCTTCAAGACAAAGTCTGCTGAAGCGAAGAAACCAAGACAGACTCTTCCGAAGACTTTTATCATACATGCTTTGTCTGATGTACTTTTTCTGCAAAGCTGAACCACTTTGCCGCTGCCCACTCTGGTTGGTCACCAACTTGTATGAGTTGGTGAAAAGGTCCATACTTTAGGAAAACTGTACATTGAGGTCTTGGGTCAAACCTTTCTACTTTATGTACCTTTATCCTTTTTGTAATATATTAGGATGTGAGCTATGGCATGTCATAGTCACTAGCCAAAAGCAAATCTGCCTTTTGACTCTACATGGATTGTGTTGTCTAATTCGTGTATCCAGCTGGCCTTCAAAGTATGGCCGTCTGTAGGTTGTATTATATAGTTTCTCAAAGTCTTGTAATGTATGCATGCCGAATACTTGTAACTTGAATTTGAGAAGCAATATACAACATCCTTGAAAACCAACCACTTGTGTTGTTATCTATTCTTTCTGAAGTTACTCGTGTGTTCTTAGCATCATCATAACCGGTTCCCCATTTGATCTGTTAAGTATTCTAATACACTCTCCTTATTATGTTGTTGTGTTGTAAGTGCTAACCCTTCACCCGGTCCTGCATTTGGTATCAGAGCATCCAGGCTCTTGATATAAGATCTCACCATCTTAAGATCCCTCACACACATAAAATACTTAACAACTCAAATGGCAGCTCTTTCTAAAGCTGATATGGAAACTGGTACTATGACCAAGTCCCCACTGATCACTCCTGAAGATTTTGACACATGGTACACAAGAATGGAAGGCTTCATCAAGTGTCAAGATTCAAGGATGTGGGACTCAGTTATCAACGGTCCCTTCATACCAAGCACTACTTCTGCTACTGGTAATCATATTATCCCTAAATATGTAGATGATTACTCAGAAGAAGACAGGAAGAGAATAGAGCTTGGTCAAAGGGCCATGAATTGTCTTCAAACTGCTCTTCCAAACTCTATCTACAGAGGCTTCAAGAAGTGCAAGACAGCTAAAGATCTATGGGAAGCACTGAAGCTCATGTATGCAGGATCCAAAGAAACTAAAGAAAACAAGAAGGATCTCTTGAAGTAGCAGTTTAAAAATTTCACCTTCAAGGCTGGTGAGACACTGACTCAACAATACTTCAGGTATGTTGAGATAGTGGACACTCTAGTGGATATTGGAGTAACTCTTGAGAACAGGGACATAGTAAGGAAGTTCATGTCTTCTCTTCCTAAACTATGGACACATTATTGTGTTGTGATCAAGAGAACTTCGGATCTTAAAACTCTTACTCTTACAGAGTTATATGGTATCCTGAGTGCATTCCAGATGGAGATGAACATGCAAAATTCCTCTAGTAACTCCAATAACCAACTGAGTTCAGCTCTTCATGTGAATGAAAGGGAATGCATTGAACCACAACATCAGTTGTTATGCTACCCTGACAACTCACAAAAAAGGCCTTTCATCACTCTTCTAGAGACACCAAGACAAAGCTACACTCCAGGAAGTCCCTTCCAAGAGACAAGTTCTTATCATGCCTTTGTCTCAGCTGATGAAACCTCTGGCAACCTTCTCTTCACTCTTGAAGACTTGGACTGTATCCATCCAGATGATGTGGAGTATATGGAGATAGTTCAACAAATGGCTATTCTCACTCACAGGGCCAAGAAGTTCTACAAGAGGACTGGGAGAAGATTTCCGAGCAATACATCCAGTAGAAAGTTTGGGCTGGACAAAAGCAAGGTAAAGTGCTACAACTGTAACCAGATGGGGCACTTTGCAAGAGAGTGTAAGGCACCAAGAACAAATGGTGGCCAGACACAAACCAGACCAAACTACACTGAGAAATTTCACAAGAATGAGAACCCAAAGCAACAGGCTACAGTTGCTGTTGAAGAGGGAGGCTTTGACTGGAGCTTTCAGATAGAAGATGCATCTCCAAACCAAGCTCCCATGGCAGATCATGATGAAACCAAGGTATTGGAAAATCTTTGCTCTTCTGAATGTATTGCTAAAGTTAATAGATACAGGTCATATAACTTAGAGATGAGATCTGACCTTGAGTCCTTAAACATCTTGAAAGCTGATTTTAAAAGAGCTGAAAATGACTATAAACTTAAAATAGAAGATTTAGAGAAAACCATTTCAACTCTTAAACATGAGCTAACAAATTACAGGACTCAGATCAAAGATCTCATAGCTAAGTTAACTGAATGCCAAGCTGAGCTTGTGATCAGCAAAGCTAAGGCAGAAAATTGTGTTCTTGAAGAAGATACCTTCAAGAACATAATATCCTCATCCCTGCATGCAAAAGTGTGTTATCAGAACAAGCAGGGGCTGGGATCTAGTGAGATAGCTCCTCCACACACCATCTTGTCTGTAAGATCTCCCAGGTGTGGAACTTGTGAAGATGAGCTTCCCTTCATAGATCCTTTGACTGAAGAGGATAAAGAGGAGATGGTGAAGAATGATTTTGGTTTGAGTGAAGAAAAGCATTCTGAGAAGGGTCACCATTCCTCTGAGGAGAGTAAAACTGTTGGGATGACTAAGTCAAGAAGAAAGAACTTGATCAGGAAAGCCAAAAGAAAATCAAGGAAGGCTCAAGAGATCAAGGCTACTTTTGACTCTAAGCAGAAACAAGTTTTCATCTCTGCAGGGTTTGAAGTAGTTAAGATTGATGACATGAAATCTGGTTCATGTGCAACTCATCTCAGCAACAAGAAGAAGACTGATCTGTTGTGTGTTACTGCTGCACAACTTGGACCATCCAACTCCAAGAACAGTTCTTAACCCAAAAGAACTGTCTCAGCTCCTGCAAAGGTGAAGATGGAGATGGGATGTGACCAAAGTCAGTGCTCTTCCATGAAGAAGACTCTTGGAAAGAAGAATCTGAAGTGTGTCATGTGTGAGAGTACTTCTCATTTGGCTAAGGATTGTCCATACAATCCTAAGGGTACTCTTCATATGATAAACAAAGAGACTTCCAAGAATTCCAAGATGAAGAAGAAGGCAAGTGGAAAACTGCCTTCGGAAGAAGATTTGGTCTCGGAAGAAAGGAATGCTTCCAAAGTACTGAAGCTTGTTGCAGTAAAGGCAAGATCTTTTGAAGGATCAGTCATCAAAACTTCTAAAGTCTCAAAGGCTTCTGAAGTATTGAAGGTCAAGTCTAAACTTCCAAAGGTGGTGTGGAAGTTAAAGAAAGACCAAAAGACTAAAGGTTCTTCATCAACGATAGCTCAAGATCCTCAAAGCACAACCATAGGATCTATTGCTGTTGCATTGTCTTCAACTGTTTTAAATGAGCCCAAGACTAATGAGGCTTGGGTTTCCAAATGTAACTAGCTATCTCTTTGTGCAGGAACAGCTACAGACAAACAAAAATGTGTGGATCATTGACAGTGGTTGTTCCAGGCACATGACAGACAATAGGTCACTACTCTAAAAGTTTGAAAGAATTGATGGAGGGCCAGTTGCTTTTGAAGGAGATGCAGGTGGTTACATTACTGGAAGGGGAAAGGTCACAAATGGTAAGCTCAGCATTAACAAGGTAAACTTTGTCAAAGAGCTTGGATACAATCTTTTGAGTGTATCTCAATTTTATGATCAGAGTCATAACATGCTGTTTACTGAGCATGAGTGCATTGTTCTCAAGCCCGGTGTGATCATTCCTCATGAGCACCTCCTATTCAGAGCCCCCAGGAAAGGGAACATGTACAAGATGGATTTGCAAGAAACATCTCCCTCAGGAGAAGTTTCATGCTTTCTATCTAAAACAAATAGTGATGAATCTTTCCTTTGGCATAAAAGAATGTGTCATGTAAACTTTAAGAACATGAATAAATTGATTAAGAATGATTTGGTAACTGGAATACCAAAAAGAGAGTTTACAAGTGATGATCATTGTGTTGCATGCCTGAAAGGGAAGCAACACAAGGTATCTCACAAGCCTAAGGAAAGAAATTCCATCACTACACCCCTACACTAGTTACATATGGATCTCTTTGGCCCCACCAATGTAATGAGTTTAGGAAGGACCTCTTACTGTTTGGTGATCACAGATGACTTTACAAGATTCACATGGGTATTTTCCTTAGAACTAAAGATGAGACCCCTGAGATTTGAAGAATTTCATCTTAAAGATTGAGAATCAATGTGATCACAAGGTCAAAACCATAAGATGTGATCAAGGAACTGAGTTCAAAAATCAAATACTTGATACATTTTTTGATGAAAAGGGTATTACAAGACAATATAGTGCTTCCAGGACCCCTCAGCAAAATGGAGTTGCTGAGAGGAGAAACACGACACTAATTGAAACTGCAAGAACTATGTTGTTTGACTCTAAACTGCCCATCACCTTCTGGGCAGAGGCAGTCAACACTGCCTGCTATGTGCAAAACAGAGTTTTAGTAGTTAAGACACATGGTAAGACTCCTTATGAACTTTGGCACAAGAGGAAACCTTTCATTGGTTTTCTCAGGTCTTTTGGATGTCCTTGCACCATCTTGAATACCAAAGATCATATAGCCAAGTTTGCTGAGAAATAAGATGATGGACACTTCATTGGATACTCTTCTCAAGCTAAAGCTTATAGAGTATACAATCTCAGAACTAGAGTATTTGAGGAGTCAGCCAATGTGACTTTCAATGAACACACACCCAGTGTGAAAGGTTACCTGTGTCCTCAGGAGCTAAGTGATCTTCAAGATTTGGATCCTCTGCAGTTTAAGCAAATGACACAGCTGATACAAGTTCATCTTCATTGAACTCAAATGTAGAAACTTCAAATGTCGGAGAACATGGTGGTGGTGACAGTGATTAAGATTTCTTGATGCTGAGAACCATCCCATTGAAGAAAATCTCAATGATGTCACACACTCATTGGATCAAGTTAATCTTGATAGGTGTGCTGTTGTAGAGGGTGAATCCTCCTTGCCAGATCAGAATTTTTATAATTTGGATCTGTCTAAACAACTTGCTGTGATCCCTCAACTAAGGATCCACAAGTCTCACCCCTCTACAAACATCATTGGAGATGTTGGTACTGGTGTAAGAACAAGAGGACAGTCTCATAATGCAAATATCTGTCTTCACTCTTGTTTCTTATCCCAAATAGAGCCAAGAAGATTGATGAAGCTCTAAAGGATGGAAGTTAGGTTGAAGCTATGCAAGAGGAGTTGCTTCAATTCAAGAGACAAAAGGTATGGAATCTATGTCCTCTTCCACATGGGAAGACTACCATAGGTACAAAGTTGGTCTTCAGGAATAAGAAGGATGATAGAGGACTTGTCATCAAGAACAAGGCTAGACTAGTTGTTCAAGGGTATACTTAAGAAGAAGGAATTGATTACACTGATGTCTTTGCTCCAGTAGCAAGACTTGAAGCTGTCAGGATATTCCTAGCTTTTGCAGCATCCATGAACTTCAAGGTCTATCAACTTGATGTCAAGTGTGCTTTTCTTTATGGAGTGATTGATGAAGAGGTGTATGTCAAACAACCACCTGGCTTTGCAGATCTTGATCGTCCTGATTATGTCTGCAAGCTTGACAAAGCTCTCTATGGGCTACATCAGGCACCAAGAAAGTGGTATGAGACTCTATCTCAGTATCTCTGTCAGCATGGCTACAAAAGGGGTACCATTGATGGAACTCTCTTCATCAAAGGAACAAAAGATGACATAATGCTAGTTCAAGTATATGTAGATGATATCATCTTTGGGTCAACTAATCCAAAGCTCTACAAAGACTTTGAGAAGCTGATGAAGGATAGATTTGAAATGAGTGCCATGGGGGAACTCAATTTCTTTCTAGGGATTCAAGTGAAGCAGGTTGACAATGGTATCTTCATAAATCAGTCAAAGTATGTGCAAGACATACTTAAAAGGTTCAACATGACTGAATGTAAGGTTGGTATGACACCCATAGCTAGAAACCACTCCCTTGGACCTGATCTTGAGGGGGAGTGTGCTGATGAACATCTCTACAGGGCTATGATTGGGTCTCTTATGTATCTTACAGCTAGCAGGCCAGATATTATGTTTGCCATTTGCATCTGTGCAAGATATCAGGCCAACCCCAAGATGTCACACCTTACCATTGTCAAAAGAATTCTAAGATACCTTAAAGGAGCCCCATCTCTTGGCCTTTGGTATCCTAAAAATTCTGACTTAATCTGTATGCATATACAGATAGTGATTATGGTGGATGCAATATGACTACAAAGTCTATATCAGGGGGATGTCAATTTCTTGGTGGAAGGATAGTCTCTTGGCAATGCAAGAAACAATCCTGTGTATCTGCATCAACTGCTGAGGCTGAATACATTGCTGCTGCAAGCTGCTGTGCTCAAGTACTTTGGATTCAAAATCAGATGCTAGACTATGGATTCAACTTCAAAGAGACTCCCATTCACATAGACAACAACAGTGCTATCTTAATCACAGAAAATCCAGTGCAGCACTCAAGAACTAAGCACATCAACATCAGGTATCATCTGATTAGAGATAATTTTGAAAAGGGATTAATCAAACTAATCAAAGTACATACAGATGAACAATATGTGATCTGTTCACAAAAGCCTTTGATGAACAGAGATTTAAATATCTTATATCAGCTATTGGGATGATCAACTTTGAATAGCTTTTCTTAAAAACTTAATCATATTATTTCTAAAACTATGTATGTTCTATGTTGTCTATTCTATCACCATAATAAGCCCTAGTTTCTCTTTGGAAGAAAATTCTTTTAAGATATTTCTTAGATTTTTTAGAATTTTACACAAGTTGCAAAATTCCTCAAAATCTTTGAAATATTTTTGGAGGCAAAATTTGCTTTCGGAAGCTTTCTGGTTAAAACTTCCGAAGCAAAATACCCTTCATGGTCAAAACTTCTGAAGATAAATTATCTTTGGAAGATTTCTTAGAATTCCAAGAAAACTACTTTTTGGGTAAAAAGTAAACTACTTTTCAGAGGTGGGACCAACACAATGGATTTCAAAGTTTATCGTTTTTCATTAACTTTGTCCCAAATCCAAATTCATACAAATATCCAACGGTTACACCTCTTTCCTCTGCCTGCTCCAAAATTCACCCATACCTCGAATTTGATCTCTCTGGAACCACTTTTGCTTTTCACCTTTCTTCATCCTAAAGCTTTTCAAAATGGCCAACATTCCAAACAGAAACAACCCAAATTTCTCCATGCAATTCCATAGGCAGCACAATCAAGTTGCCTTGTTGCACTCTAAGAAAGATGATAGTTTCTCAGAGGTTTGCTGTTTTCTTGCTCTATCCAACTACTACACCTCACTCACCATTGATCATATTCTTTATGATGATCACCTGCTTGACTTTTGGAGGACATGTCAAGAGGTTATTATGGATGGGGAGAAGGCATTGTCTGCCACAGTGCAGGGGAGGACAGTCTTTATCACTCCAGCCATCATCAAAACCCATCTTCAGCTGGATGATGAAGAAGGTGAACTGTCTTTCCCAAAGGAAGCTGTCAACTAATCCTTTGAGCAGATGGGCTATGAGAGAGATTCTCTGTAAAGACCTTTAGGAAAGGGAAGGTCTCATTCCAGTGGAAATACCTACTCCATGTAGTGACTCACAGCTTGTCCAACAAGCATGGTGGGTGGGACCAGATTCCTGAGGATCTCTCCTTTATAGTTCATGGAATGGTACAAGGGGTCAAGTTCAGGTACTCACAATTTGTTTACACAAACTTGCTTCCTAACTTGGACTCGTTAGAATAATATGTGTTTCCTAGATATGTTCAACACATTCTCAACTATGAACTTGGATCACAGTTGAGGGAAACAAATACTATTCTTAAATTGGGACAGATGAAGCCAGGCCTCTTTAAGATTATGAAGAAGCCAACTGTGGGCTTCTCAGGGGTAGAAACAGCCCTGGTCTCCAAAATGTTAGAGCTCATTGCTCAAGGTGACAACCTAGCAACACAAGCTAGTGTTGAACCCACACCTTCTACATCTCAACCACCAAAACAGCCTCAAATCATCCTCACCTACCAAAGAAAATCCAAACGAACCCCTGCTCAAGCTATTGAGTCTGTGCAGGTCCCCATATACTCACCCATACAGGAAGAAGTGTATACTAGAGCTCCCACTTCTCCTAAGGAGCAAACCACTCCATCTCTTCAAGAATCAGTGCTGATGTTCCTCATGATCAGCCTGATGAGCTCATAAGCCAAAATGCCTTAAGCCTTCACTCTGAGTCTTAACACTCAAGTGAAAAACCTTCAGGGGACAGTTACCATCCCCAGCCTTTGGACTTAAATACCCAAATTCCCAACCTTGAATTCTATACTGATGAGGACTTAGGCTTTAGTAAGCATCATGAATCTTTCTATCCCTCCCCTACTCAAAGAAAGAGGAGTGCTTCTGAATTACCTATGTCTATCCCACATCAGTCACCCATTGCTGAGGTGGGTCCTTTTGAACTTGTTCAGGGGATCCATATGGAAGAGGCTCTCACTTTTGCAAGTGATTACATCATTAAGATCTCAACCATGGCAACTCAGCTCATTGACACTTCATCTGAGGCTGTCAATTAGGAGAGGAAATCCAGCAGCCAAGAACCCCATGCTGGTGATGAGAGTGAGGATCTAGGTCCAATTCTCTCACCTCCCTATGATTCTTCTGATAAAGATATGGGGAATCTGAGACTAAAAGTGCAACAACTGACACAAACATGCATGTACTTAGTCTCAAAGGTTAGTCATCTTGAATTTCAAGTGACTACCTTACAAAATAGAGTCAATGATCAGCAACTTGAGATATCTTATCTTAAGGAAAAACTAGCTGAGAGACCTTTAAGAAGAGCTCAATCAGGAACACAAGAACCTGAGGATGTGGCTGACCTAACTCCTAGCTCACCTATACAAGAAGGTGATGCTACCAAAAAGGGGGGGGGGGAAAGTCACTACAATCACAGAACCTGGGAGTTTTTCAAGGAATATGGACATTGAGGACTCACCATCCTCTCTTGTAATTGTTCCTACTCAGCAACCTCCTCAAGTTCACATTGATGTGAACATCCTAGACTGCTTGTTTCAAAGTCTTTTTGGGGAGGGTGTATCAAGGCAAGAAGCTAAAGAAGATAGACCAAGGCAATCAGGTAATATCATTGGTCAACTGGATGTTGAGGCAGACCTGAGATTAGCTTCAAAGGGAAAACCTTGACTGAAGGCCCAGTGATAGAGCCTGAAAGTCCTGTCTTACAGTCAACTGATGAAGTGACAGAAACTGAAACACCTGTCACCATAACAACTACTTCAGCAACTCAATCCCTCAGTGAAACATATGCTGGTGA
Source organism: Flaveria linearis (assembly GCA_024085815.1). Lineage (NCBI taxonomy): Eukaryota > Viridiplantae > Streptophyta > Magnoliopsida > Asterales > Asteraceae > Flaveria > Flaveria linearis. The sequence continues at coordinate 59,302,771 of CM044004.1, read as the reverse complement.
AGGTGTATCACAGTCTCTCTCTGGTCAGAGTTTGGATGCTACACCAAGCAATGAAGGCCAAAGCTCTCTCCACCCTGTGTCACAAAGGTCTGTGGGTGACAAGGGGAAAAGGGTTCTAACCCCTGAGGAGATTGAGGAGGAGGAAAAAGAGAGAAAGAGGAAGCTAAGGGGAGTAAGTTCCACTGGGTCTTCAAGTTTCATGCAAGCTGCAATCAGGGCTGCTCACAGACCAAACACTCAAAATGATGAGTTGAGGGCAGTCAGGATTACTTACTTACAGACCAGGAACTATGACATAGATGAGATTATATCTCTCCCCTTAGAGGAATTAAATGATCTGGCTGACATGGAAATGTCAAGAGAAAGGAAGGAAGCTGAAGATGCAAGAATTCTTCTTGAGATCAAAGAGAAGAAAAGACAACAAAGATTATACAAGCATATTCCTACTCTCTCACCAGTTCAAGAAAGTCCTGTGCAAGAGGCTGTGGCTGCTACACAAGAACCTCAGGTAGATAAAGAAACAAATAAACAAAGAATGATTGACTACCAGAGTGCCACAGGCTTCTACCAGGCAGAAGCACTTCTTCCTTTGTCCTTTGAGTACATTGAGTTTGAGTATCTCAAACAACTTGAACTTCAAGTACTCAAAGAACAGAAGTTAACAAAGAAGAAAATAAGGGAAGAAGCTGCTAAGTCAAAAGCTCTCATTCAGAAGAACTTGAAAAAGTCTGATGATAGACAAAGAATGATGAGCTTCTTGAAGCTGTATGGATTCTCTGGAAGGAGACTTGGCCCTATGTCTCTATCTACTCTGGAAGAGCATATCAGGGTGATCAAGCAGAAGATCAAGAGTGGAGAGCTTGCTGACTTGCACACTCCTCCATGTCAAGCTCTACCTCAAGTAGAGGTTAAGTTTGAACAACAAAAGACAACTCAAACAAGAACCTCCAGCTTCATCTTCTAATCCACAGCAGGGTCAAAGGCCAGCCTCTTCAACTATTGATCAACAGCAAGATCAAAGGCCAGCCTCAACATCTGACCCACAACAGGGTCAAACTCCCTCTCCTTCTGAACCTGTAAGGGAGGAACACCCAACTGAGGAATACACAACTAATCTACAAGGTGCTGCAGGCCAGTCTTCTCAGTAAAAGACTGCAAAGAGGAAGAAGAAAATGGCTTCTAAATCTGATGCAAAGAAGAAGAAGAAGAAGTCAAAATCAACCTCCTCTGATCCTCAAGATGAATCAGAACATCCTAAGGAAGTGCAAGAAGAGAAAGCCAAATCATCTCCAATTCAAATGGCTCCTCTTGCATCAGGAAGACAGTACGCTGCTGAATATCCTCAAGTGTTTTGGTAGCATCAGCCTAGGGGGAGTTTGTAAGGATTCCTAGAAGTCTGATGCAGCCAAAACACTCTTGAAACCATCTACTGAAGACAACAGCTGAAGACATCAGCTGAAGACAACAGCTGAAGGTAACAGCTGAAGACATCAGCTGAAGACAACAGCTGAAGACATCAGCTGAAGACAATAGCTGAGTGTAATAGCTGAAGACATCAGCTGAAGACATCAACTTAAGACAACAGCTGAAGGTAACAGCTGAAGACAACAACTGAAGACATCAGTTGAAGATATCAACTGAAGACAAAGTCTGAAGACAGTTTTCAGTAGTTGTCACAACAGCTGAAGAAGTATTCTTCAGTAGTTGTGATGATCTTTCTTCATTAGTTATCACAACAGCTGAAGAAGTATTCTTCAGTAGTTGTGATGATCCATCTTCAGTAGTTATCACAACAGTTGAAGAAGTATTCTTCAGTAGTTGTAATAATCTTTCTTCAGTAGTTATCACAACAGCTGAAGAAGTATTCTTCAGTAGTTGTGATGATCCTTCTTCAGTAGTTATCACAACAACTGAAGAAGTATTTCTCAGTAGTTGTGACAGTTCTTCTTTCAGTAATTCTATGAAATGATCAAGTCCTCCTGCATGCTGCACAGAACATGAAGTAGTATTGCTACAAAAGTTTTACACCAATTCAGAAATATTTCAAGTGTAAAATCTTTCATAGCCAAGACCAATATCTTCAGAAGCCAGAAATGAAGTCTTTCTTAGCTTCAAGACAAAGTCTGCTGAAGCCAAGAAACCAAGACAGACTCTTCCGAAGACTTTTATCATACATGCTTTGTCTGATGTACTTTTTCTGCAAAGCTGAACCACTTTGCCGCTGCCCACTCTGGTTGGTCACCAACTTGTATGAGTTGGTGAAAAGGTCCATGCTTTAGGAAAACTGTACGTTGAGGACTTGGGTCAAACCTTTCTACTTTATGTACCTTTATCCTTTTTGTAATATATTAGGATGTGAGCTATGGCATGTCATAGTCACTAGCCAAAAAGTAAATCTGCCTTTTGACTCTACATGGATTGTGTTGTCTAATTCATGTATCCAACTGGCCTTCAAAGTATGGCCGTCTGTAGGTTGTATTATATAGTATCTCAAAGTCTTGTAATGTATGCATGCTGAATACTTGTAACTTGAATTTGAGAAGCAATATACAACATCCTTGAAAACCAACCACTTGTGTTGTTATCTTTTCTTTCTGAAGTTACTCGTGTGTTCTTGGCATCATCATAACCGGTTCCCCATTTGATCTGTTAAGTGTTCTAATACACTCTTCTCATTTTGTTGTTGTGTTGTAAGTGCTAACCCTTCACCGGTCCTGCAGTCTTGTTGTAAGTTCCAGCTGGTCATCTAAGTATAACCGGCTGTAGATAGTAGATAGTATATAGTTTCTTAATATAACTCATTCATATATGCTTGCAAAAGTCTAAAAACACTGGGTGAGAAGTAATATATACAAGTATCTTGAAAACCATTTCTTGCGTTCATTAACATGTTATATTATAGTCAACTTAGTTTGAGATTTTGCTTTATCAATCGAGTGAGACTTAGTGAGTTTGTGAGATAAATCTTGTGTTGAGAGACCAACACCGATCCTACAATTGGTACCAGATCTTCTTAGTCTCTTTGTTAGGACCGTGTACGTACGGAGTACTAACTGATTCTTCGTTATACCGGATCAAATAGTGCGGAATCCTATTTGATTGGCGATCCAATCAGGGAGAACGAAATCAAGATCAGTCCTAACGATTAGAAAACGTTAAGAATGGAATAGGAATGATCTGTGACGTTCTATGAACTTGGAATGGACGATCTGGACGTTCTGGGTCGACTAGGGTTTCAAGTATTCGAAGTGTTACGTTTTTCCACGAATTAAGTGGTATTTATAGGTTACAGCTATCAGTCATACGACTGAGCGAGGCGACTGGCTCAGTCATGCGACTGAGTCATACGATTGGTTCATTCGGACGACTGAGTCAGTCTTATGACTCAACCGTACGATCGACTCAATCTCCTGATTCAATCGTGTGACTGGCCCATTCGCATGGTCCAGTCGTGCGACTGAATCAGATAGCTTAGTTAAACACATTCTTGAACCTTTAATGGTTTAGAACTATGTCTAACAACTGTAAACCTATACCTATATAACATTGTCATATATGTGTGTAACAATAAACAATATAGATAGATATAACATTAAACAACCAATACACATATATAGAAGAGTTTCTTATTCAATTGATCAAACATTACATAAGTGTCACAAGAAAAAAATCTATTACATTTAAGCTCACTAGACTAGAACTGGGGACATGTGTACCAACAAACTCCCCCTTGGACATAGTTCTATCTAGACTTTGACTTCTTTCTTGAACTCTTCAAATCTCTTTATTCTCTCCTCTTTAGAAACCCCGACATGGATATTCAGTACCGAAAATTTTGATTTTCCTTGAATGTGTCATTGAAAGGTAAAGGGACGGCCTCTTTACCATTCTGTATTGTAGTGCTTGCACTATATCCTGTGTGTCAAAAAACAGTGGCCACTTGTACAGCGTATAAACATCGGACGCTGACAAGTTTATTAGCCACATAGGGTCAAACACCCTTATTGTGTCCATCGACCCGTCCTTCTCCAAAACAATGACTGCCTCTCCTGAGCGCCAGTCATAGTACCACCACTTAAAGTGTGTGGTAAAGTCCTGTGGCACTCCCTCAGTGGAATTCGGGACATTGTGCGTGGAGGTCGCCACTTCAGGACTATCTTCGGTTGACCAGTAATGGGACTCACTTCAGACCTTCTGATGTAAGGTGTGGCCTGCTGTGGTCTGAAGTTGACCCATCTAGTCCTGTACTCCCTTTTCAGGGCAGCCTCAAACCAGCCTGACATTTTCTTCGGATCAGCGTATAATAGCTTCAGGCGCGCCAGCTGGTTGAGCTCAAAACCAGGGAGAGTCTTCAGATCGTGAGGGAATCTGAAGTACTCTATTCCCCTCTCTCTCTTTACAGCATAAACCCCAAGATCCTCAAAGTGAGCCCATGCTATAATCTTCCTTGACACCTTCATGTTTTTCTTGACTTTGTAGAGTTTGGTGTAGGTATTCTGTGTCACTGTAGCACGTTGGGCTCGGAGCTCGGCGAAGCAAGCCGCCCATTCAGCCTTTCGAATATCGACTTCGGCGTCCGAGGCTTGGGCTTGACTTGTTGAGGCTTCAGCTCCTTTCTCCTTATCGCTGAGTTTATCCAGAATGTCACTGTCAAGGTTGTTTACCAAATCTAGAAACACGTTTCCCTCTTGATCAGTGTATTCTGGATAGTGCTGATCTGTGATGTCTTCAATTTCGATTTCTTCAACATCATTGAGCTCGTCACCATCAGCATCATCAAAAATTGGAGCATCCTTAACAATTTCGTCTGGATTCAGACGAAATATTTCAGCAAGCTGCTCATCAGTAAGGTCGTGAATAATTTCTCCTTCTTCAGGAGTATAACTCACTGACCTTCTGATGATCCCCTGCAGATCAAGAATCATTATGAGTTGAGACTTGACCTGTTGGAGGGGAGCAACATCTTGCTGAAATCCCTTATCTGTTTAATATCAACATGTAGAGTAGCAAACATTAGTATAAACTCAAGTTAATTAAACATTAATCATTAAATATTTAGAAATAAAACATCTAATCTGTACTTTTGTCTTGGATCATTTCTGGATCTCCGGCAGAAGGGGATGTAGGTGGGGCAGCAGTTGATGCTCCCTGGTGTTGTCTTTTCTTAGATCGTTGCTCATGACCAGAGGCAGAGGTAGATGCATCTTCGTCCCCTTCATCATCATCATCATCATCTTTATCTTCATCATCACCTTCCTCATCATCATCATCACTATCATCATCCTCATCATCCTCCTCATCATCATCATCTTCACCTTCTCCTATCTTGAGAGGCTCACTCTGAGTTGCTTTCAGCTTTAGCAAGATGGACTTGTTTTCAGTCTGTAGCTTCTCCAACTTCCTGTCAGTCTCAATCTCGTGCTCTAATAGACCAGTGATCTGATCAGTCTGTGAAGCGATCAGCTGAGCTTGAGATGAAGTCAACTCCCCTAACTGATGAATCTCAGCTGTCTGGGAGGAACTCTGCTCTGTTAACTGCTGAATCTGAGCAGTCTTGGCCTTGTCAGAAGCTAGCAGCTGGAGCACCATGCTGTTCAGTGCTGAAAGCTACTCTGTCACTGAGACAGGTGGAATGAATAAGCTAGAGGGTGCAGATGAAGGTTGGGTTTGGTGAGTGGTGGTTGTTGTGGTAGCTATGGTGTAGATGGGAGGCGATGGAAATGAAGTAGTAGGGGGTACAGTGGTGGTGGTGGTGGCTGTGGGAGTGTGAGATGTAGGGATAGTGGTGGTGGTTTGAGGTGCTTGAAATGGAGTGGATGTGGTGGCTGTGGTAGTAGGTGGTGTAGAGGTAGTGGCTGTGGTGGTGGTAGTGAGCAGGGTAAGCCTTCGGCGTTTGTGCCTCTTCCCTTGGGCCTGAGCCATTCTCTTTATCCTGGATCCCTTGGATCCTGAAGCTCCCCTTGGCTAATGGGAGTGTCTGGGGTATAAGATGGGTCTGCCATAGAGCTCCCCGACTCTCCTGGGTGTCCACCAATAGCCCGTAATCCCTCCTCAGTGGCCACTACCCGACTGCCTACAGTCCGGGTTAGTGGCACCTCATCAGAATCCTCCTCCTCCTGCATGTGGAAGTCAGGGTGGATTGGAGCTGGTTCAGGTCCTCCTTGACCATCTCCACCCTGATCAGTACCGTGGTCATCATCGTCGGAATCATCGGAGGATAGAGCCACCTGCTCTACATCAGAATCACTGTCCTCGTGGCGCCATCTCCTTCTTACCGGCGCCACATAATTTTCCTGGGCCAGATGCCCAAATAACCGCCTGACAGGGGGTTTTACCTGCTTTCCCCTGTAAACCTTCATCCTTCCTAAGGTGGTATCATCCATCACCTCGAGCACAACTGCATCCTCCTTCTCCTTCGGTAACATAGGAAGCTTCTGGTCAAAGATCATTTGCAGGAAGCGAGGATACATGCAGAATCCCTCTCTGCCCTTCACCTCTATGTTCTCCACTAGGTAAGTGAAGATCATCCGGGAGAAGCTGAACGGATGGTTCAGCACTAACGCAACATAGGCGTTCTGCATCTGCTCAGAGAGTTCATCGAATCCTCCTTTCCTTGAGGCAATACATCTGAGCATGACGTGGGCAAGATACTTGAACTGGGGGCAGAGATTGCTCTTATTGAGCATCCCTGAATTGATGTCCCCAGTGTACTTTGCCCGTAGGGAACACCCTCTAACAGTCATCGGGTGCAAACGAGTAGGATAGTCGCCATCATCTCCAAACTCGAGGACTGTCCTTAAGTCCTCCTCAGTGATCTCTATAGCATGACCAAGGATGGAGCTCCTGATCCGATAGGGCTCGACTGATCTATCTACAACAGCATTCTCCCAGAATGCCTGCTGTAATGAGCGGTACGGAGTGCAGGGTGTAGATATCGCCCTGAAGATCCTCGATCTCCGTAAGAATGAAATTATGCCAGTGAACTCCGCTGCATTCCTGGAGGTCAGATCAAGATGGGCACAGATGTTGTGCTTCGTGCTTATGATCCAACGACTTGCCATCTGTCACATTGTAAGTAAACGTCAGTGCATGTAGAAGATAGCAAATTCAAAGTCAATGGGTTTTACACTTTGGTTAAGTCGGGCGATTAAGCTACCCAATGAACATAGTCGTGCGACTGAGTAGAACGACTGAGCTTTATATGAGTAATTGATTCATACGTGCGACTATGTCAAGCGAATGAACCTAGTCGTGCGATTGAATCATTCGTCCATCTTAGTCGGGCGACTGAGACTAGTCGTCTTCTTAGTCGGGCGATTGGAGTTCATCAGTGTGTCCAGTCGCCTACTCGATGGTTTGTCAATTCAAATTTGTATTTTGAGCCATACTTGATGTTAAACATTGAAATTTGGCTCATTTGACTCAAAAATGACCGATTAAGCATATTTTAACTTTTGTTTGAACGTTTAGGTCAGTTTTGATTGTCTATTTGGTCATTAAACTCTCGGTTACTGTTAGGTCAGAATTCACGTGATTCACGATGTCATTGAACGGTTTGCAACGATGAAACACCATGAAGATTACCTGTTTAAACACAAATGAGTATTAGAACACACCAATAGGAGGTATGAATGAATCAAAGGAAATTTTGACAGAGGTTCTTTAGGTCGTGCGTATAGAGGGGGCGATTTGGGTGAAGGAGCGACTGATTCTGATTCGGCCTGTATTTATACTAGGTCAAATCCCAGTCGGGCGACTGAGCTTAGTCGCTTAGATCAGTCGTGCGACTGAGTCTCAGTCGTTCAATCTACCCAATCGTCCATCCCCAATCGGGCGATGGAGGTTCATCCAAATGACTGTTACAGTCGGTTACCTCCAATCGTACGATTGGATTCATTCGCACTTCCCATTCACACGATTTGACTCATAAGTGTGTTCCAATCGGATGACTGGACCATATTTATGGTCAGTCGTGCGACTGGGTCATCCTGATCATCTTTTGACCATGTTACCATAACGACATTTAGTTCCATTTAATAGTAGATAAAACGTTATGAACAAGTTGATCATCTCAGACACGACCATTTAATAAAACAGTTTGATCACCTCAGACGTGATCCATTTATCCACCTGATCACCTAAGACGTGATCCATTTATCCACCCGATCACCTCAGACGTGATCCATTTATCCACCCGATCATCTCAGACGTGATCCATTTATCCACCCGATCACCTCAGACGTGATCCTTTTAACCTTTCAGAAACAATTTGTTTAAGTAAACGTTAAGCACATTTGGTGACATATAGCAGATAACAGTACACGCAGTCCGACATTGACACATTATACTAAAATAATTGAAAAATCTTAAAACTACGAATTGAATGAACATGTTTTTGTTGTTTTTTTTGGGTCAAGTTTGTGTAGCTTATTAGCATTTACATCATATCAAGGACAGACTCATATGGAATCAGACAGGCATAAACAGCATTACTTGGAACCTTTGATTAGAATTGAACTTTAAACCCTTGCATATCACAGCTTTCTCACTTATCTAAGACTTCTGAAATCTAACTGGGAATCATGCTTGATATGATACGTAACGTACTTTGATTATCAACTTCAGTCAGTGCATACACGACGATTGTCAGTATACTTGTCCACTTAAATCCATACACAGACTTTTGACACGCATTGGTAACGAATTAAGTTATATTATTTCAACCAACATTTGTGGATCCCAAGCTTATATGGTAATCAGTATTCCTTATAGGACTTTCGAGCAGTCTATAGGTATTTTGACAAGAAGAAACTATTCTTAGAGCTTTCAAAGAGAAGCCAAGCCTCAGGTCAGTGCCATCGCACAGCAGAGAGGCGGCAAACAACAATGAATTCTAGAATATGTAGGTTATGCTTATCCTCAGGTCAGTGCCATCGCACAGCAGAGAGGCACACAACCTATCTCCTTGTTAGAGCATTTCTTATTTTTCTTTTTCACATAACGCACCAACAACATTTTGTTATTAGTATGATTGCGCTTGTATTCATTTTTTCTTTTGCTCTTTTTGCAGTCACACGCTTACCTTTGGTGGCGTTTATTTGCTCGTTATCCCTTATCGGAAATGGCTGATTGTGTTAACCAGTGATAAGATGGGAACCCACAGTTGATTGAACCGTTTAGTTTCGATTAAGTTTACCAATGACGTCTACTCGTCTATTGTGTTGAATCTACCGACACATCGTATAGTGAACTAGCACCTCCCTAGATCAGCTTTCTCCGTGTAGTTACAGTACCAACCAAGCGTACTATCATCTTCCCATTTTGTTAGACTTAGACTTCTCAGATTTATAATTTTTCTGTGATATAATTAACTTTGCAGAACCGAAAATCCTTTTGGTGTTCCAAGTAACTTGGTGCGTGTGTACTATCACTTTCCATAATTTATCGAGTCACATTTCCAGTTTAGATGTCTATGCCTTTTCAGCTTTACTTACCTTCCCCCTTTTTTTTAAGTAAATGAATACTGAAGTAAATGAATACTAAAATAAATCTCCGCCTAAAATACTAAAATAGAAAATGTTTTTGTGTTTTTGGATTTTATATAACAAGAAAAATAAAAAATAAAAATAAATAAAATTAACAGAAAATAAACACATAAATACGAGTCGAACTATGTATCTGCTTCTTCCACAATCACATCACTTTTCTTTTTAACGCCGTTGACCTCTAGCAGATAGAAAAATCTAGGTTTATCAAATGGTTTGGTGTAGAGGTCAGCGCGCTGAAAATCTGTGTTAATTTTAATCACATCAATCAATTGTTTTTCATAGCAATCGCGTATGAAATGATATTAATGCCAATGTGTTTTGTTTTGGATGTTGAACAGGATTTTTAGTAACAGCTATGGCAGCAGAATTATCAACATAAATAGGGGTGTTAGAAAATTGCAAACCGTAGTCGCGCATTTGCTGCTGGATCCAGATGATCTGAGAGCAACAACTTGCAGCAGCAACATATTCAGCTTCACAGGTTGATAAAGCAACCGAGGTCTACTTCTTGCATTGCCACGTGACTAATCGCCTTCCAAAGAACTGACACCCTGCTGATGTAGACTTGAAGTTCATCTTGCAACCACCATAGTCTGAATCGCTGTACGCAGTAAGCTCAAGTCATCATCATGAGGATACCACAACCCCAGTGTTGGAGTACCCTTCAGATAACGAAAATCCTTTTCACCCCAATCAGGTGATTCACTTTTGGCTTCACTTGATATCTAGAACATAGACAGGTGGCATACATAATATCTGGACGCGAGGCAGTAAGGTACATAAGAGAGCCGATCATCCTACGATACATAGTGGCATCTACCAAATCCCCATTCTTATCAGGAGTCACATCATGATTTGTGGCGAGAGGGGTACCGGCAGTAGAAACATTCTCCATATCAAACCGACTCAGAATATCGCTGACATACTTGGTCTGATGTAGGAAAATACCGGTTGGTATTTGATCCACCTGTAATCCTAGGAAGAACTTCATTTCTCCCATGGCACTCATTTCGAACTCTTCCTTCATCACAGATTCAAATTCTTTGCACAATGCCTCATTCCTAGACCCAAAGATGATGTCATCCACTTAGATCTGCACCATAAGCAAATCACCATCCTTTTCCTTGATGAATAATGTACAGTCTATGACACCCCTGCGAAAACCGTGTTTCAATAGATGGGTGGAGAGCTTCTCATACCAAGCTCGAGGAGCTTGATGTAGCCCATACAGAGCCTTATCCAGCTTGTAGACTCTGTCCCGATGATACGGATCCTCAAATCCTTCGGGTTGACTGACATAGACCTCTTCACGGATTTCCTCATGAAGGAATGCACTCTTCACATCCAACTGATAGACTTTTATCTTCATAAACGATGCATAGGCAAGGAAGATCCGAATTGCTTCCATTCTTGCCACTGGTGCAAACACTTCATTGTAGTCGATCCCCTCGACTTGCCTAAATCCCTGAACAACCAAGCGTGCCTTGTTTCTGATAACAACACCTTGGTCATCCTTTTTGCACTTTGGTACCTATTTGGTACCAATCACTTTAACTCCTTTTGGCCTGTCAACGAGGGTCCAGACTCCAAGTTTCTTGAACTGGAGTAGCTCTTCTTTCATAGCATTGACCCAGGCCTCATCTTTTAGGGTGTCACTGATGTATTTAGGCTCGATTTGTGAAACAAAACATGAGTAAGCCCCGTCATTGACATAACCCTTCTCCATGACTGCAGCATAATCAGCAGAGTACAGCTGATTTTGCGTCTGCACTCCGGATTGAATATCCCCAATGATAGCCATGCGGGATGATTCACACTGATCCTAGTCACTGGTGTGGAAGGAGCCACAACCTCAGAGTCAAGATTAGTGACTACAGGTTCAGTATCCGAATTTCCCAATGCTGGTTCAGCAGCTGATGACCCACTTTGTTGATTAACATTGTGATCAAGGTCTGGTTCAGCTGCTTCTTCATCACCTGATGAGTCATCACTCTCGTCTTGAGCCGGAGTCGAAGAAATTGAGGCACCACTCGCAGGTGTGATGTTGCTTGAATCCAGATTCGGTGTGTTGAGAACATCATACATCATCTGGGTAGCAACGTCATCATCTGACTCAAACTGAGGAAGATTAAAGGATTTGAAAAAGCCATCATAATCGAAGAATGATGATGGACCTTTTCCAGCAAGGGGGGTGGTGTATCTCTGAACATCTATGTTGCACCACACTTCTACCTGACATGTCAAATTATTGTAAACTCGTTTGTCCGGTATGCTGTATCCTAAGAATATTCCTTGATCAGCTTTCTCACTGAACTTGCCATCCTAAGTCTTCTTTAACAGTGTACAAGGAGCTCCAAAAGGTTCCAGATACTCCAAGTTAGGCTTGCGCTTCTAAAGCAACTCATAGCAAGTCTTTCCATGCCTTTTGACTACTAACACATGGTTAAGTGTGTAGCAAGCATTGGCAACCGCCTCATTCCAGAACTGGACCGGAAGCTTAGAATCAGCTAACATGGTTCGCGTAGTCTCGATCAAGCTTCGATTCTTTCGTTCTGCAACTCCATTCATCTGTGGCGTGTATGCTGAAGTGAACTGATGAACAATCCCCTTTTCCTTGCAGAAGGCATCCATCCACTGATTCTTGAACTCTGTGCCATTGTCAGAACGAATCCTCCTTACCTTCAGGTTGTAGAGTGACTCCAGTGTCATGACGAGTAGCTTGAATGATTCAAATGTTTCTGATTTAGCTTTCAGAAACATCACCCAGGTGAATCTTGAGTAGTCATCTGTGACTACAAAGCAGTACCAGTCTCCTGCAATACTTTTTGTGCTAACTGGACCAAAGAGATCCATATGTAGCAACTCCAGGGGCATCTCTATAGGATTAACTTGCTTGGTCTTGTGAGATTTCCTGGTCTGCTTGCCTTTCTTGCATGAGACACAGAAATCAGGAAGCTGGAAGTTCTTGACAGGAACTCCATCAACTAAGTTGTTATGAATCAGATGATTCAACTTCCTATGATTAACGTGTCCCATTCTCTGTGCCACGAAATGGAGTCCTTCTCTGTAGCTTTAGATAAGAAACATTGAACAGAAGAAGAACTAGTAGAGGCATTTGACATATCTAGAACATATAAGACATTATATCTAGATGCTGACATTAATACTTGTTCCTCTGGAATATCCATTTCTTTCTTCAGAATGTAACATTTGCGATTATCAAACATGACTTTGAATCCCTTGTCACAAATCTGAGACACAGAAAGCAGATTGTTTTCTAACTGCTGAACAAAGTTGGCTTTGTCGAACTTTACCTTTTCATTACCTACTTCTCCTTGAGCAGTAATGTATCCTCCTTTGTTACCAGCAAAGGAAACGTGTCCCCCTTTAATTTGTTTGACATTGAAAAGGAGGGACCTATTTCCCGTCATGTGCCTGGAAGCTCCGCTATCTACGATCCATGTATTTAAAGACGCACTATAGCGGACAACCTGTACATAAGAGAACATAATCAGTTAAGGAGGGGGACCCAAGCCTTGACTGGCTTGGGCTTCCCAGAGGAATCAACCATCATGAATTCGACCCACTGGCCTTTATCAGTGGATGGAATCTCAGCGTTCAACTTGTCCTTACTTTCAGACTCATCAGTTGTTTTGGCTTTCCACAAACCATCCCTGTGAAAGGATTGTTTGTGGTAAACCTTACACTGATTCACAGTTTGAGCATATGGTTTAGATTCAGAAACAGGTCTCGCCGCTGGCATCACAGACTTGTCAGTGACTTGTTTGTGTTGCCTTTGGCGTGGAGGAGACAAAAACGACCGAGAAGGTGTTTTAGACCTAGTAGGTGTTTTCGATCTAATAGGAGTCTTAGATTGATGTTTTGAATCTAAATTAACTTTGTTGTTCAGCTCCACCTTAATTCTTGGAGTCTGATAGCGAGGACAATGTGTTGAGATATGACCACGCAGTCCACAAGTATAGCAGGATCTCCATTCATCGGGGCTAGAAGATCTCTAGTGGGGCGGTGAGTAAACTTCTGGTTCTTTCCTTTTATTTTCACTTTTAAGATTTTCACCTCCTTTGACAAACTTAACTTGTTTAACATTTTGGTTTATTTGTCTATGTGGCTGAATATTATCTCTTTTAACTGATTTAACTTGAGTAGTTGTAGACATCTTGGATTGTGTGTTATTAGACTTTGAAGCCAACCCAAGAGATGTTTGGACATTCTCTTCCACCCGTTTCTCAGCAGTGACATTTCTCGATGCTGAGGTTTTCTGATCATCATCCGGAGAAGCAAATTTAACCACTGTGTCCGGATCACTAACCAAAGGAGTTGTCACCACATGATCCTTAATTGGATTATTATTTATTGGACGTTGTTTAGTGTTCAACAGGATCTCATGTGGTGGTGGAACAACCTTGTAACCCAAGCCCTCCCCATTGTTGCGTTCTTTAACCAAGTTTTTCAAAATACGCGAGGAACTCGCTAAACTATGTAGTTTTTGTTTCAAAGACTCATTTTCTACCTGTAAAACCACTTTGTCTTTTTTAGTCTCTTCAATGGTCTTTAAATAGAATTTAATGTCATTTTCTTGGTTAAACACAACAACTTCAGTTTCATTTAATTGCTTATTTAAAGCATCGATCTTTTCCTTATAACTGCTCTCATTCTGTTTTAACACTCGATTAGCTTCTGAGCACAGTTTCAAGTCATTTACTAAGTTATCATTGTGTTCTAATAACCTAGCAAATTTTAAGTCAATGCTTTCTCTAAATTTATCACAATCGGCACAAGCATGTTTAGCTAATAATTCATCCTTAGATTGTACCTGTGCAGCTGTGGACGTTCCAGCCATGAAAGCATTCTGAGACGCCGGTGTAGCTTCAGATTCTGAATTCAGCTCATTCTTGACAATTTCATTCATTGCATCAAACGTCTCTTCCAAGTCAGCCGTATCAACATCAGCTGAGCTCTCCCCCTCACTCGCTGAGTCTTCGTTCAAGTCTTCCACAGAAGCTATGTTCGCTTCACCATCAGATAAGAATCGAAAGGACCAGTCCTGTCCTTCATCTCCTTGTGCTACCATAGCTTTAGAATCATTTCCTGTGGATGCTGGCTTCTTGTCTTTATCTTGCCTATTGAACGAGGAGAATGGATTCCCGTTCCCAGTCTTTTTAGGCTTCACGAATTCTCTTTTGAAATGACCTTTTTCTCCACAGTTGAAGCACGTGACTTTAGACTTGTCAAAACCAAAGGTCATATTTTTAGTAGCCACGAGATTCTGTCCTGTTTTCTTCACAAACTTCTTGGCTCTCCGGACAGCACTTGCAAGAGCCCACATGATATCCATCCTTTCAAGCTCGTTTTCATCTACTTGCTCGTAGTCTTCATTGGCAAGGTGGCAATTTCCAATCTTACCCGCCACCAGACCATCATAAGAGTGCACAACTGCAGCGAGTAGATCCATGTGCTCTTTAGCAACCTCCACTGTTACCTTTCCCAAATTTTCTGTCATCAACTTAGCAGATTGATTAACAATTGGACTTTGTAGAATCCCAGATACACCATGAGACTCATTTGCAGATGATGAGCCTTGATCAGTAGATGACGATGCATTAGAGACAAAGGCTGTTTGCAGAGGAGCTCCAGAAGACTTTGCAGTAGGAGTGGAAGTAGGAGTTACATTGTAGAGTGATGGGTCTTGAGTATACACTGCTCTTTTCGTCCTGTACTGGTGACGCACTTCTTCCTCTCTCAGTTTTACAATAAAGTCATTAATATCCAAGGTCTCTAAAACTGAGTTGTGTCGCATAGTGGAAATAAATGAATGCCACTTTTCAGGTAGACCATCTGCCACGCTTGAAACTTTGTCTTCCATTGACGTCTTTACTCCATGAGTGTTAAGTTCACTCATCAAGTGATAGATGCGATCGATAATTTTATCCAAGCTCTCATTCCCAATTGCAGAGAAGTTGTCAAACTCCTTCTTTAACGCTTTACCCTTTAGGGACTTTAGAGTAGAATTCCCATCATACCTCTTCTCAAGAGCTTTCATCAACTTTTTACTTTGCTTGTGCTCTAAGTATTAGTAAAAAATGGCCTTGGGAATGGACTGGGTCAAAAGAGCATATGCCTTCTTTTCGGCATTGTAGGCAACCTTCTGTGTATCAGTGAGTCCACTTAAAGTCAAAGGAACACCATCAGCTCCCACGAGCATGTTATAACCAGTCTCAATAGAGTTCCATAAGTTCGGGTCCACTCTATTTAGATGAATCTCAAAACGTTGTCTCCATTGTGGAAATTCATCTATAGTCAATAGCTTAGGTGGCTTGTTATGGTTCCCTATCTCATTTTCCAGTAAAAGCAGGTTCTGTATCCTTGAGTCCTTTCCAGCTGACATTGCAAAGTTTTCTGAGTCCATTATGTTATTACTTTAACTTGTGAATGAAACTGCTAATGCGATTGGGGAGTGCGACTGGGATGCGATCGACACTAGCTGTATGCGATTGGACGCGAAAGTACGACTGAACAGGCGACTGAGAGACTCGGGCGACTGAACAGACCGAACGACTCAACTGGGCGACAGAACTGGGCGATTGACTCAATCGGGCGATTGGACGAAGCGACTGACTCAATCGGTCGAATGAATGGGAGACTGGACTTCAGTCGTACGATTGAGTTAATCGTGCGACTGAGACTGCAGAAATCGAGATTTTTCACACGTTTGACCTAAAACGTGTTTTGTGACACCCTAGACGGCTGTAAGTCGAAAAACATTGATTTTGCAGAACATGCACACGTAAAGACTCAGTTTTGAGCAGAAAGATTGGATCTTTTAGCGAAAAACGTGGACTTTAACAAAACTTGATTGAATCAAATGAAGAATCAAGAGCCAAAGCTCTGATACCACTTGTTAGGACCGTGTACGTACGGAGTACTAACTGATTCTTCGTTATACCGGATCAAATAGTGCGGAATCCTATTTGATTGGCGATCCAATCAGGGAGAACGAAATCAAGATCAATCCTAACGATTAGAAAACATTAAGAATGGAATAGGAATGATCTGGGACGTTCTATAAACTTGGAATGGACGATCTGGACGTTCTGGGTCGACTAGGGTTTCAAGTATTCGAAGTGTTATGTTTTTCCACGAATTAAGTGGTATTTATAGGTTACAGCTATCAGTCGTACGACTGAGCCAGGCGACTGGCTCAGTCATGCGACTGAGTCATACGATTGGTCATTCGGACGACTGAGTCAGTCTTATGACTCAACCGTACGATTGACTCAATCTCCTGATTCAATCGTGTGACTGGCCCATTTGCATGGTCCAGTCGTGCGACTGAATCAGATAACTTAGTTAAACACATTCTTGAACCTTTAATGGTTTAGAACTATGTCTAACAACTGTAAACCTATATAACATTGTCATATATGTGTGTAACAATAAACAATATAGATAGATATAACATTAAACAACCAATACACATATATAGAAGAGTTTCTTATTCAATTGATCAAACATTACATAAGTGTCATAAGAAAAAAATCTATTACATTTAAGCTCACTAGACTAGAACTGGGGACATGTGTACCAACACTCTTGATTATGAGATCAAACCATCCTAAATCACCCTTGTTTTTTCATACTCACTCACTCTACTTGAATGCGCCTCAACCAAAAATACTCTGAGACTGAGATGGGAACTATGACTAAGGCTCCTGTTATCACTCCTAATAATTTTAGAAGCTAGCATCAATGCATTGAAGGTTTCATCAAGTATCAAGATAGCCGGATGTGGATATCTGTAACTCATGGTCCATACAAGCCAAAGGTGTCATCACCAATTGGTAATGGTGCCATGATTAAAAAGGCTATTGAAGACTACTCCAATGAAGACTTCAAAAGGATGGACGTCCGTAGTAAAGCAATGACTGTGCCGCTAACACCCATACCAAACTCCATAATGGTAGGCTTTGAAGACTGCAAGACAGACAAAGAACTCTTTGATGCTTTGACATTAATGTACTCTAGTTCTGCTGAATCCAAAGAGTCCAAGAAGGATGTACTAATGCAGAAGTTTGAAAACTTCACTTATATTGTTGGGGAGACCTTGAGCCAAAAATACTTCAGGTACATGGACTTAATCGCATCTCTTCAGTATATGGGAGTGACTCTTGAGAAGAGATATATAATAAGAAAATTCATGAGTGCACTTCCTCATGAATGAACTTTTTACTAGGTCTCCATCAAGTGAACTGAAAATCTGAACACACTCACAATGACTGAACTATATGGAATCCTTGTTGGATCCGTATGGTGATGTAGACTCAGAAGGGCCATCAGGTGAATAGAAGCTCAAACCTCCCTATTAATAACGCTCTATATGTTGATGAAGGATCAAGAACTCTTCAGCCCCAGATGTACCAGAACTACAACCAACAACCATCATACTCCTCTAAGCCTTACATCACATTTCCCGAGACACCCAAGTCTCAACAAACTCAACAAAATCCTTTCCAGGATAGTTGTGCTTTTGTTTCAGGAAATGAGCACATTAGAGATTTTCAATTCTGTTTTGATGATCTCGAGTGTTTAGCCCAGATGATGTAGAATACATGGACATTGTCCAACTGTTTAGCCCAGAGCAAAGAAGTTCTTTATGAGAACTGGAAGGCAATTCTCCCAAAACCCAACCAATAGCAAGTTTGGGTTTGATAAATCAAAAGACAAGTGCTACAACTGTAACTAACTTGGTCATTTTGCAAAGGAATGTAAGGCACCTAGATCTAATCCTGGAGCAACTCAATCCTCCTAACATCCTACTACTCTAAAGGCTACAACCAAGCCAACTGATCAGCAAATTATAGCTATTGCTCAAGAGGTCGATTATAGCTTCATGGTGTAAGATATAACCCCTGCTCAAGCTCACATGGCTGGAACCAAAGATTTCAAAATATATGAACATCTGTGTACTCCAGCCTGTATAGCTAAGGTTAATATCAGGAATACAACATGAAAATTAAGTCTGATATTAAGTCCTTAAACATACTAAAATCTGAGTTTAAGAGAGCATAATCTGACCATAAATTCAAAATTGAAGAGCTAGAGAAAATGGTATCTTTCTTAATACATGAACACTCAAACTATAGGGCTCAAATAAAAAAATTAGTCTCCAAGTTGACTGAGGCTCAAGCCCAACTAGTAATAGCTAAGGCTAAAGTAAAGAAGTAAGTGATTCAAGAGCATAACTTCAACTTTATCCTTGCAACATCCTCCCACTCAAAGGTGTGCTAAAAAAAAGTGGGTTGGGAACCAATGAAACTGCTCCACCACACTCTTATGCGTCCATTAGAAACACAAGATGTGGTACTAATGAGTAAGAGGTTCCAAATGCTGACCCACTACTAAATGAATAGAAAAATGATGCAATAATAGAAAAAACAAGAGAAGGGCAGCAAGAAAAACTGCCAAGAAGGTGGCTGAGTCTATGTTGAAAATAGACCTAAAGCAAAAGGGTGTATTCATCTTAGCTAGATTCCAAATGGCTGGAAACTCTAATTCAGGAAAGGAGCATAGTACCAGTACTCCTATCCAACTAAAGAATCAAAACTTAAAGGGGAAGGTTATTGAAGAAGACAAGAAGTGCAAGAAACAGAAACCCTCATTCCCTATCAAAGCTAATATTGAGTGCATAATCTGTGACCTGCATAACCACATGGCTAAGATTGTTACTACAATCCAACAAGTACATATTATGCAAATAATATTAAGAAAGAAGGAGCCAAGGAAGGTTGCATATTGAATCTTATCATATGGTTCAAGTGTTGAGAAAGGAAAGCTTGTTTTTGAAGCCAATTTGCTTTCGGAAAAAACGTACTCTTCCGAAAGGAAATTGACTTCAAAAACAAGCTTTCCTTTCCCAAAGGAATCCTTTAAAATCATCCATGAAAAAGACTTCTTTGAAAGAAAGGGTGGTGATAACTTCTTCTGAGAATAAGGAAACCTTAGAAGCAAGTTATGCTGCTCAAGCCTCTTCAGACTCATCTACACTGATCAATCACAGGATGAAATGGAAGATCAGACAAGATGATGCAGCCCAAACCTCTTCTTCATAAACCATTGTTGAACCCTCAGGCATACATTTTAGTTCAATTATGTCATCTACATTGGAGGAGCCCCAGACCAATAAGGCATGGGCTTCCAATAGTAACTAATCTTTTCAATTTATTTACATAGACATCCATATGATAATAATAGAAATATTTAGATTGTGGACAATGGATGCTCCAGACACATGACAAGGAACAAATCTCTCGTACAATAATTTCAACATTTTGGTGGATGTCCTGTTCAGTTTGGAGGTGAAGCCGGAGGATACATTTCTGGTAGAGGTAGTGCATTCAATCGTAAGCTAAATGTGGACAAAGTACACTTTGTCAAACAACTTGAACATAATATCTTGAGTGTTTCTCAGTTCTATGATTAAAAGCACCAAACGCTTTTCACAAAACATGAGTGCATTATCCTCAAGCTTGGGATGACAATTCCTTAGGTATTGGTACTTCTTAGATCTCCCAGGAGAGGGGATATGTACAAGTTTGATATGAACAATGCTTCCCCAATGGGTGAAGTATCATGCTTTCTTTCCAAAGCTAATAGTATTGAATCAACTCATTGACATAAAATAATTTGTTATACTAATTTTAAAACCATGAATAAACTGGTTAAAAATAACTTGGTACATGGTATGCCAAAAAGGAGTTTTTCTGTAAAGATAACTGTGTTGCTTGTTTGAAAGGGAACCAACACAAGGCATCCCATAAATCCAAAGAGGTTAACTCCATCACCACTCCATTACACTTATTGCACATGGATGTATTTGGTCCCATAAGTATAATGAGCATTGGAAGGAAATCATATTGCCTTGTGATAGTTGATGTCTTTACAAGATTTACATAGGTATTCTTTTTAAGAACTAAGGATAACACTGCTAAAATGTTAAAATTTTTGATTCTTAAAAAAAAAATCAAATTAATCACAAGGTAAAAACAATTAGGAGTGATCAAGGGACTGAGTTTAAGAATCAAATTCTTGACTCATTTTGTAACTCAAAAAAGATTCCTAGACAATACAGTGCTCCTAGAACTCATCAGTAGAATGGTGTTGCTGAGAGGAGGAACATGACACTTATTAAGGTTGCAAGAAGCATGTTACCTGATTCAAAGCTGCCTCTAACTTTCTGGTAGAGGCAGTCACCACTACATGTTATGTGCAGAATAGGGTTGCCATTTTTAAGCCCCATGGAAAAAACCATTATGAGCTTTGGAACAAGAGGCCACCATTCATTGGCTTTCTAAGGTCCTTTGGCAGCAGGTTCACCATACTTAACACAAAAGACAATTTAGTAAATTTTGCTGAAAAGTTGGATGATGCTATCTTTGTTGGGTATTCCTCAAACTCTATTGCTTATAGAGTATACAATATTGAAAATCAATAATTTAAGGAATCATCCAAAATTTTTGTAAATGAGCACACTCCTTGTGTTAATGGAAATGAGCCTTACCATATCTTTAATTTAGAAATATTTTCAAACTATTCTAAAATATCTTATGAGAATGTTTCAGCTAGAATAGGAACTCAAAGTGACTCTTATCACGATCAACTATTTGAGTTACCCAGACCTATTCCAATTTCTCCAAGAAGACATGAAGATCAAGCTCCCACCACTAGAAGTCCTAAAAGCATGAATATCACAGGAAATAGTGGAGCTTCAACAAGTTCTCATCCAATTAAGCCTCAAACTCATAAGCTGACGACTTTAATACTCAACACCAAGCTGATCAAGACAGTAATATGGAGGAATAGGCAACTGTTAATGTCGATTCGTAGCAAAACAATATTGATGTTGTCACTCATTCATTCAATCGGTCCTCATTGAATTAGTGTGAGACATTAGCTGGAAATGATATTCAAAATCCTGGCAAAAATTTTCAAACTTGGATCTATCTATACAACTAGATGTGATTCCTAGACTCAAGATTCATAATAGTCATCCAGCTGAGACCATCATTGGGGATGTCTTAGAAGTTGTGAGAACAAGAAGTCAGACCGACAATAAGAATGTCTACCTGTACTCATGCTTTCCCTCTCAAATAAAACCTAATAAGGTGGAAGACCCTCTCAAGGACAGTAATTAGGTTGAAGCAATGCAAGAGGAGTTGCTTCAATTCGAAAGAAAAAAGGTATAGAACCTATGCTTGATCATCAACTACAGATGATAGAGGTCTGATCATCAACTATAGCTGCCCAAGTCCCTATTGGCACTAAGTGGGTGTTTAGGAATAAAAGGGATGATAGAGGTTTTAATCATCAAGAACAAGGCTAGACTTGTAGTTTAAGGATACACATAAGAGGAAGGGATAGATTACGTTGATGTCTTTGCACCTGCTGCAAGGCTTGAGGATGTGAGAATCTTCCTTACTTTTACAGCAACCAAGAAGTTCACAGTCCATCAACTTGATGTCAAATGTGCATATCTGTATGGGGATATCAACAGAGAAGTCCTTACATGCCACCTACCTGGATTTGAAGACCCCCAGCACCCCAATTATGTGTGAAAACTAGATAAAGCTCTTTATGGGTTACACCTAGCACCTAGGCTATGGTACGAGACATTGTCTCAATTAAAATTGATGTTTGCCTAAAGTTCTTAAATAAAGACTAGAAAACCAAATAAAATTAAGCCTTTACTGTCATAAAATCTCACATAAACTCATAAAATGAGAATGCACATTTAATGATAAAATAGCTGGTGATGAATGGATTAAGAAGAGGACAAGTTGGCTAAAAGGGCACGTGGCCCTTTCCTTGGCCCTAGTAGTGACCGAGAATAAGGGGGTTCCTCCCTTTTGTTTCACGACACTTCTCATTTGTATCTTTCTCTTTACTTTCAATCCTCTCAAACCCTATTCCCCACCATCGACCATTATCATCATCATCATATTTCCCTATCAATTTCAATAGTTTTAAAGTGATCATGGATGGAATTGTGCAACAATGATCAACAAAAAGCTTTAGTAAGTTTTATGGTTCATTTTTTTATTCTTTTTTTATTCTTTTTGAATTCTTTATCTTCTAATTATATCTTAATACATGCATTCCTCCCTCATATGCATTTGCAACGGATTCTTAATAAGAGTGGTAATCCCCGTCCTTAGCATTGTTGTCTATATGAATTGGAGTGTTCATGAAGGTTACTCTATAGTCTCTAAGTTAAGTTTGAATCCATTGAACCCGAGTACAATAGCTGGATGTAGTACTGTATTTTGTTTCAGTAGTTGATATAGATACACAGGTTTGCTTGTTGCATTATAATGAAACCATTCTTATCCCTAGAAATTGATATCCTCCCGAGGCAGATTCTTGTTAATATTGCATCTTCCATAGTCATAATATATATGCATAGTGATTAAAGTCAACACTCTTAGGGTACCATAATCCCAACTTAGGTTACTCTTTAAGATACTTTAAAATTCTCTTTGCAACCATTAGATGTGACATGTTTGGAGCAAGCTTAAAATCTTAAGCATAAGCATGTGGCAAACATGATATCTGGTCTACCTGCTGTGAGGTACACAAGAGATCCAATAATGGCTGTGTACTGCTATTGATCAACTACTTCCCCTCAATATTAGGAGTTAAAGACCATGTATTAGACATAGGATTTTTAGTAGCCTTAGCATAAGTAGCTTGAAAGCTTACTAAGATATCTTGAACATACTTGGATTGATTTATGAAAATGCCATCAAAGGTTTATTTCACTTGTAGTCCTAGAAAGAAAGTGAGTTCTTCCATTGAACTTATCTCAAACTTCGAATTCATGAGACTTTCAAAACTTAACGTAATCTCTTATTTGTAGACCCAAATATAATATCATCCACATATATTTGAACTAAAACGTTATCCAAATCAACTTTCTTGATGAAGAGAGTCTTATCTATAGATCCTCTAGTGTATCTATTATTTAGAAGAAAGGTAGATATTGTCTCAAACCATTTTCTAGGAGCTCGATGAATACCATAAAGGTAGATATTGTCTCAAGTTTGCATACATAATCTGGGTACTTGAGATCTTCAAACAAGGATGCTGGCAGACATATATTTTTTCATCAATCTCACCATAGAGGAATGACTTCTTGACATCCATTAAAAATACCTTGAAGTCTTTAGAGACAACAAATGCTGGAGGGATTCTGATTGCTTCAAGCCTGGACACAGGTGCAAAGACTTCATCATAATTAATCCCTTCTTCTTATGTGTACCCTTGTACTATAAGTCTGGGTTTGTTCTTGATAATAATGCCTTTGTTATCCTTCTTATTTTTGAATACCCATTTGGTTCCTATTATAGTCTTCCCCTTAATAAGTGCACATAGTTTCCAAACCTTCTGTTTAGTAAACTGAAGGAGCTCCTCTTGCATAGCTTTTACCCAGCTGTTATCTCTTAATGACTTGTTAACTTTCCTTGGTTCTAGTTAAGAAAGGAAGCATGAAAACAAACAGGTTTTTGCTTCATTCACCCTGCTTCTTGTCTTGACACCAGTATCAACATTACCAATGACATTCTTAACTGGATGCTATATATGAATTCTTAATCTTTGGATCACTTGGAGTTGTTGAGATTTATCTAAGTTGGAGAAGTTTGTTTTAAGAAGTTTGGTAGATGGATTGACTTGTTCAACTACCTAATTGACGCCTTCTTTAGCATTTGTTGCACTTGGTTCCTTCTTAAGCCAATTTTGAGATATAATCGACTACTACCAAGACGTAACGATTACCAAAATACATCGGGAACGTCCACATGAAATAAGTCCCCCATATATCCAATACCTTGAATATTTGAATAGGTTTCTAGAGAATGTCACTCTTGGTGTTAAGATATTGGTTTCTCTTTGACTTGCATCATAAGTTCGTACCATATTGGGAGCTCCTTGAAGATTGTGGGGTAGTAGAATACGGAGTTAAATACTTTCTTAGCTATTAGGGTTGCTTCATGGTGTCCTCCTGTGGGTCCCTCATCACACTGCCTTAAAATCTATTATGCTTCACTTCTATTTATGCATCTTTGGATAAGCTGGTATGCACCAATACTAAAAAATATGGATCCTCCCAATAATAATGCTTGATATAAGTGAAAAATTTCCTCTTTTGGTAATTAATTAGCCAAATCAGCAAACCAGAGAAGCTTATTGATTAAGAATTTGATGTGCATAAGGAATTCGTGAGGAAATTTGTCATTTATTTTGAATTCCTCGTATTGTGAAGGTTTTGGACTATCAAGTAGCGAAAGATGATTGGCTATCAAATTATCTACTCCTCTCTTATCGTGACTTTTGATGTTGCAGGACCGGTTAAGGGATGGTCAATACAATAATTATCACAAAGAGAAGAGACTTAGAACACTTAACAGATCAAATAAAACACTCAGAACAAGAACAAGAACAAGATAAGTATGGTCTTCAAGAATGATGTATATTGATCTCAAGTTCTATTACAAGTGTTACAAAACATAAAAGAAATACAAGAACCTGGGATACTTTATACTACATCCTACAGCCAACTATACTTTGAAAGCCAGCTAAAAATACTAATATAGTCAGCAAGATCAATGTATAGTCAAAAGGTAGATTGCCTTTTGACTTGTGACTATGACATACCATAGCTTACGTCCAAATCTATTACAAAAAGGACAAAAGGTACAAAGTAGAAAGTCTCAGACCCTAAACCATAATCTATAGTTTACTAAAGCATGGACCTTTTCACCAATTTGTGTAAGTTGGTGAGTCTTCAGAGTGGAAGCGAAATGTTGGTCAACATTATAAAAAAGTTGATTAGAGAAAGCATGTCTTCTCTATCTTCGGAAGAAATCAGTCTTCAGTCTTTGTCTTTGGAACACTTTGTCCTTAAAATTTCGAAAGACTTCATATTTGGCTTTGGAAGATTTGGTCTATGGCTTCAGAAGATTTTACACTTTGATTATTTCTTATGAAGAGGGTAAAACTTCCAAAGTAACTTCTACTATGTACATTATGCATGCATGCTGGAAGCTCTTGGTTGCTTTGGTTGTGTCATCCCCTCAAGCATAACCGTACAAACTCCCCCTAAGCAAATGCTACAAAAATAGTGAAGGATACTAAAATGTTGTCTATCCCTATCAGGATCAAGACCATTCCTTTTTTCATCAACTGGTTAGGATCCCTTAGACTCTCATAGTATCTTCTCATGTCATAGAGATCATGCTGAGGAAGATCAAGCATGTCTTGCCAGAAATAGACATCTTGACCTCCTTGATCTCTGATGACATACCATCTATCTAGATTTGCAACAAATGTCCAATACATGTTAGGTCTTCCAGCTGCAAGTGACTCTACTTATGTTGGAGTTGGTTGAGAAGCCTCTTCTTGAGACACCTCAGGATGCTCTGACTCCTCCTAAGGTGTGGAGGTGGATGCCATGGAATTATTCTTCTTATTCTTAGTGTCCTTCCTCATGACCATCCTTTTCCTCCTCTTTGATGACTTTAACTAAGAAGATTGGCATTCAGCACCAGGTTGTTTTGTTGTATGTTGTTCAATTGTGTCCTCTTCCCTCACAGGTTCTAAAGGAGAGGGATCAGGATCCTACTGTGGATTAGAAGATAAAGTTGGTTGCGATTTAGCTCTTGGTCTAGGTTGTGTTGTCTCTTGAGGTTTAATCTTGACCTCAAATTTAGGAGGAGGTTGACTTGGTAGAGAATGCAAGCCAACAAGCTCCCCCTTTTAATCTTCTACTTGATCACTCTAATATGCTTATCCATAGTGGATAGAGACATTGGGCCAAGCCTCCTTCCAGAAAACCTATACAGCTTCAAGAAGCTTATCATCATGTGCCTATTAGCAGACTTCTTTTCCCTCTTTTGGATGATGGCTCTTGACATTACAGCATCTTCCCTCATCTTTCTCTTAGCAACTATTCGTTCTTTTATTACTTATTGCTCAAGATACTTAAGATACTCGAATTCTATATACTCATATGATAGGGGAAGAAGTGCAGATGCTTGATACAGGCCTATGACACTCAGGTAGCTAATCATGTTTTGTCTATCTACTTCTTTGTTTACCTGAGGTTGTTCAATTGCCACATTGTCTGTCTCATGGCTTTTTTGAACTAGGGATAGGAAAGAAGCATGTTTGTAGAGACTTTTTTGTCTTTTTTCATCCTTAATTTTGAGGAGCAATTCGGCATCCTTTGCCTTCTTCATCTCCTTTAACAATTTTATGTCTATCAGTTCATTAGTTCCTCTAAGGGAAGAGAGACAAGTTCATATATATTGTAGTTCCTGGTCCCCAAGTAGTTTAATCTTGCTTCCCTCTGTTTGATCATATGAGGCTGGTGCAACCAAAACTACACTTAGAATATTTTTTGTGCAACTGAATGAAGACTTCCGAAGACAAAGATGCACTTCCGAAGCTATGTTGAAGATCTTCCAAAGCTTAAGGATGAAGAACTTCCAAAGCTTAAGGATGAAGAACTTCCAAAGGAAGAACTCAGTCTATCGAGACTAAGTAGTTGTCCCTCCATAGTTAAAGACTTAGAAAATTCAAGACAAAGTCTTCCAAAGGACTAAGTCATGTAGACTTCCTGAAGTCTCGGAAGAAATTAATTCATTCGAAGTATAAATGTTTTCGGAAGAACTTATTTTTCCAAAGCCATTACCTTCAAAATAACCAACTATGAACCAGTGGACAAAAGTATGGTCCGACTGACAACTCTGATATACTGCACGTTGCCTTCCCATGCCCATGTAATTGACCATACTTTATTCCACTGTTAATGGACATGTCATGACTGCCTTTTATCTTTTATCAGTTAGTACTATTACCAACTTTGGTTGGTGATAAAAGGGAAGTCATGGACATGTCATGACTACCTGGTCTAGGATAGTATTTTATCTTAGATACCTTACTTCTAGCAATATAGTATTTGTCTAGTTGTAAGTTCCAGCTGGTTATCTAAGTATAACCGGCAGTAGATAGTAGTGTATATTGTTTCTTAATGTAACTCATTCTTATATGCTTGCAAAAGTTTAAAAACACTGGGTTGAGAAGTAATATATACAAGTATCTTGAAAACTATTTCTTTCGTTCATTAACATGTTATATTATTATCAACTTAGTTTGAGATTCTGCTTCATCAATCAAGTGAGACTTAGGTGGTGTTTGTTTTTTTGAAAAAGAACTTCTGAAGCTCTTTTGTCTGCGCCAAAAAGAGGCGGGCAGATGTTTGAGGTATGCAGAGTGTTTGTTTTTTGAAGACGTTTCATTAAAAAATGTCTGCGTGACCTCTTCTTGGAGAAGACATGTACTAATGTCTTCTTACCTCTACAAACCTCTTCTAACCTCTCTAGTCTACTCTTCCAAATTCAACTTCAATTTCCTCCTCCTTCAACCACCGCCACCCACCACCCCACTACCACCACCGGCGACGCCGATGGGCAACTGCTTCTCCGGCGGTGACAACGACAACTGCTTCTCCGCCGGGAAGACGCATTCAGCCGCCGAGTTTGACTCCAGCGGTGTCGGAATCGGTTCTGTTGGTGGGTCAATAAGGTCGTCGACTTCACCCCCCCATGTTGACCTGCAACACACTAGTGCTAGCCGCTCTTGGAGGCTTCTTCGTCTCCGTAGCCGACCACCGACCTCCATTTTTTTTTCTTTCTGTAAATTTAAACAATGAAAAGAAGGAAGAAGTTATTCAAATTGAGAGGTGTACAAGAAGATGAAATCGTATGAAAGTAATCATCTTTAAGTTAAGAGGGAGATTATGAATGTGGAAGGGGATGAATGAAGACAAAAGAAGAAAGAGAAAAAAGGAGGAAGTGGGTTCAAATGACAGCTACATTTTGAATTTAATAAATTTGACGGTATCAATATGATGATATATGTACAATCAAAGATCATTGACAGCTTACTTTATGTCGTATTTTAGTTTAATTTTGGTTTGGTTAGTTTCACATATTTGTTTATTTTAACTTTTTATTAATTTCAGTTTATTTCAGCAGTCTGCAGACGTTACAAAACAATAGTCTTCTTAATACAGGCTGCAGAGGTTTGGTCCACCTCTTCTCTTACAGATGTCTGCTGATGTGGTCTGCAGACTGCAGACGTTTTAGCTCTTCAGAAACAAACAACACATTAGTGAGTTTGTGAGATAAATCTTGTGTTGAGAGACCAACACCGATCCTACAATTGGTACCAGATCTTCTTAGGCTCTTGATTATGAGATCAAACCATCCTAAATCACCCTTGTTTTTTCATACTCACTCACTCTACTTGAATGCGCCTCAACCAAAAATACTCTGAGACTGAGATGGGAACTATGACTAAGGCTCCTATTATCACTCCTGATAATTTTGGAAGCTAGCATCAATGCATTGAAGGTTTCATCATGTATCAAGATAGCCAGATGTGGATATCTGTAACTCATGGTCCATACAAGCCAAAGGTGTCATCACCAATTGGTAATGGTGCCATGATTAAAAAGGATGTTGAAGACTACTCCAATGAAGACTTCAAAAGGATGGACGTCGGTAGTAAAGCAATAACTATGTTGCTAACACCCATACCAAACTCCATAATGGTAGGCTTTGAAGACTACAAGAAAGACAAAGAACTCTTTGATGCTTTGACATTAATGTACTCTAGTTCTACTGAATCCAAAGAGTCCAAGAAGGATGTACTAATGCAGAAGTTTGAAAACTTCACTTATATTATTGGGGAGACCTTGAGCCAAAAATACTTCAGGTACATGGACTTAATCGCATCTCTTCAGTATATGGGAGTGACTCTTGAGAAGAGATATATAATAAGAAAATTCATGAGTGTACTTCCTCATGAATGAACTTTTTACTAGGTCTCCATTAAGTGAACTGAAAATCTAAACACACTCACCATGACTGAACTATATGGAATCCTTGATGGATCCGTATCGAGATGTAGACTCAGAAGGGCCATCAGGTGAACAGAAGCTCAAACCTCCCTATTAATAACGCTCTATATGTTGCTGAAGGATCAAGAACTCTTCAGCCCCAGATGTACCTGAACTACAACCAACAACCATCATACTCCTCTAGGCCTTACATCACATTTCCCGAGACACCCAAGTGTCAACAAACTCAACAAAATCCTTTCCAGGATAGTTGTCCTTTTGTTTCAGGAAATGAGCACATTAGAGATTTTCAATTCTGTTTTGATGATCTCGAGTGTTTAGCCCAGATGATGTAGAATACATGGACATTGTCCAACTAATTGCTCTTTTAACCTATAGAGCAAAGAAGTTCTTTATGAGAACTTTAAGGCAATTCTCCCAAAACCCAACTAATAGCAAGTTTGGGTTTGATAAATCAAAAGACAAGTGCTACAACTGTAACCAACTAGGTCATTTTGCAAAGGAATGTAAGGCACCTAGATCTAATCCTGGAGCAACTCAATCCTCCTAACATCCTGCTACTCTAAAGGCTACAACCAAGCCAACTGATCTGCAAATTACAGCTATTGCTCAAGAGGTCGATTAGAGCTTCATGGTGTAAGATATAACCCCTGCTCAAGCTCTCGTGGCTGGAACCAAACATATCAAAATATATGAACATCTATGTACTCTAGTCTGTATAGCTAAGGTTAATATCAGGAATACAACATGAAAATTAAGTCTGATATTAGGTCCTGAAACATACTAAAATCTGACTTTAATCTGACCATAAATTCAAAATTGAAGAGCTAGAGAAAATGGTATCTTTTTTAATACATGAACACTCAAACTATAGGGCTCAAATAAAAAAATTAGTCTCCAAGTTGACTGAGGCTTAAGCCCAACTAGTAATAGCTAAGGCTAAAGTAAGAAGTATGTTATTCAAGAGCATAACTTCAACTTTATCCTTGCATAATCCTCCCACTCAAAGGTGTGCTATAAAAAAGTGGGTTCGGAACCAATGAAACTGCTCCACCACACTCTTATGCGTCCATTAGAAAGACAAGATGTGGTACTAAAGAGCAAGAGGATCCAAATGCTGACCCACTACTAAATGAACAGAAAAATGATGCAACAATAGTGACCAACACAGTGAAGGATAAGGTAAAAAACCTCATCCACACAGCTGATGATCTACCTCTGACCACTAAAAATAGAAAGAACAAGATAAGGGCAGCAAGAAAAACTGCCAAGAAGGTGGCTGAGTCTAAGTTGAAAATAGACCTAAAGCAAAAGGGTGTATTCATCTTAGCTAGATTCGAAATGGCTGGAAACTCTGATTCAGGAACGGAGCATAGTACCAGTACTCCTATCCAACTGAAGAATCAAAACTTAAAGGGGAAGGATATTGAAGAAGACAAGATGCAAGAAACAGAAACCCTCATTCCCTATCAAAGCTAACATTGAGTACATAATCTGTGACCTGCATAACTACATGGCTAAGATTGTTACTACAATCCAACAAGCACACATTATGCAAATAATATTAAGAAAGAAGGAGTCAAGGAAGGTTTCATATTGAATCTCATCATATGGTTCAAGTGTTGAGAAAGGAAAGCTTGTTTTTGAAGCCAATTTGCTTTCGGAAGAAACGTACTCTTCCGAAAGGAAATTGACTTCAAAAACAAGCTTTCCTTTCCCAAAGGAATCCTTTAAAATCATCCAAGAAAAAGACTGCTTTGAAAGAAAGGGTGGTGATAACTTCTTCCGAGAATAAAGAAACCTTAGAAGCAAGTTATGCTGCTCAAGCATCTTCAGACTCATCTACACTGATCAATCACAGGATGAAATGTAAGATCAGACAAGATGATGCAGCCCAAACCTCTTCTTCATAAACCATTGTTGAACCCTTAGGCATACATTTTAGTTCAATTATGTCATCTACATTGGAGGAGCCCCAGACCAATAAGGCATGGGCTTCCAATAGTAACTAATCATTTCAATTTATTTACACAGACATCCACATGATAATAATAGAAATATTTAGATTGTGGACAATGGATGCTCCAGACACATGACAAGGAACAAATCTCTCGTACAATAATTTCAACATTTTGGTGGATGTCCTGTTCAGTTTGGAGGTGAAGCCGGAGGATACATTTCTGGTAAAGGTAGTGTATCCAATCATAAGTTAAATGTGGACAAAGTACACTTTGTCAAACAACTTGAACATAATATCTTGAGTGTTTCTCAGTTCTATGATTAAAAGCACCAAACGCTTATCACAGAACATAAGTGCATTATCCTCAAGCTCGGGATGACAATTCCTTAGGTATTGGTACTTCTTAGATCTCCCAGGAGAGGGGATATGTACAAGTTGGATATGAACAATGCTTCCCCACTGGGTGAAGTATCATGCTTTCTTTCCAAAGCTAATAGTATTGAATCAACTCATTGACATAAAATAATTTGTCATACTAATTTTAAAACCATGAATAAACTGTTTAAATATAACTTGGTACATGGTATGCCAAAAAGGAGTTTTTCTGTAAAGATAACTGTGTTGCTTGTCTGAAAGGGAACCAACACAAGGCATCCCATAAATCCAAAGAGGTTAACTCCATCACCACTCCATTACACATATTGCACATGGATGTATTTGGTCCCATAAGTATAATGAGCATTGGAAGGAAATCATATTGCCTTGTGATAGTTGATGTTTTTACCAGATTTACATTGGTATTCTTTTTAAGAACTAAGGATAACACTGCTAAAATGTTAAAATTTTTGATTCTTAAAAACAAAAATCAAATTAATCACAAGGTAAAAACAATTAAAAGTGATCAAGGTACTGAGTTTAAGAATCAAATTCTTGACTCATTTTGTAACTCAAAAAAGATTCCTGGACAATACAGTGCTCCTAGAAGTCATCAGCAGAATGGTGTTGCTGAGAGGAGGAACATGACACTTATTAAGGTTGCAAGAACCATCTTACCTGAATCAAAGCTGCCTCTAACTTTCTGGGTAGAGGCAGTCACCACTACATGTTATGTGCAGAATAGGGTTGCCATTGTTAAGCCCCATGGAAAAAACCATTATGAGCTTTAGAACAAGAGGCCACCGTTCATTGGCTTTCTAAGGTCCTTTGGCAGCAGGTTCACCATACTTAACACAAAAGACAATTTAGCAAATTTTGCTGAAAAGTTGGATGATGCTATCTTTGTTGGGTATTCCTCAAACTCTATTGCTTATAGAGTATATAATATTAAAAATCAATAATTTAAGGAATCATCCAAAATTGTTGTAAACGAGCACACTCCTTGTGTTAAAGGAAATGAGCCTCACCATATCTTTAATTTAGAAATATTTTCAAACTATTGTAAACTATCTTGTGAGAATGTTTCAGCTAGAATAGGAACTCAAAGTGACTCTTATGACGATAAACTATTTGAGTTACCCAGACCTATTCCAATTTGTCCTAGAAGGCATGAAGATCAAGCTCCCACCACTAGAAGTCCTAAAAGCATGAATATCACAGGAAATAGTGGAGCTTCAACAAGTTGTCAGCCAATTAAGCCTCAAACTCATAAGCTGACGACTTTAATACTCAACACCAAGCTGATCAAGACAGTAATATGGAGGAATAGGCAACTGTTAATGTCGATTCATAGCAAAACAATATTGATGTTGTCACTCATTCATTCAATCGGTCCTCATTGAATTAGTGTGAGACATTAGCTGGAAATGATATTCAAAATCCTGGCAAAAAATTTCAAACTTAGATCTATCTATGCAACTAGATGTGATTCCTAGACTCAAGATTCACAATAGTCATCCAGCTGAGACCATCATTGGGGATGTCTTAGAAGTTGTGAGAACAAGAAGTCAGACCGACAATAAGAATGTCTACCTGTACTCATGCTTTCTCTCTCAAATAAAACCTAATAAGGTGGAAGACGCTCTCAAGGACAGTAATTAGGTTGAAGCAATGCAAGAGGAGTTGCTTCAATTCGAAAGAAAAAAGGTATAGAACCTGTGCTTGATCATCAACTACATATGATAGAGGTCTGATCATCAACTATAGCTGCCCAAGTCCCTATTGGCACTAAGTGGGTGTTTAGGAATAAAAGGGATGATAGAGGTTTTAATCATCAAGAACAAGGTTAGACTTGTAGTTTAAGGATACACACAAGAGGAAGGGATAGATTACATTGATGTCTTTGCACCTGCTACAAGACTTGAGGATGTGAGAATCTTCCTTACTTTTACAGCAACCAAGAACTTCATAGTCCATCAACTTGATGTCAAATGTGCAATTCTGTATGGGGATATCAACAGAGAAGTCCTTGCATGCCACCTACCTGGATTTGAAGACCCCCAGCATCCTAATTATGTGTGCAAACTAGATAAAGCTCTTTATGGGTTACACCTAGCACCTAGGCTGTCGTACGAGACATTGTCTCAGTTTCTTTTGAAGAATGGGTACACCAGAGGCACCATAAGTAAGACATTATTCATAAAGAAGTCTGGGAAGGATATGTTGCTTGTGTAGGTCTATGTCGATGACACCATATTTGGTTCCTCAAATGATTAAATATGCAAAGATTCTGAAAGCATCATGAGGAAGAAGTTTGAGATGAGTTCTATGGTAAAGATGGATTTCTTCCTTAGGATTCAAGTGAAGCAGTTGAAAGAAATATTCTTCATCAATCAATCTAAGTATGTCAAAGACATATTAGAAAGATTTTAGATGAAATATTATAAACCAGCCAAGACACCAATACAAAGAAATCACAATCTTTGTCCTGATTCCGAGGGGGAGGATACTGATTAGCAACAATAGAGGGCAATTATTGGATCTCTAATGTATCCCACTACAAGTAGATCGATATCATGTTTGCAACTTACATCTGTACTAGATATCAGGCTGCTCCTAAGGTGTCTCACCTAATTACTGTTAAGATTATTCTTAGATACATCAAAGGAGCTCCCAAACTAGGTCTTTGGTATCCTAAGAACAAGGATTTCAACCATTATAGTTACACTGATAGTGATTATGGTGGCTACAAAATTAACAAGAAATCCATATCAGGAGGATGTCAATTTTTTAGTGGAAGGATCATCTTCTGCCAATGCAAGAAGCAATCATGTGTCTCTACATCAATTGTTGAAGCTGAATACATTGCTGCCGCAAGCTGCCGCGCTCAACTACTATGTATTTAGAATCCGATATTAGATTATGGTTTTAACTACATGGAGACTCCTATCCTATAGTAAACAAGAGTGCTATTTCCATTACAGAAAATCTAGTTAAGCACTCTAAGACTAAGTATATTAATATCAGGTATCATTTCATTTAAGATATTAATAAGAAAAACTTAAGCAACTAGTCAAAGTTGATTCAAATGAACAATATGCTGATTTGTTCACCAAAGCTTTTGATAAACAAAGATTTAAGTATTTAATCATAGCTATTGGAATGATGAAACTTGATTAGTAAATCTCTTTGAAAATGTTGATACACGATGTCCCTAGTTTATTTTACTTAAATGCTTATGTCTTTCACTTCTTACACATATGTAATTCAAGAACATTATTGTAATATGATATGTGTTTGGACATTTATTTAACTTTGATTATATCATATTCTTATAATATTTATTATTACATGCTTGATGAAATATATATATAGGTTTGAGGTTATTGCATACAGTTCTGAGTCAATAATGATTCAGAAATGTGTTTGACTTAGTCTCATGGTTATTCATGCTAATGGACCATGCTTATAGACCAGTCGCACAACTGAACCACGAGACTAGATCAGTCCTACGACTAAGTCATAAGACTGGCTCAGTCGCATAACTGAACCATACATATAGTTCAGTCGTGCGTATGAATCAATCGCATGACTCAGTCGCACGACTGAACCATGCTAATGGCTCAGTCATATGACTGAACACTGAAAAATATAAATATCACATAACTGGAAATACGGAACACTTCAAATATTATCATACGCTTGTCGTCCAGAGGATCCCAGTTCATCCATCCAACTTCAAAGTTCGTTCCTGATTGATATCTGCTCGTTCTTAACGTTTGTTTAATCGTTAGATCGATCAAGTTTTCGTTCTCACTAATTGGATCGCCAATCAAATAGGATTCCACACTATTTTATCTGGTTACACATTGAATCACTTAGTACTCCATACATAGACGGTCCTAACAAGTGGTATCAGAGCCGTGGCTCGTGATTCTTTATGGATTCAATTGGTGTTCTTGTTAAAATTAACGTTTTAATTCAAAAGATTCTTATGTTGACTCAAAAAGTGTTTGAAGTGTGCTTGATTCAAAAGTTTCATACCTTTCGACTTATGGTAGATTAAGGTTTGTGAAATATCGTTTTTTGGTGTCAAAGTGTTCAAAATTTCGAATTTTTCATTCACAGCAGCTTCAGTCGCACAATTAACTCAATCGCACGACTGAATTCCAATCGCATGATTCGACCGCAAGACTGGACTTAGTCATATTGCTCATTCGCACGATTAAGCTAATCCACATGGTTGAAATCATTTGCATCCCTCAATCACACGATTGAACTCAGTCATGCATGATTGAACTCATTCGTATTCTCTAATTGCACGATTGACTCTGTCATATACAACATTTTTCAAGTTTGAAACCATGGACAATCAGAACTCTTCATTTACTGCTAATAAGGACTCTCAGATCCAGAATCTATTACTTCTAGAAAATGAGATTGGGAATCATAATAAACCACCGAAGCTGTTAACATTGGATGAATACCCGTAATGGAAACAACGTTTTGAAATTTATTTGAACGGTGTTGAACCTAACTTATGGACAGCCATTGAGACTGGATATACTATACCAGTTAGTGCTAATAGGGTAAAGCTGACCTTGGGTGGTATGAATGAGGGATAAAAGGTTACGCATAATGCTAGGAAGAAAGTATATGCGTTATTGACACAGTCAATCCCTAAGGATATCTTCCATAAGTTCTCAGAACATAAGCAATGGAAAAGTTATAGGAGGCTCTGGAAAAGAGATACGATGGTAATGCAACCTTAAAGGCGCTGAAGGCTAAGCTCTCAAGAAGGAATCTGATAACTTCTTACCTATAGGAAATGAGAGCTTGGATGATATTATAGATAGGTTTTATTATCTGATGAGTGAGCTACATACACACGGTGTTACTACATCAATGGAGGATAAAGTAGCAAGCTTTGCTGATGGTCTGCCAGAAAAATTGGATTCGTTTATGTCTAATCTAGGATAGAATGATATTTTCACCACTTTAGACATCAATGATTTTATCTTGAAGTTAAGGGAGGAGGAACTACAGTTGAAATACAAGTCTAAGAAAGGATCTTACACCTAGAATCCTTTACTCTATAACGTTGCTCCTACCCCAGTTTCATTTGGAGCACCTCTTCAAATAGCGTTTGTTTCCAACACGTCTCCAACTTCTCAAAGTGGCTCTTCGGGAAGTGAATTATCAGGTTCATCTGGAACCCAATATAGTATCCCTGACTTAAATCCTACTAAGCTGAAGACTGAGAATCTGGGAAATGTTACTGTTGAAGTAGAAAAAGAGCATATGGATCTTCTTGCTGCAGTAGTACACTCATATGATGGGTTGGTTGCTGGTAAGATAGGAAACTATCATCTTGCAGATAAAGACTATGAGTCGGTAGATAAGACAGTTGGAAAGAATGGATACATATGGGCTTTGGCAAGTGCTGTTAGAAGGGCTAAAAATTTTGTGAAAAAGACGGGTCGGAATCTAGTTGCTACCAAAGACGCAACATTTGGTTTTCATAAAACCAAAGTTACATGCTTTAACTGTGGTGAAAAGGGCCACTTTAAAAGAGAGTGTGTAAAACCTAAGAAGACAGTTTCCATCAATCAACCGTCAGGACAAAGAGACGAAAGTGGCATCAACAGGTCAGGATTCGAAGGCATTGGTTGCTCAAGGAGATGAAGGACATGACTGGTCCTTCAGATTTATGTCTGATGGAGATGCAAATGTGGCACTAGTAGAAGATCTTGATGATGGCTCTGCTAGTGAAGGAGATAACATAGCTGATTATACTCATTCAGATGTTGAGGAAGCTACGGATGCCGTGGATCATTCGGTTGAAGATGAATTGACTGCTGTTAGCATGAAATCTCCAGTCATCGAGGAATCTAAGGTTGCGTTTATGACTGACACCTCCAGCTCTCCACAGGTAGATTCTAAAGATGAACTTTTTGATAAACATGCCTGTGTAGAATGTAATAAATTTTGTGAATGCATAGACTTAAAATTTGCTAGGTTGTTAGATCACAATGACAGTCTGGTAAATGATTTGAAATTATGCACTGAAGCTAATTGAGTGTTAAAACAAAATAAAAGCAACTTTAAAGAAAAACTTGATTTGTTAGGAAAGCAACTTTGGGAAACCGAGGTTGTTGCCTTAAATCAAGCAAACGACATTAAGTTCTATATATCAGCAATAGAGGAAACTAAGAAAGAAAAAGCTATTTTGCAAGTTGAAATTGAATCGTTAAATCAAAAACTTCACAGTCTAGCTAGTTCCTCTTACATTGTTCAGAACTTAGTCAAAGAGAGAAACAGTGGGGAAGGGCTTAGTTATAAAGTAGTGCTGCCACCACATGTGATCCCTTTGAATACAAAATGTCAACCCATAAATAATAACCCTATCAAGGATCATATGGTGACTACCCCTCTAGTAAGTGATCCAAATTACACAGATAAAACTATGCAATCTATTACTGAACAGAGGGCATCTATTCCTGCACTACAGATGGGGCTGTCATTAGAAATAGGGATGATGAGAATTGCAATGCTACTCTCGGGTTGGGTTTAAAAGTTCATGTTTTAAAATCTAAAAATTCAGAATCAACTCAGTCCAGAATTGTTCATCATCAAAATCTTTACAAAATGAAAGTAAATAGTAATCAAAATTTAAAACCAACCAAATTTATCAAAGAAGGTGAGAAGCCTAAAGTTGAGAAGAAAGAGACCAGCCCTAGATCCTACTTTCCTCCACACAAAAGATCCCCCAAACTAGTTGAAGGGAGATCCTGTTATGGTTGTGGAGAACGAGGACATATTTCTCCTAATTGTTTTTACTATCAGACACCAAGAAGAAGAATTGAACTTGTTCATGAAAATAAACCTAGATTTTCTAAAAGAAGATCAAATACCCTTCTGAAATACCAAAGGCAACACAGACAAGCTCCTGGCAAAGTTGTGTTAACTGAGGTAACCCCTAGGGATAAAAGCAAACCAAAAGTTCAAACTATAAACAGTCGTCTGTTTATCACAAACAAGCCTTACATAAAACTGGTTTGTGGCAATCAAAATCAACAAGTATGTCTGAGAGGAAAAGTGGTGTTGAAGTGGAGTCCTCTGAGAACGATGTCTAAGATCCTATTAAGGAAATGCCACAGGATTTCACATCATATTTCAAATGGTGGTATTATGATTAGAGAACGGGCGAATCGGTGATTGTGCTTAACTGAGATGGTAATATTGAGACTATCAGGGTGTTTGACTGAATGTGGCTTACTAACTTGTCGGTAGACGATGTTTATACTTTATACAAATGGCCACTGTTCTATGTCACTCAGGACATTGTACAATCTCTCCAGTTCCAGTACGTTATAAAACTCTGTTTTGCATTCGAGATTCATGCTGGAGTCATAAAAGAGGAGAAGTACAAGAAGTTTGAAGAGCATGTGAAGAGTGTTAGACGATAGAGTAAACTAGGTCCAAGGGGGAGTTTGTTGATACACGATGTCCCTAGTTTATTGTACTTAAATGCTTATGTCTTTCAATTCTTACACATACATAATTCAAGAACAGTATTGTAATTTAATATGTGATTGGATGTTTATTTAACTTTTATTATATTATATTCTTATAATATTTATTATTACATGCTCGATGAACTATATATATAGGTTTGAGGTTGTTGTGCACAGTTCTGAGTCAACAATGATTCAAAAATGTATTTGACTTAGTCTCGTGGTTATTCCTGCAAATGGACCATGCTTATAGACCAGTAGCACGATTGAACCAGGTGACTGGATCAGTCGTATGACTAAGTCATAAGACTGGCTCAGTCGCACGACTGAACCATACATAGAGTTCAGTCGTGCGTTTGAATCAATAAATACCACTGAACACTGAAACCTATAAATACCACATAACTGGTGGAAAATAGAAC
The DNA here is from genome assembly GCA_024085815.1 of Flaveria linearis. Taxonomy (NCBI): domain Eukaryota; kingdom Viridiplantae; phylum Streptophyta; class Magnoliopsida; order Asterales; family Asteraceae; genus Flaveria; species Flaveria linearis. The sequence continues at coordinate 59,262,953 of CM044004.1, read as the reverse complement.
ACTTCAAATATTATCATACCCAAGCCGTCGAGAGCATCCCAGTTCGTCTATCCAACTTCAAAGTTCGTTCCTGATTGATTTCTACTCGTTCTTAATGTTTGTTTAATCGTTAGATCGATCAGGTTTCATTCCCACTGATTGGATAGCCAATCAAATAGAATTCTGCACTATTTGATCAGGTTTCACATTAAATCAGTTAGTACTCCGCACATACATGGTACTAACAGAAAATATTTTGAAAATATGTCTTCTCTATGTTATTTTTTACAATCTAAGCCCTGTTACAAAAGGTTTTTATCCAAATTTCTAAGTATGAGTTCTTCCAAAGAGAATTTACTCTCGAAAGAGATCCTTATCTGTCTTCCGAAGGCAAATTCCTTTGCACAGATATTCTCTTCCATAGAATTTTAGCCTCGGAAGATTATTTGATGATAGATCAAATGTTCTTCCAAAGGTTACTAACTTTTTCTCTCGGAAGAACACTTTACTCTTTGAAGCAAAAATTTGAGTTTGAGATATACTTTGCTTAGGAAGTAAAAGTGGCTTCGGAAGATATACTAAGACAGAAACACAAGTGTTCTCTTGGAAGCAGATTTTACTCTCGGAAGAACAACTTTATTATGTAACGGAAATCGCTAGGCCCCACTCTGCAAAAAGTAAGATTTTATTTATGATTTTCGTAATATTTTAAATGGTTTATCTTACCACCTCTGTCAAACGGAACCTAAACTGTCATTTCACCTTATCCGTTTGACCTTTTACCCGCTATTTAAATACTTCCGACTCTCTTTCTTCGAAATTTGTACCACTGTAAAAGCCCTAAATTTCCATTATCTTCTTCACTCATTCCTAAATTCTTTTAATACTTAAACAATATGTTTAAAAACAATAGCCTTGAATCCCTAACATAACCAGGTCACCATCCTTGAATATTCAATGGATGATGATTTTGCCCCCATCGTTCAATTCCTAAACCAATATGCATACTTCGCTACTCTAACCGTTAACCCCACCATCTATTCAAACTACATGGCTGAATTCTGTACCAATGGTCAAAATGACATGCTCAACGATGAAAGGGTTATCAGGTCTAGAATCTGCGGACATGAGATTACGGTAAGTGAAACCACCATGAGGAGGCATCTGGAACTCCATGAGAATGAGCCCCTAGTGAGTTCTCCAAGTTTGATTTGGAGGACACTTATACCCAAATAGGATATGGAAGAGATGTAAGCAAGTCTACAGTCTACAAGGTCAACTTTTCTTATAACTAGAAGTTCTTGCTACATATCGTCCTGCACATGTTGTCCAATAAATCAGGGGGTTGGGATCAAATTTCCTATGATCTGAGCTGCCTAGTCCAAGGGTTGGTAAAGGGCCTTAGATTCAACTGCTCTCGATTTGTGCTGAATACACCTAAGAGGTAATCTTATTAGGAATATATTTTACTTGTATCCCAGGTTTATTCAGCGCATTATCAATTATGAGTTGGATCAGGATAAACTAGAATATGCAAATGTTCTAGTGGTTCCCTAAAAAAGGTCGGGTATCTTCAAGATGCTGAAGAAGATATCTACAAACTTTACGCATGACCAGTTTAGTGATGGTCAATACGATCAGTCTCATAAAGAGGAGAGTGTTAGAACACTTAACAGATCAAATAGGGAACCACAGTTTAAGAGTACGATGCAAAGAACACAAGTAAGTAAAGAGACAGAACTTAAGAACAATATATATAAGGTTTTTAAGGATGATATATATTAATCTCAAGTTCTTAAAAGAGTTACAATGCATAATTTATATGTTACAAGACCCTTAGATACTTTATACTACATCCTAATGTTAGCACCTCTTAAAGATTTAACATGTTGTCTTTATTTTGTCTTTGTATTTTACTTTTGCAATATTTTAGGGACTTATTGTGTAATATATGTTCCTTTAGTTTCTATGTTTAGTATAAATAGGATTTTGTGTATCGTGTAGATACACGTTTCAAACTTTTTTCTCACTTGTACACTGTAATCCTTTCAACTAATCAATAGAAACTATTTTGAATCTTTGCAATTGTTGATTTTACTTTGTTCATTTAGTTGTTAATTTCTTAATCATTACATAGAATCGATCCATTTGAACCTATCAAATGGTATCAGAGCCTTCGGTTCAGTGATTTGGAGCTTGAAATGACTTTTGAGCACCTATGAATCACTTGAATCTGTGTTTCGATAGCAATTGTTCAATTAATTGATGATTTTAGTTTTGTTTCATCATTTGAAACATCAATTGAATCATAATTGAGTGATTTTACACTTTTAGATCTGAATTTTCATCAGATTTGAGTGCGAACTGTTCTTCGTTGTTCGAACATAAAATTCAGGAAAATTATGAACTTTTGTTGTTAATTGAAGCAAAAAGATGCTAAAGGATTGATATTCTCTACCTTATACACTTGATTGAAGAGTTTAAGATCAATTAATCAGGTTTTGAAAAGTTTGTTAAGATCAGGTTGTTATGAAGAGGATGAATTAGGCATTTGAGGTGTTGAAATAATCTGAAACTTACTAAGTGTTTATGCACATGAACATTGTTCAGACGCTTTAAAACTGTGTAGGCATTTCAGATTGGGCGTTTTAACACTCTTTGAAGGCGTTTTAGCACTATTTGGATGTTTTTTTAGAAACTAAGTCCCAGGCGTTTTGGAAATGTTTGGACGTTTGGGAACTGTTCAGACGCTTGACTACTATTTGGACGTTTGAGAACTGTTCAGACGCTTGACCACTGTTTGGATGTTTAAGAAATATTCAGGCATTTCTAAGCTTGGAAGTTTCAGAAATACACTAAGGCATTCCCTTAGGCGTTTCAAAGTCAAAGTGGGCACTTTTACACTATTTAGGCACATCAAAATCAGACTTTTCATTCAACACTTAGAAAATTTTTCAAAAATCTAAAATCCAAAAATATTTTCTTTTCTTTATTTCATTTTAAATCAAAAACAACAAAAAAAGTATATTTTCATAAATTCAAAAATTAAACATGGTTAAATCTGAAAATTCTAAGAATCATGTACCAAAGTTAAAGAACAGAGCTGACTTCAAGAACTGGTCACTCAGGCTGAAACACCATCTGAATTCTATAGATACGGATCTATGGAAATCTATGGAGAAATGGCCTTAAATTTCTGTTACCTCTGATGGTCCAGATAGAGGTTTTGTGTATACAAAAGATTCACAAGAACCTTATCCAGAAGATGATTTACATGGGGATGATCTTAAGAAGGTGAAAAATGATATTAAGGCTTATTCACTCATGTGTAAAGGGTTGCCTTTGGAAGTTCTACCAAGGCATGAGAACTATCAAACTGGGTACACAATGTACAAAGCTTTGAAAGTTATTTATGAAGGAGGAAAAGAAATTCAAGACCTTAAAAAATAGAAATTGAAAAGGCAAATTGAATTGTTTGAGCATATCTCAAGAGACACCATAAATTAGATGATGAATAGATATGTGCAACTTACATTAGAGATGTCAACTCTAGCGATTAGGAATGATCTTAAAGACCTAAACAATAGACTTCTGAATGCCCTTTCATCGTATTGGAAACAGACTGTGACTTTGTTGAAACATACTGAAAAGTTTCCAATGGATCTTGACCTCCTCATTACTAAAATTGAGTCAGTAGAAATTGATGAGAGTTCAAGAAATAATGACAGAAATACATCAACATCTCGCTACAAGTATGTTGCTTCTCGGGCAAATACTATAGAGAATGTTTTTCTTGCTAAGGATGAATCACTTCTGAAGATGAGGGCGATCTGTTTGTGGGAGTAGGATTTTTCACCAGTACACCTGTCTACTCAATTCAACCACAATGAGACTCCATCTTCTAACTTTGCTAATCCTAGCAAAGTTAAAGATGTTATAAACATCCTTTCAAAGGATGAAGAGTCCAAATCTGCCTTTACAGCCTTCATGGCAAGTTTTCAAGCATACCAAGGCAGTCATCTAACTCAAGTTGATTTGATTTTGCAGGATTTGTTTGAGATGGATCGTGACGATGTGGAAGAGATTGGACCTTAACTGGCAGATGGTCATGATAGCTTACAGGACACAAAAACACTCATATGCTAATAGAAACTACAAACCCAGTGTAGACAAAACTGTTGGGTTTGATAAATCAAAGTCAAGATGTTTTAACTGTAACAGCTATGGCCACTTTTCAACAGAATGCAAAGCTCCAAGAACTCAAGGAGGAAACGGTCAAATTAGTTCTAACAGTCAGAAATATCATCAACAGGCACATAAGACATTTCAAAAGCCTTATCAAAGCCTGCCAATGCCAGAACTCAAAGAAGAGAAGACCATTAAAGAACCAAAGAAAGCATTGGTTGTAAGCATCAAGGATGGTTATGACTGGAGTGCATATGCAGAACAGTTTACAGCTGATCTTACTTCTGGCTTAGCAGTGGTTGCTGAAATGAATGATGAAGACTGGTCTGAAGACAAGTATCCAAAAATAGAAGGTGAATCAGACAATGAGGCAGACTATGATTGGAGTGACAAAGCTGACCCAAAGGAAAATGCTGAAGAAGCTACTCTCATGGCACAATCTGAACAACCAAAGGTTATGATCTCATCATCTGACACTAAGTCTTCAAATTCTTATCCGGAAATTCCAGTGGAAGTAAGGGAGAAAATGTGCACAAAAGCATGTTTGAACAAGTAGAACACTACAGAACATACTCGTTCAAAATATACGATAAAATTAAACACATCAAAGCATAATAAGATGAAAACTGATCATAAAATTTCTAATGAAAAAAATCATATATCTTCAAGCTTCTTGGAACAAAACATTAAAAGAACTTGAACTTGTTAAGAAACAACTTGAAGAGATGACAAAAACTCTTGAACAAGAAAAATTGGCACATGCAGCAACTTAAATTGATTTGGCCAAAGTTAAAAGCTCAAAGAGAATTGTGGAGCAACTAGTGAATGGAAGGAAAGATAAAGATAAAACAGGATTAGGATTCACACATGAACCTATGCATGAATAAATTACAAATACCATACCTGAAAATTTTAGTACCCATGATCATTCACCAGAGAATAAAGCTAAGCTTAAAGAATTTCAATCAAAGCAATAAAACTTCATCAACAACAAGAAATTAAAGAAGAAGAAAAGCTGCTAAAGGTAAAAAGGTTGAACCAATCAATCAATCAAATCAATAAATTCAACTTAAACAAGTGAAGTTTGTGTTAGCAGGAACTTTTGACATGAACATAATCTCTGAAACTACATCTAAACCTAAGATCAAATCTAACTCTGATCTGAAAACAGGTTCAGGTCCTTAGTCGTTCGCTATTATAAAAGATTTGTATCTAAGGTGTCAAAGAGTTGTGATCAAGTTCAAAAGCAAAATCCTCAGAATCAAATGACCAAATTCACTTAAAAGAAACAACATATTAACCTAACTACCCCTAAATCCAAACAAGAATCAAATATGTCTTCCACATCAAGGGTTAATAAAGTGTTGTTTAATCATTCTCAGAAGTATTATGATATATGTGATATGTATAATCATGACATATCTGAATGTTATTTTAACAAGTATTGTCACATCTGTGATATGACAAATCACACAACTACTAATTGCTACTTTAATAAATATTATGCATTGTATGATGAAAGAAATCATAATATTGAGGATTGCTTCTTCTGAAAGAACTCACCTAGGAAGGATTTTAGTAATCAAGGATATGTTAATCCACAATTTGAAAGAAATCATAATCTTGGTTTTCAATATCAACCAAAACAACCTTCTTTGGGTTTGAGATCTTTCAGAAGAATCAATTCCTGATTATGATAATCAGTGTAATGTCAGATTATGGCATTACAATCAAGGAAACTTTATTCCATGTTTTGTGAGAATGAAAAATGAAACATTTAACAAGAAAAACTTTTCAAATGTTTCAAATTATGGTTCAAAATTTCTTTATGATGATCTTGAAAACAGGTTTAATGCTTTGAGATCAAAACAAAGAAAAGATAATAAGAATGTCTTTCAAAGAGGATTTGAAAAACCAAAATTTCAAAGGAAACCTGATGTAAACAAACACTATTTTAAGCAGTTTACCATTATGGATAAATTTGGAAAGCCCAAGACCAATTCAGCTTGGTTTACTAACTCATCTTAAATGTATTTGAATGCATGTACGCTCGCGGAGACCAGTAAACACATGGTATGTTGACAGTGGGTGTAGTCGGCATATGACAGGCAATCAAGCCTTACTTCAAGACTTTAATACAAAAGATGGTACTCATGTGGCTTTTGGTGGAGATGCAGGTGGAAAGATAACTGGTGAAGGAATGGTATCTAATGGAATTATAAGTTTTGATAAAGTCAACTTCTATGAACAATTGAATTTTAATCTTCTAAGTGTTTCACAAATATGTGATAAATCTTATTCTGCTTTATTTGATGACTCTCATTGTTATATTTTAAAGCCAGGATTTCAGATTAGCAAAGAGTGGGTTGTTGTTAAAGCTGTTCAAAATAGAGATGTCTACAAGTTAGATATGTCTCATGTTGACCCTTCAATAGAAACAACTTGTCTCATTGATCACTCATCAAATGATGAAAGCCAGCTTTGGCATAGACGTCTCGGTCATTCCAACTTCAAAAATATGAACAAACTTGCATTAGGAAGTCATGTAGTAGGAATTCCATCAAAGAAGTTCGCTACATCAGATCTCTGTAAAAGCATGTTTGAAAGGAAAAAAGCACAGAGCGTCTTATAAGTCCAAACAGATAAACTCAACTTCAAAGGCTCTACAGATGTTACACATGGATTTATTCGGTCCTGTAAACATGCAGAGCATTGGAAAGAAATCATATTGTTGAGTTTTCATATATGACTATACAAGATTTTCTTGGGTTTTCTTTGTGCGTGCAAAATCTGAAACGGCTGAATTGTTAAAAGAGTTCATCACTAAAGTAGAAAATCAAATTGATTTAAAAGTAAAAATAATTAGAAGTGATAATGGAATAGAGTTTAAAAATGCTAATATTGGTTTGTTTTGTGAAGGAAAAGGGTAGCTCATCAATTCAGTGCTCCTAGAACTCCATAACAAAACAGAGTTACAGACAGGAAAAACTGAACATCGATTGAAGTAGCCCGTGCAATGTTAGCAGATGCTATGATTTAATCTCTTTTTTGGATGAAGCCATATCAATTGCATGTTTCATTCAGAATCATACTCTATTGGTAAAATACAAACAAAAAACTCCTTATGAGTTGATGTTTGGCAGGAAACCAAACATTAATTTTCTTAAATCTTTTGATTGTCTGGTTTTGATTCTAAATTCGATTGATCAGCTAGGCAAATTTGATGCAAAATCTGATGATGGATTTTTTCTTAGATATTCATCAGCTTCTAAAGCTTATAGAGTTTATAACTCTAAGACGAATGTTATCATTGAAACGTTCAATGTTGAATTCCTTGAAAATTCTTTTCCATCAGTTGTAAATGGTCCAGAGTGGTTATTTGATTTAGACTCATTATCAAACTCATTCAATTCTAATCTATTTGAATCTTCATCTGTCAACAGGAAATAGGTAGGGGATCTTGGATCCTTTAGTGACGATTCAGACACTGATGATATGGATGATTCAAGCCTAAACTATATGTTTTTCTCATTTGTGTGAGATCCCATCTTCAATTCAGATAATCATGATTAATAAATTCCTGAGCAACAACAAGTTCCTAAAAATTCTGTTGATTCATAACAAATTTGTAATGATGGTGATGAGTTTGTGCAACCTGAGTCAGGAACATCATCTATATCAGGTGATGCAGTTGATACTGGTAACTTTGATTACTTTATCAAATCAACGACTCAAGTTCCAAATTTCAATCCACATTCTTCTAACCTACTGCATCAGCTCTCCAACTTTAATCAAACAAATCTGGATGTAAGTGTTCAAGGTGATGAGATTTCGACATCTCGTATACACAAGAACCATCCAACATCTCAGATTATTGGTCCATTGAATGAGAGAACAACAAGGAGTAAATTAGAAACAAGGCGAGACTAGTTGCACAAGGATACACACAAGAAGAAGGAATTGACTATGATGAAGTATTTGCTCCAGTTGCAAGACTTGAATCCATTCGTGTCTTCCTGGCTTATGTATCAGTCATGAAATTCAAGGTGTATCAAATGGATGTTAAAGGTGCATTTTTGTATAGTCCAATCACTGATGATGTGTAAGTAAAGCAACCTCCGAGCTTTGAGGATGCAAAATTTCCACATCGAGTGTACAAGCTTAGCAAAGCTTTATATGGTCTTCATCAAGCACCTAGAATCTGGTATGAGACATTGCCAAAACACTTAATCCAACATGGATACACAAGAGGGAAAATTGATCCAACTTTATTCATGAAGAAGGATGCTGATGATCTCTTATATGTGCAAGTGTATGTTAATGATATCATATTTGGTTCTACCAGTCAAAAACTGTGCAATGAATTTGAAGAAATCATGAAGTCTCGATTTCAAATGAGTTCTATAGGAGAAATTAATTTCTTCCTTGGACTACAAGTTCAACAATTTGCAGATGGTATATTCATCAATCAAGAGAAGTTTGTTGACAAACTGTTAAAGAAATTCAAACTGCAAGATTGTCAGTCCATAAGAACTTCAGCTGACGTAAACTCCAAGATTGAGCCTGATCCGAAAGGAAAATCAGTTGATCAAACTTTATACAGATCTATGATTGGTTCCTTGATGTATCTTACTGCATCTAGACCAGACATAACGTACTTTTTTTGTGTCTGTGCCAGGTATCAATCTGACCCGAAAGAATCCCACTTAATTGCTGTCAAGAGGATATTCAGGTATCTCAAAGGTAAACCGGCTCTAGGGCTATGGTATCCTTATAAGGGAAACTTTGAGCTACTTGGATATACAGATAGTGATTATGGAGGATGTTGTCAAGATAGAGAATATACAACGGGTGGTTATCAGTTTTTAGGTCCCCGATTAGTCTCGTTGCAATGCAAGAAACAAGCTAATGTCTCTGTTTCAACTGCAGAAGCTGAGTACATAGCTGCATCAGCAGGATGTTCTCAAATACTTTGGTTGTAAAACCAACTATTGGATTATGGGTTCAATTTTCTTAAAACACCCATTTACATTGATAACACTGCTGCTATGTTCATTACAGCTAATCCAGTCCAACATTCAAAAACAAAACATATCGAGATTTGATATCATTTTCTCAGAGATAAACTTTGAAAAAGGTTTAATCATTTTGATTCAAATTAAAACTGAAAAACAGTTGGCTGATCTATTTACTAAAGCCTTCTTACCAGGACGGTTTGAGTACTTAGTGGAGTCAATTGGTCTTATTAACCATGTATAAAACTGGTTTCTTAGTTCTTCTTTTAGTTCTTTGAATCTTACCATGATCAGAACCCTCCCTAATCCAAAACGTCATAGTAAGAGAACCTGTCAAAGTTATTTGCCTGATTATAGCTTGTGTGTGTGTGTTTTCTTTTAAAGAAAAACCAAATACAAAAGTAGAAAACTCAAAATTAAAGATAAAAATATAAAAAAACTACAAAAATAGAGTCTTTCTTTATTTGTTAAATTTTTTAGGAATGAATATGTTTTTGCAACATGTGAGAAATGATAGTACATTAGTGAGATCAGTTGCATACTTCACTCAATTATAAAGTCTGACATGATCAGATATGATGTGTAGACAATCTCATGCTATTATACTGAAAAAGTAAATTCTTGTGATTCAATTAAATCATCTATGCATGTATGTGTGTTCATCTGAGTACTTTTGAGTTGTATTAGCTTATCAAATTGATTGCTTGTAAAGTTACAACACTCACACCTGTGGTGATATGACTATCCATGAGATCTGTTACAAGCATCATTGACCTAAAGTGCTGAGATATCCTCTATTGTAAGTGATTACAGACTTGGATATTCTCCTTTGATGCAAAAGATGCCAATGTGCACAAACCATTCAAATGGATGGTTAGAGTTGATCAAACAGTTATCCATGATCATTCTCTGCTAAATTAGTAACATGAACTTTGGTTAAGCATATATGTTGGGTTATAAGTTGAGAATTTATGCTTTCTTGCATGTCTTGATGATAGTTGATCTCTCTAAGTCTTTGTATGAGTCACATCATGTCATATCTAATTCTACCCTAATCAATCCAAGAATTGAAAAAGTAAATAAGTTGATTCTTTTGTCAAAAAAGCTCATTGTCTATCCTTGGATCTTGTGTCTCCTTTGCAGTGAAATCACTGACCTGGAACACACTTGATCAGGATTTATTCATTGTATAAGACTATTCACACTTTATTTTATTTTAATGTGCTAATCTTAACTAATATGATCTCACTGCAGATAATGATTCTATTGTAAATATTAGATTTTGATTTTTCTTTAATTTTGATTTTGTGCATGTTTTATATGTGCAGGCAATTTATCATTGATAAGTGTGATCTTATTGTGTCAACTTGGGAAACTTCTAAGTTTATAAAACTTAAAAGTTTAGGGGGAGTAATAAAAGTAAGGGTTTTCTAAGAGAATCAAAATTAAAATGTTGAATGGAAAGGATGAAGCTAAATGTTCAAAGTATGTGTGTGTTTGATAATGTAAAATTTTGATAATGACAAAATGAACCTATACAAATTTTCAAGTGCAAAAGCTTCTTGCAAATGTTGAAAATAAGACAAATTTGTTTAATTTTGAGACTAAAATGAAGGGAAATTTAATTTTGAAACTTTAAATTAAAATAAAGGGTTTAATATGTAAGAAGTGAAAATAAAGGGTCAAAATTGAAAATTTTGGGGAAAAATTCAAAATTCTGAAAATTGTTTGAATATTAGTATGTGAACAGTGCTAATAAGTGTAAACTGAAGGGTTTGTTAGAACATAAAATCACAGTTTAACCGTTTAAACTTTCAGAAAACGCAGCGGATATATATAGCTTTAAAACCAATTTTTAAGCTGAAAGTTATGTTCTTTAATGACCATACAAGTGTACAAAACAAACCCATAATCAAAGGATCATATATGTGAATGAAACAAGCTATGAACAATACACAAATGTACATAAAATCACAGCTATATAGAGCTGTGATTTACTACCTTACTGCAGCAGAATTTCGACCAAAAGAAGTGCGGAATGATGTCCAAAACTTGGCCAAGACTTCATGGGTAGAAGTCCTCAAGCTTGTATACCCCAAGCTTCTTTGCAAACTACCTTCTTGTTAGGAAGAAGACACCAAAATGAGTACCAAAAACTGCACTTCAAAACCCCTTTAGCTGCTGCTAGAACCGTAGCTTAGAGAGAGAGAGGAAGAGAGTGTTTCTTGTATTCTAGTTGCATGTAAGTTGTGTGTATTGAATGAGAGCCTTTTGTTTCTTTTAAGTACTAGCATGTGTGTGTTATTATCAAGAAAATGAGTTAGTGGCAAACAACACAAGCATGCATATATATTCTCCACTCAAGGGAATAATTGCATGGATCAAAGGGACGGCCACATTTTATTTTCTTTTTAATAAACACACACACATATATCTAGTCTTGTAACAATTAACCATTTAATTGTATAAGTAGTGTACTCTCATTATTATTTGGTGTTATACAACTAATTTAAATAACACTTCAAATAATATTATTGAACAAAATATCCTAATAAATTGTTCCATCACATATGCAACTTATTTAGAAAACCCATTTTCTAAATTGGTGTAAACATTTAATTGTATGATCATATTATCAATTAAATATTAATTGGTGTTTGCTAAGCTTGTTATTGGGTATAACCCGACTTGGATCATAACGTACTAACCACATCAATATTCTAAGTGTCTTGGGCACACAGAATCCTACAATCTCCCACTTGCCCAAGATTCATAGATGATTGATGCAAGCAGTAAATACCGCCTAACAACGGTTTACTACCCTTAATACGCATGACTTATAGCCATTCAATAACATCATCCCTTTCAAGTACCCCACTTGAAATGATTTAGGTGAATTAATCATCTATCCTTTTGTTACAGATGTCATGTTAAATTCAAGGACACAGAATGATCATTCCTTGTTGATTTCACTTAATCAGGCCTTAGACATCTAACTCTCAACGAATAAGAGGAACAAATTCCATCTTGACTACATACGTTTCTCACAAACACCTCGTGTTATACCTGAACATACCCTTATGTACTGTCCACTATTTCAGGACAGTGAAGAATTAGCTCAAGGTTTAATACTTGGTGAATATCAAAACCCAATATGTATCTCAGGTCAGAGGATATCAAATGATATTCGCCTTTTACTCAAATTTACTTATGATCAGTCAATAAGATTCCATGTAGTAAAATTTGAGATGCGGGTTAGTCTAATATTTGTATCCCACAAATATCTATGAACCTTGGTAGCAACCCATTGCTCTATATTCATCCTTATGAATATCAACCAATCCAAGTTCATAATAGTCTTACCCTCACACTTGTTCCCACAAGTTTGAACGACTACGGACATTTAGAGTAAACAATTTACTCATGGATTAAACATGCTAAATTGGAACATTAATTGAAACATTATAACCAAATAATCTTATTCAAATAATAAAGAGTTCCACATATCCAAATACAAAATATACAGATCAAATCCAATCACTAGAATATCGAAGTCCCATGGCACAAGTATAACCTTCATGCTTTGCCTTTTCAAGGAGCTTCGTGAGAGGATCCGCAATGTTTTGATCCGTGTGAACTTTGCGAATACATATCTTTCCCTTTTCAACTTCATCTCGTATGTAGTTGAATCTCCGCTCAATGTGTCTAGTCTTTTGATGAGCATGGGGTTCCTTGATTTGAGCAATCGCACCCTCGTTATCACAAAAGATCTCTAGGGGGTCCTGAATGGAAGGGACAACCCCTAGATCGGCAATGAATTTCTTCAACCATGCAGCTTCTTGAGCTGCCAATGAGGCGGCGACGTATTCTGATTCTGTAGTTGATAGAGCCACCACATCCTGCTTGGAGCTCTTCCAAGAGACCGCTCCTCCATTCAGAATGAAGATGTATCCCGATTGTGACCGAGAATCATCACGATCAGTTTGGAAACTCGCATCCGTGTAACCTTTTACAACGAGTTCCTCGTCACCAGATCCATAGATTAGGAACATATCTCTTGTCCTCCTTAGGTACTTAAGTATGTTCTTAACAGCCATCCAATGACTGTTTCCAGGATTTTGCTGGTAACGGCTAGTCATGCTTAAGGCGCATGACACATCCGGTCGAGTGCATATCATTGCATACATGATGGATCCAATAGCAGATGCGTATGGGATTCCCTTCATTTTATCTTGCTCATCCTTTGAGCTTGGACATTGAGTCGTACTCAACATCATTCCTCTTTGAATGGGTACGGTACCTTTCTTAGAGTTTTCCATCTTGAACCTTTTCAAGATCTTATCAATGTATGCACTATGATTCAAACCAATCAACCGCCTTGATCTATCCCTATAGATCTTTATTCCCAGAATACAGGCGGCTTCACCAAGATCCTTAATGGAAAAACAACTTCCAAGCCAGGTTTTTACACCTTCCAAGGTTGGAATGTCATTTCTAAATAGTAGTATGTCATCAACATACAATACTAGGAAAGTTATTGTGCTCCCACTAGCCTTCTTATACACACAAGCCTCATCAGCGTTTTTGATGAAGCCAAATTTCTTTACTTCCTCATCAAAACGGTGATTCCAGCTTCTCGATGCTTGTTTCAATTCATAGATTGATTTCTTTAACTTGCATACTTTATTAGGATGTTTTGGATCGACAAAACCTTCAGGTTGAACCATATAGACATCTTCCTTAAGATATCCATTTAGGAAAGCGGTTTTGACATCCAATTGCCAAATCTCATAATCATAATGAGCAACTATGGCAAACAATATCCTTATAGACTTTAGCATCGCAACAGGTGAGAAGGTTTCATCATAATCAACCCCTTGAGTTTGAGTGAAACCCTTTGCTACAAGTCTAGCTTTATAAGTATCCAAGTTTCCATGCATATCGGTTTTCTTCTTGAAAACCCACTTACTTCCAACTACTTTGGAATTAAGAGGTAGTACAACAAGTTCCCAAACTTGGTTGTCATACATGGATTGCATCTCGACATTCATGGCTTCTAGCCATTTGTCACAATCCGAATTGGACATTGCATTATGGTATGTGGTCGGTTCATCTGAATCTACCACATAGCATCCATCCATGAAAAATCCATATCTTTCAGGTGGATTACTAGTTCTACCACTTCTACGAACATTTTGTGTGTATTGATCAACCCCCTGATCTTCCTCAACATCCTCATGTTGAGTGCTAGTTTCAACCAAACGTGCATCGGGTTGTGGTTCTTGATCCTCTTCAAGATCCACTGTTCTACTGCCAGCTCTTTCCATAAGGAACTTTGCTTCTAAGAACTCACCCTTTCTGGCAACAAACACCTTTTGTTCCAGTGGATCATAGAAATAATATCCCATAGAATCTCTAGGATATCCAACAAAGATACACTTGGTGGAACAGACTTCCAATTTGTTTGGAGTGGGAGTCTTAACATAAGCCTCACATCCCCAAACCCTTAAGTATGATAGGGATGGAACTCTTCCATGCCATATCTCAAAAGGTGTCCTTTCCACCTTTTTGGTTGGGGCCATATTTAGAATACGGGCCGCAGAGAGCAAAGCGAAACCCCAAAATGATAGAGGTAATGTGCTTCTAGAAATCATAGATCGGACCATATCCAATAAGGTTCAATTCCTCCTCTCAGACACACCATTATGTTGTAGTGTTCCAGGTGGAGTGAGTTGTGAGACAATCCCACAGCTCCTAAGATGATCTTGAAAAACATCACTTAGGTATTCACCTCCTCTATTGGTACGGAGAATTTTAATTGACTTATTGAGTTGATTTTCTACTTCATTCTTGAAGATTTTGAACATTTCAAAAGCTTCATCTTTGTGCCTTAATAAGTACACATACCCATAGCGACTATAGTCGTCGGTAAAGGTAATGAAGTATCTTTCACCATTCCTAGTCATTGGCTTAAAAGGGCCACATATATCCAAATGTATGATTCCTAATAAATCTTTTGCCCTTTCGGTAGTTCCACTAAAGGGTGCCTTAGTCATCTTACCTTGTAAACAAGATTCACAAACATCAAATGAATCACATTCATTTGTTTGTAAAAGACCATTCTTTTGAAGTGTTTGTAAACGTTTCTTGTTTATATGACCAAGACGACAATGCCAAAGATAGGTATCACTCAAGTCCAACTTGAGTTTCTTGGTGTTAGTTTGGTACAATGAACTATTTAAAGTATTTTCATGAACCAATTCATAAATACCATTAATGGGAATAGCTTTAAAATAGAACATACCATTTAAAGAAACATGAATATCATTTTCAATAAAGGATAATACATAATCATAATGTCTTAATTGGGATACATAAATAATGTTCCTAGTCAAACTAGGAGCATACAAAACATTCTTCAAAATAACTTCCAAACCACTTGGAAGTCTTAGGATGTAGTCCCCACGAGCTTCTACTAAGACTTTAGTTCCATTGCCCATGAAGAGGCTAACATCCCCTTGTTTGAAGTCCCTATTTCTTGTGAACCCCTGCAACAAATTGCAAATGTGAGTTCCATATCCGGTATCCAATACCCATGTGTTAGAAGATGTAACATTAAGATCAATATGAATCATGTATATTGTACCTGAGGTCTGCCCGGCATCCCTCTTGGCTTTCAACTCTTAGAGATGGACAGGACAATTCCTTGCCTAATGTCCTATCTCCCCACACTTGAAGCATGGGTCATTAGTAGCAACCTTTTGCTTCTTCTCTTGTGGTTTGGGTGGTACCCTTACCACCCTTTTCCCTTTTCCCCAAACGGGTCCCTTACCCTTGGCAACCTTTGCCTTGGGTGCGGGATGAGGCCTTTTGTTGTTCCCACCTTCATTGATGGTGAGAACGGGTAAAACCCTTTTACCCATGGCCGCCTCGGCCGTTTTAAGCATTGAGTGAAGCTCACCAATGCTTTTGTCCCCTGCATTCATGTTGTAGTTCAACACGAATGTCTCAAACTTCTTTGTTAGGCCATTTAGGATTAAATCCGTGGCTAACTCCTTTGAGACAGGACAATTTAGCCTCTCGAGGCGGTCAATATGACTTTTCATCTTAAGTACATAAGATGAAACAGATTGGTTGTCGTCCATACGACATGCATGGAGTGCTCGAACCGTTTCGAAGCGCTCAACCCTTGCTTGCTGTTGGAACATTTCCTTCAGTTGGGTTATCATGTCGTAAGCTCCGTGATGTTCATACTCCTTTTGGAGATCCGGAGTCATGCTCGCTAGCATGAGACAAGACACTTGGACGGAGTCCTCAGTGTATTTCAGCCAATCGTTAAAGGCCTCCTCATCATCCTCGCTAGGTTGATCGGGGATAGGGTCGTCTAAAACATATGATCTTCTCTCTTGCTTGAGAACAATTCTCAAGTTTCGATACCAATCAATAAAGTTATTATGATTTAGACGTTCCTTTTGGAGGATCGCTCGGAGTGATTGGTTTGACGTGGATGAGTTATCGTGATTCTCATTATTGATGGCCATCTACAAAATTTAACAAAGATCCATATTAGTATTTTCGATATTGCTAATTTTAATAATTAATGCCTTTTAAGGTCAATTTTATATATTAAAATCTAGAACCCAACATTACATTTAAATTGTGGTTAGGTGACCTTTATCCCATGATTTAAATTAATAAGGTGGTTAACGATTAACGATTGCAACCATTTGCAACTTCTAGAGGTATGGGATCGACTTTAAACATCATATGCAAAGTCGGCATGTTAATCCCATCAACACCATTTGGAAACCATATTTTAGGTGATCCATTTAACATGGTTTGCAAATCAAGTTACCCTACTTGCACACACATGTGAGTTTACCAACATAAGTGGTTAGGTGACCTTTATCCCACCAATGTGGTATTCCCACCTTAAGTCACAAGTTCCCTCAAAATGGTTAGGTGACCTTTATCCCATTAAGAGTTTCCAAATGACTTAAGTGTTATGCAAAAGGACGGTGTTAAACTTGTTTGTTAAATGTTTAGAGGTTTCATAATTCTAGTTTAGAAAACTCTATGTACTTGTATTTGTATGCTTTCAAATACAAGGTACCCTATGGTTCTTTTAATAAAACCCATTTTATTATAAAATCATTAATCCTTTTAATAACTATTTATTAACACTTAATGACTAAGAACCATTTTATATTAGCTTGTTAAGATCATTTTTATTTAGATTGTTCATCATATCCAAATATCATACAATCATTCATAAAATCATAATCAATCAAGCATAATATAACAACCACAATGAGCATATATGCATAACCATAGCATCTAAAGTGGTCCACACTTGTTTGCCATCACAAGTGTGGTCCATAGGTCTTTCCTAAGGGTCACAAACAATCTCATGGAAAGCTTTCAAAAGCCTCCCACTTGAAACCGCATCCAAAATGCTCCATGTTTCTCTTGTGACCTTCCTTTGTGCTTCCAATGTATATGTCTTCATATTACAAGATATAAAGTCCTAATACAAGATATCTAGTAAAATGAAAATACACCTAATCTATTTATTACAACCCAATAATAAATAAATTACATTTGAAACAAAGCACAAACAATAAATAATACAACCCAATTGAATGAATGAATACAACCAACACAAGCATCCAAACATCACAAGGTCAATGGCTAGGTTATGCACACTATCATCCAATGATCATATCATCAAAACATATAATGAAACCCCTTTTTAAAACCACCAAATTTCAGCCAACATAAACTGAAATTTTTGGTTTTAAATATTGTCCAAACAATCAACATTTCATAATATGTTTCTTTCAAGGTCTAATCACTAGCATGTGTGATATGAATTTGAATGTTTGGGGAATCATTCAAACAAACTATAACAGCCCAAAATCAGCCTATAACTAGTTTATTATCATCCTTTAAAACCAATTTTAAAGGACAAAACAAGCAAGTCATCCACATAACCGGCTCTTGATGCCATTGAAGGGTTTGTTAGAACATAAAATCACAGTTTAACCGTTTAACTTTCAGAAAACGCAGCGGATATATATAGCTTTAAAACCGATTTTTAAGCTGAAAGTTATGTTCTTTAATGACCATACAAGTGTACAAAACAAACCCATAATCAAAGGATCATATATGTGAATGAAACAAGCTATGAACAATACACAAATGTACATAAAATCACAGCTGTATAGAGCTGTGATTTACTACCTTACTGCAGCAGAATTTCGACCAAAAGAAGTGTGGAATGATGTCCAAAACTTGGCCAAGACTTCAAGGGTAGAAGTCCTCAAGCTTGTATACCCCAAGCTTCTTTGCAAACTACCTTCTTGTTAGGAAGAAGACACCAAAATGAGTACCAAAAACTGCACTTCAAAACCCCTTTAGCTGCTGCTAGAACCGTAGCTTAGAGAGAGAGGAAGAGAGTGTTTCTTGTATTCTAGTTGCATGTAAGTTGTGTGTATTGAATGAGAGCCTTTTGTTTCTTTTAAGTACTAGCATGTGTGTGTTATTATCAAGAAAATGAGTTAGTGGCAAACAACACAAGCATGCATGTATATTCTCCACTCAAGGGAATAATTACATGGATCAAAGGGACGGCCACATGGTGGTGTTCTTTTGTTGTTTGTTTTTTTTTTGTTTTATTTTCTTTTTAATAAACACACACACATATATCTAGTCTTGTAACAATTAACCATTTAATTGTATAAGTAGTGTACTCTCATTATTATTTGGTGTTATACAACTAATTTAAATAACACTTCAAATAATATTATTGAACAAAATATCCTAATAAATTGTTCCATCACATATGCAACTTATTTAGAAAACCCATTTTCTAAATTGGTGTAAACATTTAATTGCATGATCATATCATCAATTAAATATTAATTGGTGTTTGCTAAGCTTGTTATTGGGTATAACCCGACTTGGATCATAACGTACTAACCACATCAATATTCTAAGTGTCCTGGGCACACAGAATCCTACATAAACAATGTTCAGGTGAAAGATGTGAAAATTATACAAGTGTATTGGAACTCATGCGCCTAAATAGTGGCCATAAGTCCAAGTAGGTGCATGACGAGATTTCAGTGAAAATTATACAAGTGTATTGGAACTCATGCGCCTAAACAGTGGCCACAAGTCCAAGTAGGCGCATGACGAGATTTCAGAAATATTATAAGTGTTTGGGCATTTCTCATAGACTCATGCGTCTGGACAATTGTCAAACGTCTAAGAAATTTTGTAGTGTTAGGCGGTTCAATATTCCCATACGCCTACACAGTACAAGACGTATTAATTGGAAAATTCACCAAATGTTGGACGTTTCATATAGACTCATACGGCTGAATAGTGCAAAACCGCCTGAATAGTGCAAAACCGCCTAAATAGTGCTTTTGCGGCTAAATAGTTCTCATCCGACTAACCTCTAACGCCCATATAGTGCTCATGCGTCTAGAATTTTTCACTTTGTATATAAACAACACTTCTCATTTTTTCACTCATTCACAATCCAAGACCCCTGAACTCATTCGATACCCATTTCACCCATTACACTCAATATTGTCATCTGTTTCTGAAATTTCATAATCAAAAGTGTGTATATGTGATTGTCAAACGTAAGTTCATTGATAAAATCATTTCATTTCAAGTTTTCGATTCAAAATTAGTCAGCCGTTTCGAGTCTGTTTAGGCGTTTGTAACCCTAAAACTTGGAAAAGTTGAAATTGATGCATCAAAATGAAACTAAGAACTTAAATTGATTTTAGATTATTAATATACACTGAATTTCAATCATTTTGATATGTGGAATTGTTGTTTTCATAAACATTGAGTAAAAGGTGTTCTTCATCAGTTCGAATGAAGAAGATGAACAATTCAAAAGTTTGAAATTTTTAAATAAAACAAAATAATTAAAAATTTATAAAAACTTAATTGATAAATAACTTTTATAAATGATAAGTGAGTTAATATGTTTTAAAACAATTATACAACAATTTGTATTTTATATGATTTGGATAGAATTTTAAGAAATTCTAGAAAAATGATTAAGTACAAGTTGATGTAAATATAAAACTAGGTGTTTAAAACACAATAATTAATTAAAATTCAATTCAAAGTTTGTTAAAATTAAATTGTTTCAAATAAATCAAGATATCTAAATTATGTGTGTTTGTTTGTGTAGATGGCTGAGTTGAAATTCAAACCAAAGCATAATGTAGCTGCTTATTTAAATGAAGAAGTTAGAGAGGTAGCTGGTTATGAGGAGATTATAAGATTTATGCTGAGAACAAAATATGTGTATTCCATGTGTGCTAGACCAGTGATTAATGCAAGATTGATTAAGATATTCTGGAGAACTGCTGAATAGAAAGAGATGATGAAGGGAACAAGGTTGTCAGAGCATTCATAACCTATAATAGGATGATTGAGTTCTTTGAGCAAGCAATTAGAGTAGCTTTCAGGCTAGGAGAGAATGATCCTCAAGATCTAGCAGAGTATACATTCAATGAATGTGGAGAGGTGTTTATGCTGATGGGTCACCCTGACCATTTCCCTAAGAAACTATTTTTCAGGGCTAGGGTGTATAACCATTAGAAGTTACTCTGTTATATATTCCAACAGTGCATGTCCAAGAGAAGTGCAGGGTGGGACATATTCTTAGTGGACATTGCATCTCCTATCATAGCGGTAGCCACTAACAGAAGATTTAACATGGCTTAATGGATTATGAATGGATTTATCTACAATCTAGGGAGAGGAAAAAGAAATAAGCACTTGATGTATCCAACCTTATATGTAGATGGAGTTGAAGGTGATAGACTGGAGCTTGTACACATGTCTGAAGTTGTGTACAAGAGACTGGCAGTTATTACTGGAGCTCCAAATATTCCTTTATTTGATTACATGAGAAATGTTGCTATGGATGAGGTTGATATTTATCAACAACACTTTCATTTGTCTGAGGATGAACCAATAGATCCAAATGATTTGATTGAGGATGTTGTTGAAGAGATCATTGATAAAGAGGATGATAAAAGTGATGAAGATGATGGTGATGATTATGAAGCTGCTAAAAGCTCATCAGATGACAGTGATGATGATGGTGCTGATGGTGCAACTGAGGCACATCAAGCTGATAGCAGTAAAGCCACTATGTCTGATCATGCTGATGAAGCACATGAGATTGGTGAATAAACTCATGATAAGCCAACGATAGAAGCTCGAGGTGCTGAAAAAGCTGAGGCTAATATGCAAAATCAAACATTTGATTTGGAGTTTATGGAAGCTATGCTTTCTGAGCCTGTCTTTCAAGGCACATCTCCTATAGAATCTGAAGACATTCCAGTAATTACAACACAAAATGTGTCTGTACAGACTGATGATATCATAGATGTTTATGAGACTGAAAAGTTGAAAGAAATCATCATGTCTCAAGAAAAAGAGATAGTTGAGCTAAAAGAGGAGAACTTGAAGCTAAAAGAAGTTATTAAAATGAAGGATGATGAGATAGTTAGTGTGATGAATGATAAATTTGAGATCATGATGACATTTGATGTTATGATCAGAGATTATGATGTCATGTAAGAAAAGTTTAAAAAGATGAATGAAGAAAATGAAATGCTAAAAGAAGAGTTGGATAAGTTGAAAGAAACTCAAAAGATTGATTCACCTGAAATTGAGATTGTAGCTGAGATCAATCCAATTAACATTGAAGAAACTCCTGCTGTTGATAAAGGTAAAAGGAAGTTAGATGAACTGAATGAATCAGTGTGTCCTCATCTAAAGTTCAAAAGCTTACTGAAGTTCAGGAGGAAGATGAGAAATATGTACAAGAAACTATTGATGCACTTGATGACATTGAAGAAGAATTCAATGATGATTGGTATGATGAGGTGTTAGAGGATGAAGACATAGATGAAGCAAACCTTGAAAAGGACTTCACTCCTATGGAAATAGCTCTAGATGAAGTTCCAATTGATTTTGAGAATAGATACAACTTCTTGGTAAATATGAAGTATAACTGAGTGTTCCTGGATGGACTGACAGTGACGTAGATAAACAAAGAGTATGAGAAATGTATAACTGCAGAGTCAGTAGCTCCAGTGGATCCAAATGAGATTGTGGTGGAGCATGGAGAATGGAGTCCATTGAAAGAGAGAATAAATGTTGAAGAAATGCCAAGCTCAGAGCTTTACCATCTGGATCCTGATGAGATGAGCATTGTTGCATTGAGATCTTTGTTACAGGCAAGAAACTATCCATGGAAAATATTGAAGAGATTCCATGGTGAATCTTTGAGGAACCTTGTTAGAAGCTTTCAAGCTACTGTGAAGCAATCTAACAAGATGATCATACTGGACATAGATAATCCTCAATATCTTGAGATAACCAAGAGAACAAGAGTGTTAAAGCCTCAAGAAATCAGATCAATGGCTCAGAAGACAAACGTGTGTGAGCGAAGGAAAGAGCTGATGAGAATGTTTCCTGAGCCAGAGAAACAAGCTTATAAAGTTTCTCTTAATCAGAAACAAATATTTAACAAAGCCAGATCAATAGGAGACTTAGTGAGGAACATACTACAAAAAGGACAATCTATATCAGACTTCTGAATGCTATGATTGCTCCAGATTCTACTAACCAAGTTAAGATTGTAGCTTGGAAATACAATGAGATCTTTGATGCCTTTTTGATCAAACGAGTAAATGCTGTGTGTGATGTATATCACTTTTACTCAAGTATCATAAAGTTCCCAGTTCAAGACTTACAAAATTTTAACGAACTACCTTTGATCAATCCAACTGGAGCTAAGCGCGGAGATATGTTTGTGGAGTTGCTGAACAGAGGAATAACAAGAGTAAATGCTTTCATGGAAACAAGATGTTCATAGGAGGACTAGGAGGACAAGGAGTACTTTGCTACTTTGAAAAAGAATAGAAAGATAAAGGGAAAACAATCAGAGGATGACCATTTCCTGATTGAGTTTTGTGATGATTACTTTAAAAAGGTAACTACTTCGGGATTGAAGGTTATTGATGGAACACAAAACTCAAAACTTATCCTGCGATGGTTTTATAATACTGAAACATTTGAGCTAAGCTTAGTCCGAAATCTCATAAAATGGGATGAGGATATGATTACACTGTTTGGAGTGTTTGAGCTCAAACTGTTGCATCCAAGCTATATATCTTTCTTGTCAGTGCAAAAGTTTGAACGAGTATCTCCTGAAATAGCAGAAAATGATAAGAAATATTTCTTATTAACCATTAAAGTGATTAATGCTGCTATGGAGAGGATTTCACTAAAGAAAGCATTGGCTTATGCAAACATCATCAAGAAAGACATTAAAGAGATAGAGTTCATGAGAATATCCAGTAAGGGAGTGTTAGAAGTATACTCAAAAGGTAATTCAAAACAAGGTTTTGAGTTGTACGCTAACATTGACGTTACAAGTGTCTAAAGAGACACTTGAAGTAATGAATAAAATGGAGATAAAGATGATCTAGGCAAAGCCTGAGCAAGGTGTATTAGCAAGCAAATTCAAATCTGCTATTGCTAAAGCCTTAAGAGAGCAAGAGCTATACAAGGAGAAGCCGATGTTTAAGGTCAAATAAGAACCAGAGGATTATTTTGAAGCATGAAGATGGATGCTAACATGAAAGAGGATTCTAGATAAAAGAAGATAGAAGACTGAAGATAGAAGATTGAAGATGAGAAGATCAAGAAAAAGAAGATTGCGGATTTTTAAAGACTGAAGACTATGTAAATCTTAGGGGGAGTATTGTTAGCACCTCTTAAATATTTAACATGCTGTCTTTATTTTGATTTTGCATTTTACTTTTGCAATAGTTTAGGGACTTATTGTGTAATATATGTTCCTTTAGTTTCTTTGTTTAGTATAAATAGGATTATGTGTATTGTGTAGATAGATATTTTGAACTTTTCTCTCACTTGTACATTGTAATCCTTGCAACCAATCAACATAAACTATTTTGAATCTTTTCAATTGTTGATTACTTTGTTCGTTTAATTGTTAATTGCTTAATCACTACATAGAATCGATCCATTTGAACCTATCACCTACAACCGACTATACTTGGAAAGCCAGTTGGAACATTGAAAGATAACAAAATCAATGTAGAGTTAAAAGATAGATTGCTTTTTGACTAGTGACTATGACATGCCATAGATTACATCCTAATATAATAAAAGAAGGATAAAAGTACATGAAGTAGAAATTTATAGACAAAGACCTCAATATATAGTTGCGAAAGCATGGATCTTTTCACCAACTCATGCAAGTTGGTGAGTCTTTAGAATTGTAGCGGAAAGTGGTTCAACTTTATGCAAAAGTACATCTGAAAAAGCATGTTGATCTCTGTCTTTAGGAGAAATCAGTCTTCACTTTATTTGTCTTCTGAAGACTATGTCTTTGAAGCTTCAGAAGACTTCATCTTTGACTTCGGAAGATTTAGTATTTTGGCTTTGGAAGCTATTATACTTGGAGTTATTCTTGTGCAGAGTATAGTGCTTCCACAAGAACTTTTAGCTTTGGAAGATTTTATACTTAGCATATATCTCATGCAAAGTATAAAACATCCGTAGCATTTCTACTTGGTACTTGGTGCATGCATGCAGAAATCCATTTGGTTATTTTGGTTGCATAATCCTCTATATAAACCTTACAAACTCCCCCTAGGCTGATGCTATCAAAATACTGAAAGTTCTTCAGTAGTTGATAGTCCGCATTAGGATCATGACCATTCCCTTCTTCATCATTTGGGCAGGATCCTTCAGAATCTCACAATACTTTCTCATGTCATAGAGATCATGCAGTGGTAGATCAAGCATATCTTTCAAGAGTAGACATCTTGACCACCATGATCTCTGATGACATACCATCCGCCTGGATTAGCAACAAATGTCCAGGACAAGATTTGTCTTCCAGCTACAAAAGGCTATGCTTGAGTAGGAGTTGGTTGAGCAACCTCTTGTTGCACTTCCTCGGGATGCTCTGACTCATCTTGAGGTTTGGAAGTGGATTCCTTTGATCTCTTGGATACTCTCTTCAGGGACATCCTTTTCTTTCTTTTGGGAGTGTTTAACTGAGAGGGCTGGTCTTGTGTATCAGGTTGTTCAGTAGTGCTTCTCTCAGTTAGGTCCTCTTCCCTCACAGGTTCAGAAGGAAAGGGAGTAGAACCCTACTGTGGATCAGAAGATGAAGTTGGTTGTCAAGCAGTTGAAGGTCCAGGTTGTGTTGTCTGTGCTTCAACCTTAACCTCAACCTTAGGAGGAGCTTGGCTTGGTAGAGAATGCAAGTCCACAAGCTCTCCCTTCTTAATCTTCTGCTTGATCACTGCAATGTGCTCATCCATAATGGATCATTCTAGAGAATCTAAACAGCTTCAAGACTCCCATCATCCTTTGTCTACCAACAGACTTCTTTTGGCTCTTTTGGATGATGGCCCTTGACTATGCAGCTTCTTCCCTCATCTTTCTCTTAGCAACTTTTTGTTCATTATGAACGGTTGTTCAAGCTTCTTAAGGTACTCATATTCAATGTATTCACAAGAGAAAGGAAGAAGTGCAGATGCCTAGTAGAGACCTGTAGCACTCAGGTAGCTGATCATGTTTCGTCTGTTAGCTTCTTTATCTACCTGAGGTGGTTCAGCTGCCATAACAACTCTCTCAGGGCTTTCATGAACTGGGGAGAGATAAAGAGCATTCTTGTATAGTCTTTTTTGTCTTCTTTCTTCTTTGACTCTAAGGAGCAACTCTGCATCCTCTGCCTCCTTCTTCTCTTTGGTCACCTCTAAGTCTGCCAGGTCATTTAACTCTTCTAAGGGAAGACAGATGAGTTCATTAATGTTGTAGTTCCTGGTTCCTAGATAGTTCGACCTGACAGCCCTCAACTCATCATCTTGAGTGTTTGGCCTATGGGCTGTCCTGATTACAACTTCCATAAAGCCTGAGGAACCAGCTGAACTCTCTCCCCTTAGCTTCCTCTTACTCTCTCTTTCCTCCTCCTTAATATCCTTAGGAGTCAGTTTACTTTTCCCTTTGTCACTCACATGCTCATTGCCTAATTCAACACTCAGGCTCTGGCTAGAGAGAGGTTGTGAAGCACCTTCACTAATTAGTGCCTCACTGAGGGTACATGATGTTGTTGAAGTGATTGACTCAGTGACAATGCTCACAGGGTCAGTCACTTGGCCTTCAGTCAAGGTTTCCCTTTCGAAGCTAATCTTAGGGTCCACCTCAACATCTAGTTGACCAATAATAATTCCTACTTGCAATTGTCTTCTATTATGTCTGAGTTCTTCCATGATCCTATCTTGAATTCTCTCAACCAATATGTCAGCTTGCCTGTGTTGACCTGGGTTGGCAAGTAGCATATTGACTAGAGAAAGGTTTTCATAGTAGTTCAAGGTCTAAAAGTTGAAGACCTCTTGCTATCCTTGAACTCTATGCATATGAGGGCTCTTCTTTCAGCATCATACCTCCACCCATGTATTTCATTTGCAGCTCAAAAAGGTGGGTATGACGTTGCCCTTGGTATATCCTCCTCAAGTAGACTCTGGATGAGTGAGTCTACATCAGTGTGAATTTGAGGAGGTTGTTGAGTTTGGACAATTGCAAGTGAGGTTGGTGAATCCTCAGTGTCCATACTTCGAGAAGGACTCCTAGGTTCCGTGATTGTAACAACTTCCTCCCCCTTTTTAGTAGCATCACCGCTTGCATAGGTGAGCTGGAGGTTAAGTCAATTACATCCTTAGGTTCTTATGTTCCTGATTGAATCCTCCTGATAGTTCTCCTAGCTAGTTGATCGTTAAGATTAGAAATCTCAAGTTGTTGATCATTGACCCTTCTTTGCAAGGTAGTCACTTGAGATTCCAAGTGACTAACCTTGGAGACTAAATAGGTGCATGTTTTAGATCGTTTTTGCACCTTTAGTTAAGATTCCCCTCATCTTCAGTAGAAGAATCACTGGGGGATGAGATAATTGCACCTAAGTCTTCTTCCTCATCACTAGCTTGTTGTTCTTGCCAGCTGGTTTTCCCTTGCTCACTGAGAGCTTCAGTTGAAGTGTCAATGGGCTGGGCTGCCATGGTTGAAGTCTTAATGATGTAATCACTTTCAGAAGTGAGAGCCTATTCTATATGGTACTCCTTAATAGGTTCAGGAAGACCCACCTCAGCGGGGTGTGGATGATGTGGGCTAGATATGGGTGACTCAGTAATTCTCATCTAGCTTTAAGCAGGAAAAGAGAAGAAAGATTCATGTATGCACTGAGTGTTATATCCTCATCATCATAAAATTCAAGGCTGGGTATTAGTTGGTTGAGATCTAGAGGCTGGGGATGGTAACTTTCCCTTGAAGGTTGGTCACTAGAGTGTTGAGACTCTAAGTGAAGGCTTAAGGCTTGTTGGGTCATGAGCTCATCAGCTTGAGCATGAGAAACGTCATGGCTAATTCTTGGTGAGATGGGAGTGGTTTGCTCCTTAGGAGAAGTGAGAGCTCCAGTGTCCATTTCTTCTTGTGTTGGTGGTGATATGGGGGTCTGCACAGGTTGAATAACATGTTTAGGGGTTTGTTTGGACTTTCTTTGGTAGGTGTATATTGTTTTTGGCTATGTGGGTGGTCTTGAAGTAGAAGGTGTGGGTTCAACACTTGCTGGTGCTACTAGATTGTCAACTTGAGTAATGAGCTCTAACATTTTTAGGACCAGGGCTATTTCTACCCCTGAGAAGCCCATAACAGGCTTTCTTATTCTTTTAAAGATGTTAGGCTCCATATGTCCTAATCAAAGAATATTACCGGTTCCTCTCAATTATGAGCCAGGTTCATAGTTGAGAATGTGCTGGACATATCTAGGAAACATGTAATACTCTAAGGAATCCAAGTTTGCAAGCAAATCACTATATACAAATTGAGAATACCTGACTTAACCCCATGAACCATTCCATGAACTATGAAGGAGAGATCCTATGGAATTTGGTCCATCCTCCATGTTTATTAGACAAACTATGAATAATAACATGTAGAAGGTACTTCCATTGAGAGGAAACTTTCCCTTCTTGAAGGTTCTGACTACGAAGTCCCCTTCATAGCCTATCTGCTCAAAAGAATGATTTACAGCAGATTATGGAAAGGACATCGTACCTACTTCATCATCCAGCTGTACGTGTGAGTTAATGGAGGCTGGAGTGATGAACAATGTCCTCCCTACACTATGGCAGACAGTTCCTTCTCCCCATCCATGGTGACCTCTTGGTATGTCCTCTAAAGATTCAAAAGTTGATCCTCATAGAGTAGAGGATCAATGATGAGGGAGGTGAAGTAGTTGGATAGAGAAAGAAAAAAGCAAACCTCTGAGAAACTTGGATCTTTCTCAGAGCTCAATAGAGCCACCTGATTATGTTACTTGTGAAGTTGCATGTAAAAATCTGACAGGTTTCTACGGCCAACGTTGGCCGTTTGAGGTAGCTTTGAGATGAAGGAAGGTAAGAACAAAGGTGTTCACAGTGAATTTAGGTTTAGAGAAGTTTGCAAATGAGAAGATAGTGAAAGAGGGGGAACTATTGGGTATTTTTATACAAAATGGATGTGAGACAAAGTTAATATGAAAGAATAGATGTTGAAATTCGAATGTCGGTCTCACCTCTGAAAAAGTTCCCAAAAACGGAGTTTTCTTGGAAGTTGAAAGTTTTATGTTCGGAAGCTTTGTGAAAAGCTTCCGAAGCCAAAATTTTGCTTTGGAAGATACTTCTTAGCTTAATGAAAAATGGCTTCGGAAGAAAAATTACTTAGAGTATTTTCTCTTCCGAAGAGTATTTGGTTTCGAAAGATATTAACACTTAAAAGTTTTATTCTTAAAGAGAATAGATCTTCCAAGGCATAATTGTTCTCGGAAGAAATTTGTTCTTCAAATCAACATAAGTACTTAGAAGCATATTTTAGCTTCGGAAGAAATAAGAGCATTTGTTCCGAAGGTAAATTTCTTAAAAGTAGTTATCTGATTTGAAGACTTAAAATTCTTCCAAAGACAATGTTAATATCTTCCAAAGGAAAATAAACTTAAGTTTTTTTTTTAAAAAAATGCTAAGAGATATCATTTGAAAAATATTTGTTAGGACTGTGTACGTACGGAGTACTAACTGATTCTTTGTTATACCGGATCAAATAGTGTGGAATCCTATTTGATTGGTGATCCAATCAGGGAGAACGTAATCAAGATCAAACCCAGCGATTAGAAAATGTTAAGAACGGACTAGGAATGATCTGGGACGTTCTATAAACTTGGAATGGACGAACAGGACGCTCTGGGTCGGCCAGGGTTGCAAGTATTCGAAGTGTTTTTTTTTACGAATTAAGTGATATTTATAGGTTACAACTATCATTCGTACGACTGAGACAAGCGACTGGCTCAGTCGTGCGACTGAGTCATACGATTGGTTCATTCAGACGACTGAGTCAGTCTTATGACTCAATTGTACGATTGACTCAATCACCTGATTCATTCGTGTGACTGGCCCATTCGCATGGTCCAGTCGTGCGACTGAATCAGATAACTTAGTTAAACACATTCTTGAACCTTTGATGGTTCAAACCTATGTCTAACAACTGTAAACCTATATAACATTGTCATATATGCGTGTACTAATAATTGATATGAATAGATATAACATGTAAACAACCAATAAACATAACGGAAGAGATTCTCCTTATAATAAACAAACGTTACATATGTGTTACAAGAAGAAGTTCTATTACATTGTAGCTCACTAGACTAGAACTGGGGACATGTGTACCAACAAACTCCCCCTTGGACCTAGTTCTATCTAGACTTTGACTTCATTCTTGAATTCTTCAAATCTCTTCTTTCTATCTTCTGTAGAAACCCCAGAGTGAATATCGAGTGCGAAGCATATACGTATGACGTGTTGAAACTGAAGTGCTTGCACGATATCTTGAGTGTCAAAAAACAGTGGCCACTTGTACAAGATGTATACATCTGAAGCAGACAAGTTAGTTAGCCACATAGGGTCAAATACCCTAACTGTCTCGACCTTCCCTTCTTTCTCCAAAACTATGACTGCCTCACCAGTGCGCCAGTCATAGTACCACCATTTAAAATGTGGTGCAAAATCCTGTGGCATTTCCCTCAATGGAATACGCGACATTGTGCGCGGAGGGTGCCATCACAAGACCACCTTTGGTCTTCCTGAGGTGGAATCAACCTCTGTCTTATGAATTAACCATCTGGGATGTTGAGGTTTAAAGTTTACCCACCTCGTATGATACTCTTTCTTCAGTGCCTGCTCAAACCATCCTGACATCTTTCCTGGAACAGCATACAGGAGGTTCAAGTTGGCTAGACGGTTAAGCTCAAATCCAGGGAGAGTTTTCAGATCGTGTGGGAATCTGAAATATTCAATTCCCTTCTCCCTCTTGATAGCATACACCTTGAGATCCTTAAGGTATGCCCAGCTGATAATTTTGCCAGACACCTTCTGATGTTTCTTTATCTTGTAAAGCTTGGTGTAGGCATTTGACTTGTTTGGCGCACGCTGTTTCTTCATCTCCTCCAGGCAGGCTATCCATTCAGCCTTTTTTACTGCCAGATCAACATCATTTTCCTGAGGAGCTTCTGTTGTAGCTGCTTTCGCAGCAGTCATCTCTTCTACCTTATCGAAGATGTTGTTGTCAAATGTTTCCCCCAGATCTGGGATAACTTCGCCTTCGGCGTTAGTATACTGAGGATAGTGATCATCAGTCACGTCCTTAATCTCCACTTCATCGACGTCTCGTAATTCATCATCACTAACTATGTCGACCTCTGGAGCGTCTTTCACCAGCTCGTCAGGATTCAGACTAAACAGTTCTGTAATTTGTTCATCTGTTAAGTCATGAATAATCTCCCCTTCCTCAGCAGAGTAGCTAACTGATCGTTGAACAATCCCTTATAGATCGAGGATCATCGTCAATTTAGAATCAATGTGATGGAGGGGCACTACATCGTGTTCATCTACTTGTTTAGCTGAACCTGTTTAACAACCAATTACAACACAAGTAAGTACACATTAAGCACATACATAAGGTTGGTTGAACTTTTTCATTTTATCTATAAAGCACAAAATTTGATACAAATATTCAAGTACAAAGTTTAAATAGTGAATAGACGTCTATTCTTGAGCTTTTCCTTGAATCTGAGCTGTTTCTTCTGTAGAGTGAGAGGTAGACGGAGCAGAAGAAGAGGCCCTCTGATCTTGTTTTCTTTTTGTTCTTTGTTCTTGCTCAGGATCAGAGGGAGATGTAGCTGCGTCTCCTTCATCGTCGTCACCTTCTCTGTCTTTTTCTTCATCATCACCTCCATTATCATCCTCATCACTATCATCATCTTGGCCTTCTCCAATCTTAAGGGTCTCACTTTGAGTCCCTTTGAGCTTCAGCATGATCGTCTTGTTTTCAGATTCCAACTCCTCCAGCTTCTTAGCAGTTTCATCTCTGTGCTCTAGGAGTCTGGTGATCTGATCAGTTGGTTGAGAGATCAACTAAGCTTAGGAAGAACTCAACTCTCTCAACTGTTGTATCTGAGCAGTCTTGGCCTCATCTGAAGCCATCAGCTTGACTACCATGCTGTTTAGTGCAGCAAGCTGCTTTACTACAGAAACTGGTGGTATGAATGAGCTGGATGGAAAAGATGAGGGTCCTGTTTGGTGAGTAGTGGTGGTTGTGGTGGCTGTGGTGAATATGGGAGAGGGAGTGAATGAAGTGGTAGGCGGTACAGTGGTGGTAGTGGGTTGTATGGTGGTGGTGAGATCTGTGGTGTTGACTAGTGGTGGAATGGGTGTAGTGGTGGTTGCGGGAGTTTGGGTGGTTTGAGTGGTTTGGGTAGTGGTGGTGGAAGTGGTGGATGATGTCAAGGTAAACCTCAATCTCTTTCCCTTCTTGCCGGAGGGACGAGCCATAGTCTTTTTCCTCTTATCTTTAGATGCAGAGGCTCCCCCTTGGCTACTGATCGGATCCGGGGCATATGAGGGATCAGATGCCACTGCAGCATCCCCGGACTCCACTGGGCGTCCACCTACTGCCCTCATTCCTCTCTCGGTGGGAACCACTTTGCTGCTAACCCTCTGGGTCAATCCTTCTACTTCGCTCTCTTCATCATCATCAGGAGGGCAAAACTCATGTACAAACTCGGCAGTCGCCGTGACTGTGTGTGGTGGTGATGGCTAAGCTGTATGAGTAGAAGGGCCCTCAGAAGAAACTGACCCACTGTCTCCATCATGACTATCATCATCATCTGAGTCATCAGATGATATAGCAATCACCTCAGTGTCAGAATCACTGTCGTCATGACGCCATTTACGCCTCTTTGGCGCCACATAATCTGCCCGGGCCAGATGCCCTACCAATCTCTTCATCACGGGATTGATTTGCTTACCCCGATACACCTTTATTCTGCCCAGAGTGGTGTCGTCCATGATCTCCAACACCACAGCATCGCTCTTTTCCTTCGGTAAGTCAGGCAGCTTCTCATCAAAAATCAGTTGAAGAAATCGGGGATACATGCAAAACCTTCTTTCCCTTTTGCCTCCAAGTTCTCTATCAGATAAGTAAAGATCATGTTGGAGAAGCTGAAGGGATGATTTAGGACCAATGCAACATAAGCATTCTAGATTTGGTCAGATAAATCATCGAATCCACCCCTCCGAGAGACAATACACTTCAGAATGACGTGTTCCAGATACTTATACTGGGGGCTTAGGTTGCTCTTGTTCAGCACTCCTGAGTTAATGTCCCCACAGTATCCTATCCTTAGGAAGCAACCTCTAACAGTGAGAGGATGTAGCTTTAGTGGATGATCCTCATCGTCTCCCAATCCTAATACTCGACGAATATCAGCAGTAGTGATCTCGATTTCCCTACCAAAGATGGTGCTTCTGATGCGGTAGGGTTCTTGAGATCTATCAACCGATGCTTTCTCCCAGAATGATTGCTGAATAGACTGATAGGGAGTGCATGGTGTAGAGATGGCCCTGAATATACGTGATCTCTTCAGGAATGCAATAATGCCCTCAAGCTCACCACCATTCCTTGAGGTGGAATCCAAATTAGCACATATGTTGTGCTTTGGATTGATTGACCAGCGATTAGCCATCTGCCTGTAACAAATAACACATGCACGTTAGAACATAAAGAAACAGGGTTTGACCAAATCAGATAGAATCAGTTCAGTTCAATCGTGCGATTGAATGATGCGACTGAATTCAGTCGGTTTAACATTGGTACGACTGGGCTTCAATCGGTTTAGCAATAATGCGACTGGGCTTCAATCGGTTCATCTGTCATGCGATTGAGTTCAATTGGGTGACTGAACCTGCGATTGTGTCAGCCGACCATATGAACTCTTTCGCATGGTTCATTCTGCCTATTGAATGAATCGTCCCTTTCAATCGTGCGGTTGAAGTGCATTCTGGAGTCCAGTCGTATGACACACTCAACCCATTCGCATTCTTCATTCGACCGATTGAATGAGTCGCTCTTATCAATCGT
The DNA here is from genome assembly GCA_024085815.1 of Flaveria linearis. Taxonomy (NCBI): domain Eukaryota; kingdom Viridiplantae; phylum Streptophyta; class Magnoliopsida; order Asterales; family Asteraceae; genus Flaveria; species Flaveria linearis. The sequence goes on along the minus strand of CM044004.1, from coordinate 59,229,177 downwards.
GCGATTGAAGTTCAATCTGGAGTCCATTCGCATGACTCACTGTTCGATTCCATTAAGACTCAGATCAACCAATATTGCGAGTTAGACATTATGCTTAGGTTCTTTAGACTCGCAATCCTATACCTAACTCACTAGTTTCGTTGATTTCAACCTTTTAAGTGATTAAATTAGTTTCTTGTTCAAACTTATTGTCGGTTCAAAACTAGATCAAATACGTTCGGATTAAAGACACATTTGACTGTAAACATCATCAATCATTCGCGTAATACCTGTATAACAGTGCCAAAATGTCAGAAATCAAGTATAATGGATGTTTGAGGTCAAATCAAATTTTGGCAGAGTAACGGTGCGATTTTTGAGATTTAGGGCGAATGGGGTCTGCGATCGACTGAGTGCCCTATTTATACTAAAACTCATCTTAGTCGGGCGACTGAACCCATTCTCTCAATTCATTCGGACGACTCAATCTCCAGTCGTACGACCGAGTCTAATCGCATGACTTAGTCGTGCGATTGAAACTGGGTCGTACGATTCACTCAATCGACCAGTTCCATTCGCTCAATTGACCTCCATTCGCACGTTTGACCTAGTCGGTCACTTTCAATCGGCCGATTGGGCTCATTCGCACGGCCCATTCGTACGATTTGATACATTCGTATGTTCCACTCGTACGACTGGACCATATTTATGGTTCAGTGGTACGACTGGGCCATCCTTATCATCTTTTGATCATTTTGCCATAATGATCCTTAGTTCCATTTACCAGTAGATAAACATTATGAGAAGGTTGATTATCTTAGACATGACCCATTTATCCACCCGATCACCTCAGACGTGATCCATTTATCCACCCGATCACCTCAGACGTGATCCATTTATCCACCCGATCACCTCAGACGTGATCCATGTATCCACCCAATCACCTCAGACGTGATCCATTTATCCACCCGATCACCTCAGACGTGATCCATTTATCCAACTTATCACCTCAGACGTGATACTTTTATCCTTTCAGAAATAATTTGTTTAAATAAACATTAAGCTCATTTGGTGACGTTAACAGAGAACATTTTGCACAGTCCGACATTGACACATTATACAGATAACTTGAAAGTGTTAAACTACGAACAAAAGAAAAACATCTTTTTGTGATTTTTGTTAGGTCAGGTTAGTATAGCCTATTAACATTGACATCATATCAAGGACAGACTCATATGGAATCAGACAGGCAAAAACACCATTACTTGGAACCTTTGATTTGTATTTAACTTTAAACACTTGCATAAATTTCATATCATAGTTTTCTCACTCATCTAAGACGTCTAAGATATAACTGGGAATCATGCTTGATATGATACGTAACGTACTTTGATTATCAACTTCAGTCAGTGCATACACGACGATTGTCAGTATATTTGTCCACTTAAATCCATACATAGACTTTTGACACGCATTGGTGAAGAATTTAGTTATATTATTTCAACCAACATTTGTGGATCCCAAGCTTATATGGTAATCAATATTCCTTAGAGGACTTTCGAGCGGTCTATAGGTATTTGACAAGAAGAGACTATTCTTAGAGCTTTCAAAGAGAAGCCAAGCCTCAGGTCAGTGCCATCGCACAGCAGAGAGGCGGCAAACAACAATGAATTCTAGAATATGTAGGTTATGCTTATCCTCAGGTCAGTGCCATCGCACAGCAGAGAGGCACACAACCTGTCTCCTTGTTAGAGCATTTCTTATTTTCTTTTTCACATAACGCACCAACAACGTTTTGTTATCAGCATGATTGCGCTTGTATTCATTTTTTTTTCGTGCTTTGCTCTTTTTTGGTCATTTGCACACCTTTGGTGGCGTTTATTTGCTCGTTATCCCTTATTGGAAATAGCTGATTGTGTTAACCAGTGATAAGATAGGAACCCACAGTCGTTTGAACCATTTAGTTTAGATTGAGTTTACCAAAGACGTCTACTCGTCTATTGTGTTGAATCTACCGACACATCGTATAGTGAACTAGCACCTCCCTAGATCAACTTTCTCCGTGTAATTACAATACCAACCAAGCGTACTATCATTTTACCATTTTGTTAGACTTAGACATCTCGGATTTATAATTTTTCTGTGATTTAATTAACCTTGCAAAACCGAAAATCCTTTTGGTGTTCCAAGTAACCCGATGCCTGTGTACTATCACTTTCCATTTTATTGAGTCACATTTCCTGTCTTTTTGTCTATGCCTTTTCAGCTTTACTTACCTCCCCCCTTTTTTTTAAGTAAATGAATACTGAAATAATAAATAATCTCCTCCTAAAAATCTAAAACAAAAAATCTTTTTGTGTTTTTGGATTTTTTTTATACGACAAGGAAATAAAAAAAATTAAAATAAAAGAAATACTAAAAAATTTAAAAAACGGTGTCAGACTATGTATCTGTTTATTCTAATATAACATCACTTTTCTTTTTAACCCCGTTGACCTCTAGCAGATAGAAAAATCTGGGTTTATCAAATGGTTTGGTGTAGAGGTCAGCGCGTTGAAAATCCGTGTTAATTTTGACCACATCAATTAAATGTTTTTCATAGCAGTCGCGTATGAAGTGATACTTGATGCCTATGTGTTTGGTCTTAGGATGTTGGACCGGATTTTTAGTTACTGCAACTGCAGCAGAATTATCAACATATATAGGAGTAGAAGTGAAATGCAAACCATAGTCCCGCATTTGCTGTTGTATCCAAATGATTTGAGAGCACTAGCTGGCGGCGGCAACGTATTCAGCTTCACAGGTAGATAAAGCAACTGATGTCTGCTTCTTGCACTGCCAAGTTACCAATCTTCTCCCGAAAAATTGACATCCTGCTGACGTAGACTTGTAATTAATTTTGCAGCCTCCATAATCCGAGTCACTATACGCCGTTAGCTCAAAGTCATCATCATGAGGATACCACAACCCCAGTGTTGGAGTACCCTTTAGATAACGAAAAATCATCTTCACTCCAATCAGATGATTTACTTTGGGTTTCGCTTGATATCGGGAACACAAACATGTGGCATACATGATATCTGGAATCAAGGCAGTGACATACATAAGAGATCCGATCATCCCACGATACATGGTGGCATCCACCAAATCCCCATTCTCATCAGGAGCCACATCATGATTTGTGGAGAGTGGGGTACCAGCAGCAGAAACATTTTCCATATCAAAGCGACTAAGAATGTCACCTACATACTTAGTCTGATGCAGAAAGATGCCGGTAGGGGTTTGATCCACCTGTAATCCTAGGAAGAACTTCATTTCTCCCATAGCACTCATCTCAAACTCAGCCTTCATCATAGATTCAAACTCTTTACATAACTCTTCGTTTCACGAACCGAAGATTATGTCATCCACATATATTTGCACCAGAAACAAATCACCAGCCTTTTCTTTGATGAACAATGTACAGTCAATCACACCCCTGCGAAAGCCGTGTTTCAGCAGATGGGTGGAGAGCTTTTCATACTAAGCTTGAGGAGCCTGATGTAGCCCATATAGAGCCTTGTCTAACTTGTAGACTCTGTCCCGATGATAAGGATCTTCGAATCCTTCGGGTTGACTGACATATACCTCTTAACGGATTTCCCTATGCAAGAATGCACTCTTAACATCTAGTTGATAGACTTTGATCTTCATGTAAGAGGCGTAGGCTAGAAAGATGTGAATTGTTTCCATTCTAGCTACTGGAGCAAAGACTTCATTGTAGTCGATTCCTTCGACTTGTCAGAAGCCCTGAACAACCAACCGGGCCTTGTTTCTGATAACAACACCCTGGTCATCCTTCTTGCACTTTAGTACCCATTTGGTACCAATTACTTTGACTCCTTCGGGTCGGTCAACAAGAGTCCACACTCTAAGTTTCTTTAACTGTAGCAACTCCTCTTGCATAGCATTGACCCAAGCTTCATCCTTAAGGGCATCACTTACGTGTTTGGGTTCAATTTGAGAAACAAAACATCTCTAAGCTCCATCATTCACGTAGCCCTTTTCCATTACTTCAGCATAATCAGCAGTGTACAATCGACTTCTAGTCTGCACGCCGGAGTGGAGATCACCAATGATAGCATCTGGCGGATGACTTGTACTGATCCTAGTCAAGGGAGTTGTAGGAACAACAACTTCAGAGTCTATAGTTGTGACTGGAGGTTCAGTATCTGTATTTCCAGATACGGGTGTAGTAGGTGAAGAGCTTCCTTCATGATCAACATTAGGTGACTGTACTGGTTCAGTTGCTTCTTCATCCTCTGATGAGTCCTCACTATCATCCTGATCAGATGTGGTAGATCCCGATGAACCACTTGCAGGTGTTGCAATGCTAGTATCCAGATTTAGTGAGTTTAGAACATCGTGCATCATCTGAGTAGCAATATCATCATCTGAATATATCTAAGGAAGATTGAATGATTTGAAAAAGCCATCGTAGTCAAAGAATGACGATGGACCTTTTCCAGCAGGGGGAATAGTGAAACGTTGAACATCAACATTGCACCATACTTCTATCTGACCAGTAGAGTTGTTGTAAACTCGTTTGTCGGGTATACTGTATCCCAGAAAGATCCCCTGATCTACCTTTTCATTAAATTTGCCTTCTTGAGTTTTCTTCAGAAGCATACAAGGAGCACCGAAAGGTTCCAAATACTCCAAGTTTTGTTTACGCTTCTGTAGTAACTCATAGCAAGTCTTCCCGTGCCTTTTCACTACCGACACACGATTGAGTGTGTAGCAGGCAATGGCTACAGCTTCGTTCCAGAACTGCACTGGCAGTTTTGAGTCTACCAACATAGTCCTGGCGGTCTCGATCAGACTCCTGTTCTTTCGCTCAGCAACTCCATTCATCTGTGATGTGTATGCAGAGGTGAATTGATGAACAATTCCCTTTTCTTTGCAGAAAGCATCCATCCACTGATTCTTAAACTCGGTTCCATTATCTGAGCAAATCTTTCTCACCTTCAGTTTGTAAAGTGGTTCCAGAGTGGTGACCAACACTTTGAATGACTGAAAGGTTTCTGACTTTGCTTTCAGAAACATCACCCACGAGTATCACGAGTAGTCATCAGTGACTACGAAGCAGTACCTGTCTCCTGCGATACTCTTTGTACCAACTAGACTGAATAGATCCATGTGCAGTAGCTCCAGGGGCATCTCGATAGAATTGACATTCTTGGTCTTGTGAGATTTCCTGGTTTGCTTTCCTTTCTTGCATGAGACACAAAAATCAGGAAGCTTGAAGTTCTTGATAGAAACTCCATCAACTAAGTTGTTATGAATCAGATGATTCATCTTCCTATGATTAATATGTCCCATTCTTCTGTGCCACGAAATGGAGTCCTTCTTTGTAGCTTTGGATAAGAAACACTGAACTGTAGAATCAGAGGAAGAAGCATTAGACATATCCAGTACATATAGATCACTGTACCTGGATGCTGACATTAAGACCTACTCCTCTGGAATCTCCATCTTTTTCTTCACAATCTAACATTTGCGATTGTCAAACATGACTTTGAATCCCTTGTCATAAATCTGAGACATAGAAAGCAGATTGTTTTCTAATTGCTGAACAAAGTTGACTTTGTCGAACCTTACCTTTTCATTTCCAACTTCGCCTTGAGCAGTAATGTAACCTCCTTTGTTACCAGCAAAGGAAACGTGCCCCCCTTTAATTTGTTTGACATTGAAAAGGAGAGACTTATTTCCCGTCATATGCCTGGAAGCTCCGCTATCTACGATCCATGTATTTGTAGACGCACTATAGCGGACAACCTGCACATAAGAGAAAATAATCAGTTAAGGAGGGGGACCCAAGCCTTGACTGGCTTGGGTTTCCCAGAGGAATCAACCATCATGAATTCGACCCACTGTCCTTTATCATTGGGTGGAATCTCAACTTTCATCTTGTCCTTGCTTTCAGACACATCAGTCGTTTTGGCTTTCCACAAACCATCCCTGTGAATGGATTGTTTGTGGTAAACCTTAGACTGATTTACAGTTTGAGCATATGGTTTAGATTCAGAAACAGGTTTCGCCGCTGGCATCACAGACTTGTCAGTGACTTGTCTGTGTTGCCTTTGGCATGGTGGAGACGAAAACGACCTAGAAGGTGTTTTAGACCTAACAGGTGTTTTCGATCTAACAGGAGTCTTAGATCGCTGTTTTGAATCTAGATGAACTTTGTTGTTCAGCTCAACCTTAATTCTTGGAGTCTGATAGCGAGGACAATTTGTCGAAATATGACCGCGCTGTCCACAAGTATAGCAGGACCTCCATTCATCAGGGCTAGGAGATCTCTTGTGGGGTGGTGAGTAAACTTCAGGTTCTTTCTTTTTGTTCTCACTTTTAAGACTTTCACCTCCCTTGACAAATTTAACTTGTTTAACATTATGTGTGTTTTGTCTTGAAAGATGATGGATTTCTTGTTTCACTGATTTAGATTGAGTATTTTTGGAAATCTTAGGTTGTGTGGTAGACGATTTTTGACCCAACCCAAGAGATGCTTGAATATTTTCTTCCACCGGTTTCCAGTGATTTTTGTGTCAGTTGTGCCTGATGTAGACGCTTTCTGGTCAGTAGCCGGAGGGGCAGATTTGACTGCTGTGTCCGGATCACTGACCAGAGGAGTTGTCACCACATGATCCTTTATTGGGTTATTATTAATTGGACGTTGTTTGGTGTTCAAAAGGATCTCATGTGGTGGAGGCACAATTTTGTATCCCAAACCTTCCCCGTTGTTGCGTTATTTAACCAAGTTTTTCAAAATATGTAGGAACTAGCTAGACTGTGGAGTTTTTGTTTCAATGACTCATTTTCAACTTGTAAGACCACTCGTTCCTTCTTAGTTTCTTCGATTGTCTTTAAGTAAAACTTGATATCATTTTCTTGGTTAAATGCAACAACCTCTGTTTCTTTTAACTGTTTCTTTAATGCTTCAACCTTTTCTTTATAGCTGTTTTTATTTTGTTTTAAGATTCTGTTAGCCTCAGTGCACATTTTTAAATCATTTACTAAGTTATCATTGTGATCTAATAACCTAGCAAATTTCAGGTCAATGCTTTCTCTAAACTTTTCACATTCAACACACGCATGTTTAATAAATAAGTCATCCTTTGATTCTACCTGTGCTGATGTAGACGTTCCAGCCATGAAAGCATTTTGGGAATGTGCTTCAGATTCAGCATCAGTTCGTCCTCAATAATTTGATCAACAGCAGATATGTCATCATCCAATTCAGCAGTATCAGGCTCAGCTGAGTTCTCCCCCTCACTCGCTGAGTCTTCATTTAGATCGTCAACGGATGCTATGTTGGCTTCACTATCAGATAAGAATCGAAAGGACCAGTCCTGTCCTTCATCACCTTGCGCCACCATAGCCTTTGAGTCACTGCTGGTTGAAGCTGGCCTCTTCTCTTTCTCTTGCTTTGTGAAGGAGGAGAATGGGTTTCCATTTCCAGTCTTCTTAGGTTTGACACATTCTCGCTTGAAGTGTCCTTTTTCTCCACAGTTGAAACAAGTGACTTTTGACTTGTCGAAGCTGAAAGTAGTATCTTTTGTAGCCACCAAATTCTGACCTGTTTTCTTCATAAATTTCTTTGCTCGTCGCACAACACTTGCGAGAGCCCACATAATATCCATCCTTTCCAACTCATTTTCATCCACCTGCTCATAATCTTCATCAGCCAAGTGGCAATTTCCTATCTTCCCAGCAACCAAACCATTATAGGAATGGACCACAGCAGCAAACAAGTCCATGTGTTCCTTGGCCACTTCCACAGTTACCTTACCCAAGTTCTCTGTTACTAACTTTGTTGATTGAGCTTCAGTAACACTGTGTTGAACCCCTGATGAGACCGTTGACTCACCAACAGATGATGAGCTTTGTCCAGATGCAGATGTATTAGTAACAAAAGCAGCTTGCAGAGGAGCATTTGAAGACTTGACAATAGGAGTTGGAGTCATATTGTAGAGTGTCGGATCCGGAGTAAATGAACCCTTCTTTTCCTTGTACTTGTGTCTAACTTCTTCCTCTCGTAGTTTAAGAATAAAGTCATTTATATCCAATGTCTCAAGAACTGAATTGTGTCTCAAGGTGGAAATAAACTAATCCCACTTTTCTGGAAGTCCGTCAGCCAAACTGGAGACCTTTTCTTCTTTAGACGTGGTTACCCCATGAGTGTGAAGTTCACTCATCAGATGATAGAAGCGGTCAATTATGTCGTCCAAACTCTCATTCCCAATAGCTGAAAAATTATCAAATTCTTTCTTAAGTGCTTTGGCCTTCAAAGACTTCAGAGTTGAGCTCCCTTCATATCTTTGCTCGAGAGCTTTCCAGAATTTCTTACTTTGTTTATGATCAGAATACTGATGGAAGATCTCTTTAGGAATAGACTGTGTGAGCATCGCGTAAGCTTTCTTTTCAGCATTGTAGGCAATCTTTTGAGCATCAGTCAGTCCGCTCAACGTTAAGGGTATTCCATCAGCACCAACTGGCATGGTATAACCAGTTTCAATAGCGTTCCAAAGATTAGTATCCACGCCATTGAGATGAATCTCAAACCTTTGCTTCCACTACGGGAACTCATCAATAGATAGAAGCTTAGGTGGCTTATTGTGATTACCAATCTCATTTTCAAGTAACAGTAAGTTCTGGATCCTTGAGTCTTTCCCTGCTGAGAACGCGAAGTTTTCGGAGTCCATAATGAATGTTGACTTAAATTTGAAAACAAATTGTTAATGCGATTGGGGAGTACGACTGGGATGCGATTGACACGAACAGTATGCGATTGAACTCAAACGTACGATTGAACAGGCGACTGAGACACTTGGGTGACTGAACAGACCGACCGACTCAATTTGGCGACTGAACTGTGCGACTGACTCAATCGGTCGATTGGACTAGGCGACTGACTCAATCGGGCGAATGAACAGGCGACTGGACTTCAGTCGTACGATTTAGATAATTATGCGACTGAGACTGCTGAAATCGAGATTTTTTGCAACTTTAGACCTAAAACGCAATTTTTGACACCCTAGACGGCTGAAAGTCGAAAAATATTGATTTTTCAGAACATGCAAACGTAAAGACTTGATTTTTAGCAGAAAGATTGGATCTTTTCGTGTAAAAACGTTGAATTTACCAAAAACTTGATTGAATCCACGAAGAATCAAGAGCCTAAGCTCTGATACCACTTGTTAGGACCATGTACGTACGGAGTACTAACTGATTCTTTGTTATACCGGATCAAATAGTGCGGAATCCTATTTGATTGGCGATCCAATCAGGCAGAACGTAATCAAGATCAAACCCAACGATTAGAAAACGTTAAGAACGGACTAGGAATGATCTGGGACGTTCTATGAACTTGGAATGGACGAATAGGACGCTATGGGTCGGCTAGGGTTGCAAGTATTCGAAGTGTTTTTTTTCACGAATTAAGTGGTATTTATAGGTTACAGCTATCATTCATACGACTGAGCGAAGCGACTGGCTCATTCGTGCGACTGAGTCATACGATTGGTTCATTCGAACGACTGAGTCAGTCTTATGACACAATCGTACGATTGACTCAATCACCTGATTCATTCGTGTGACTGGCCCATTCGCATGGTCCAGTCGTGCGACTGAATCAGATAACTTAGTTAAACACATTCTTGAACCTTTGATGGTTCAAACCTATGTCTAACAACTGTAAACCTATATAACATTGTCATATATGTGTGTACTAATAATTGATATGAATAGATATAACATGTAAACAAGCAATAAACATAAAGTAAGAGATTCTCATTATAATAAACAAACGTTACATATGTGTTACAAGAAGAAGTTCTATTACATTGTAGCTCACTAGACTAGAACTGGGGACATGTGTACCAACAATATTTTCTCCCAAGATAAACTGGGCTTATGTAGGTGATAGTTTAGACAACTTAGGACATACAACTTCTTATTAGAAATAATATTGATTAAATTTTAAGAAAATCTATTCAAGGTTAATCATCTCAATAGCTGATATAAGATATTTAAATCTATGTTATCAAAAGCTTTTGTGAACAAATCATCATATTGTTCATTTGTATCAACCTGAACTAGTTTTATCAATCCCTTTTTGTGATTATCTCTAATTAGATGATACTTGATATTGATGTGCTTTGTCCTTGAGTGTTGCTGATAGAGATAGCACTGTTGTTTTCTATGTGGATAGGAGTCTCTTTGAAGTTGTATCTATAATCTAGCATCTGATTTTGAATCCAAAGCACTTGAGCACAGAAGCTTGCAGCAGCAATGTATTCAGCCTCATCAGTTGATGCACATACATAGGATTGTTTCTTGCATTGTCATGAGACTATCCTTCCACCAAGGAATTGACATCCTCCAAATGTGGACTTCGCAGACATGTTGCAGCCACCATAGTCACTATCTGTATAGGCATACAGATTAAAGTCAGAATTTTTGGGTACGAAAGGCCTAGTTTGGAGGCACCTTTGGGATATCTAAGATCCTGTTGACAGCATCCAGGCATGACATCTTGGGGTTGGCTTGATATCTTACACTTATACATGTAGCAAACATAATATCAGTCCTACTGGCTGTAAGATACATAAGAGACCCAATTATTACCCTGTAAAGATGTTCATCTACATACTTCCCCTCAAGATCAGGTCCAAGGGAATGGTTTCTGGCTATGGGTGTCTTTCCGATCTTACATTTAGTCATCTTGAATCTTGTAAATATGTCTTGTACATACTTTGACTGACTTCTGAAGATGCCATTGTCAACTTGCTTCACTTGAATTCCTAGAAAGAAATTGAGTTATCCCATGGCACTCACTTCAAATCTATTCTTCATCAGCTTCTTAATGTCCTTGAAGAGCTTTAGATTAATTAACCTAAATATAATGTCATCTACATATACTTGAACCAGTATCAAGTCATTCCCTGTTCCTTTGATGAAGAGAGTTCCATCTATAGTACCCCTCTTTTAGCCATGCTGACAAAGATACTGAGATAGTGTCTCATACCACTTCCTTAGAGCTTGGTGTAGCCGATAAAGAGCTTTATCCAGACTGTAGACATAAGCAGGATGATCTGGGTCTACAAAGCCAGGTAGTTATTTGACATACACCTCTTCATCAATCACCCCATATAAAATACACACTTAACATCATGTTGGTAGACCTTGAAGTCTTTGGATGCAGCAAATACCTGGAATATCCTAACAACTTCAAGTCTTGCTATAGGAACAAAGACATCAGTGTAATCAATTACTTCTTCTTGTGTGTACCCTTGAACAACTAGTCTTGCCTTGTTCTTGATGACAAGTCCTCTATTATCATTCTTCTTCCTAAACACCCATTTGGTACCTATGATAGTCTTCCTATGAGAAAGAGGACATAGGTTCCAAACCTTTTGTCTCTTGAATTAAACCAGCTCCTCTTGCATTGCTTCAACCTAACTTGCATCCTTCAAAGCCTTATCAACTTTCTTTGGCTCTATCTGGGACAAGAAAGAAGAATGTAGACAAACATTTTATCATGGGTTTGTCCTCTTGTTCTAACCCCCTTGTAGACATCTCCAATGATGTTTGTAGTGGGGTGTGATTTGTGGATCCTGAGTTGAGGGATCACAGCAAGTTATTTAGACAGATCTAAATTTGAAAAATTTAGATCTAGCAATGAAGTGTCTACCATCATATCAGCATACTAATAAAGAGAAGCTTGATCTAATGAGTGTGTGGCATCATTGATGTTGCCATTAATGGAGTGGTTTTTAGTATCAAGAAATTCTTGATCACTATCACCACCGCCATTACCTCCTACATTTGAAGTTCCTGTATTTGTGTTTTATGCCTCTGAGCTGGAAATTTCAGCCACTTCAGATCTATCAGTTTGATTTGTCATTGTTGTGCTGATAGAAACTTCATTTGCAGGGTTAGTTACAACTGGAGCTGAAGTAGTATTCTTACATGGTCTTCTCAACTCAAATCTTAGGTCAGGATCTTTAGTTGATCTGTTACTTGTAGATCCTGAAACGTCTTCATAAGATTTAATAAAATAGTTAGTAACTAAATCAAGATCAAATAGCCAGTCAGGACCAGAACCTTTCACACAAGGAGTGTGCTCATTGAAGATCACTTTGACAGATTCTTTAACTACTCTAGTTCTGAGATTGTATAACCTTAGCTTAGGAAGAGTATGCAATAAAGTGTCCATCATCTGATTTCTCAGAAAACTTTGCTACTTGATCTTTTTTATTCAAGATGGTGCAGGGACATACAAGTGATTTGAGAAAACCAATGAATGGTCCTTTTTGTGTCACAATTCATAAGGAGTCTTACCATGAGTCTTGACTACTAAACTCTATTCTACACATAGCAGGCACCGTTAACTACCTCAGCCAAGAAGGTGATGGGTAGTTTAAAGTCAAACAACATGGTTCTCATAGCTTCAACAGGTGTCATGTTTCTCTTCTCAGCAACACCGTTTTACTAAGGAGTCCTGGGAGCACTGTATTGTCTTGTAATAAATTTTTCATCACAAAATGTATCAAGGATTTTGTTCTTGAATTCAGTTCCTTAATCACAACTTATGATTTTGACCTGGTGATCACTTTAATTCTCAACTTTTAGAATGAAGTTCTTCAAGATCTCAGGAGTTTCATCTTTACTTCTAAGGAAGTAAACCCAACTGAATCTTGTGAAATCAAATATGATCACTAAACAATAAGAGTTCCTTCTAAGACTCATTACACTGGTGGGGCCAAAGAGATCTATATGTAATAAGTGTAGGTGAGTAGTGATAAAGTTCTTTTCCTTTGGCCTGTGAGACACCAAGTGTTGTTTCCCTTTCAGGCATGTAACACAATGATCATCACTTGTAAACTTCTTCTTTGACATTCCAGTTACCAAAACATTCTTAATTAATTTGTTCATGTACTTAAAAGTTACATGGCAATTCTTTTATGCCAAAGGAAAGACTCATCACTATTGGCCTTAGATAGAAAGCAAGAAACCTCTCCTAATGGGGATGTTTCCTGCAAATCAATCATGTACATGTTCCCTTTTCAGGGCGCTCTAAACAGGATATGCCCTTGAGGAATGACCACCCCGGGCTTGAGAACAATGCACTCATGTTTAATAAAGAGCATATTATGTCTCTAGTCAAAAAATTAGGATAAACTCTCTAAATTGTACCCAAGGTCCTTAACAAAGTTTACCTTCTCAATGCTGAGCTTACCGTTTGTAATCATGTCCCCTCCAGTAATGTAACCTCCAGCATCTCCTCCAAAAGCAACTGGCCCTCCATCAATTCTTTCAAAGTTTTAGAGCAAAGATCCCTTGCTTGTCATGTCCCTGGAACAGCCACTATCAATAATCCATACAATCTTTTTGGTCCTCGGCTATTCATGCACAATAAAAGAGTTAGTTACATTTGGAAACCCAAGCCTCACTGGTCTTGGGCTTTTCAAAATGAACTGAAGACAATGCAACTGTAATTGATCCTATATTGAGACTTTAGGGATCATTTGCTGTTGTTAATGAATAATTCTTAGTCACATGGTGTGACAACCCTAAAAATTGAGGTTAGAAATTTTAATAGGATTCTGTGAGTATTAGAAATATGCTTTTCAATCTTTTATATTTTAAAGATTACTCTTACGTGATCTAAACTGAAATTACATATTTGTTAATATGTATTAGTTATATGTACATATCATGATATCTTTGAAGATGCAACTATCTTATAAATTTGATAAGATATTTATAAGTTATATAATGTGAATACATGTTTAGCTATAAGTTATAGTTAATGATATATATTCACTAAAAGCTACATGATCTTAACAACATCACATTAATATGAATCTTATAAATCACATAACTTGACACTCAGCATACTAATTTAAATGTCTTATCAAACACTTAGTAACCTCCTAACATTGCAACAAAGACTACCCTATAAAAACACATCACCAATTAATTATAATTATAAAATCTTTGTTGCCTAATCTAACACCATAACGCTAAGCAAACCAATGATGACTTCTATCCTTAGCTGATCCATGTACCACAACATCACTTGTGTCGCACTAATCAATCTTCTAAGCTTGACACATATCAAGCCTAAACAATTACCACTTAACACACCCTACCTAGACACCTCACATAATAATCATTACTAAGAAAAATATTATTAAACTCCTAGTAAGCTTCCGAAGCCACAAGAACTCTCGAAATATATCTTAACACTATAACCCAACTTTTGGCTCATATGCATCCTCATCATTGGCATTAACACTAAGCTTGTCCTATAAATTGACACCTCATCTAAATGACAATCATTACTATGGGATTGTTGTCAAGCTCTTGATCACCTTGACACATCACAACCGCCACCACACCCATCCTTGAAACTCTCGGCTAAGACGCTATCATCATTTGAGGACGCCAAGCACATCTCATGTATTGTCACCTCACTTAGTAATCATGATTACTAAGTAGGTTATGTGTTAAATTCTAAAGTAAACCAAGTGTAAACCACAAACAAACTCTCCAAACTCTAGGTTTATATAAACTACTGAATGCATTCACATCAACTTCCTTTCACACCCAATTTCATATCAAACTATTGGTTACTTTTTCTTGATTACCATATATTCTCTTGTGATTTCAACATCAACAAAATATGATCACTAGAAGCTCCATACGATCATCATGGTATAAATTATCTTTAACCCAAACATTTGTATTTGAAACACTCCAAGATCAAGAACCGTTTCTTAAGTTATGGATTCAAGACACTCTCGACCATCTTTGATCATCATCAGCCCCTCTTCCTCATCATTCATAAGGTTCTAAATCCTAAGCACTCACTAATTAGATTCATAAATCATATATGTGTTTAAATAAACACATATGATCAACTATTTGAAAACAAATCATCAAGAATGATCTTAAAAACCACATAATCTTTTATTTACTTAAAAACATAAGCGTAATAAGAAAACTCATTAAACACAAAGGTTTCAACATAAAACTTCAAAAATAAAGAATAAAAATTTAGCGTTCTTGATGAATTAAATTAAAATCAGGTTATTATATGATTGATTGTGATTGTGGGAATAAACATTGGCAATCTTTATAAAAATACTGAATTAAAATTCTGTAAATTTTGGTAAAAATATAATAAGTAAAATAATTTATACAAATTATTTAAAGTAAATGAAAGGAAATTATCAATTGGAGGAACGGAATCCGATAAAATTCTAGAAAAATTATATAATGGTCCATATGTGTTATAGAGGCTCCAAAATTAATTTCGTAATTTATTTCCTTTTTATGACTAAGATATGTATTTTTATATGATCTGTAAATGAAAAATATAAATAAATACTTAACACGATGATAAATATCAAAAATTCACTTAAATTATAATGATTTGAAGCCAATAGAATGTATAAGTTTTATAATTTTTGAAGCGGTATAGCTATTTTTACTAAATTTTGAGATTATGGGAAAAATTACAGAAAAATACCGACTGTGAGTTAAATATCAGAAAATTTATAATGTGATAAGAACTATTGGGATAATATTCTGGAAAAATTAGGAAATTTAGGGACGGAAATACCTATTTTTAATGATTTATGATAAATTTATAATAATTATAACAAATTATCTAAAAATAAAACGGAAGTTGAAATTTTCATAGTAATATTATTTGATGATGTTACTATTAAACTTTTGGAAATTTTAGATAAATTACTTCCATCTGAGGTTCTGAAAATATTAAAGGAAAAATTATGTATCTATCTTATAAATTGATTTTTATAGGTTACCCATTGGAGTAAGAGGTGAGACTCATAGCCCCATTGTAAGGCCCCGTTCCCGGACATCTCACAGCTGGTCACCATTGCACTTAAAACACGTCATTGTATAAACGTTACAAAAATCATGCAGCGGAAACTTTGAAATAACTTTTCATTTTACTACAAAAGCTTTTGCCAGTTATTACAACGTTCATCTATTACAAAACATATCTTGTTGTATTACATCACAAAAGCATTATACAAAAGAATGTCATCCCAAAAGAGCTGAGTAGCCGCCTCGTGCCATCCTCAGCAACACTACCTGCCAACTGGAAACACATAAAAGTCAGCGTTGCTGAGTGAGTTCTAGTTTTATATTAAAAACATACTTTTCTTCCCTTAAAACCGTTCTTTACTTTCTTTCAAAATCATACTACACTTTCGTACATGATCACACATCATACGTACATACAGATAATATAATTATTATCTTCATCTTTACGTCACGATTACTGAGGTCGAATGACAAGGATCCGTATCGTTCGTTGTTATGATCATTCATTAATGTTCAATTCATACATATCGCACGTTCGCACATTTCATACTTTTATTATCATTCATTTCTCGTCTAGATCCTGTCAAGCTTTGCCCTCTTCATGGCACTCAGCCATGATTACTGAGGTCGAGTGACAAGGATCCCGTTCGTTCATTATCTTACCTATTGCACCTTCGCATCAACGTACCCGAAGTACCTATCGCACATCTCATGGGTTAGCCAAAATCGCATGCTACATAATCCACATGAGGTAGGCCAAAATCGCACGCTACATAGCACACAGTAAATACCACATCGCACGTATCGGAGCAGCTACCAAAACTGAACTCCCAATGTGTCTAAGTCCCTATATGAATTCCATCGTACATATCGCACAAATCACCCCAATGGAGAGGTCACCAAGACCAACTCCCCCTGTGTGTGTGAGGACTCTCGGGGTTTAGGCAGAATCGCATGCCATCTCATGGGTCAGCCAAAATCGTATGCTACATAATCCACATGAGGTAGGCCAAAATCACACGCTACATAGCACACAGTAAATACCACATCGCACGTATCGGAGCAGTTACCAAAACTGAACTCCCACTGTGTCTATGTCCCCTTATGAGTTAGCTATGATCGCACGCTGTAACACACACACGCAGTTGAGCTAACAACTCTCAATGAGTCGTGAACCTTTTTTCCTTCCGCTTGCAAGCCTTTATTACTCTCATTCATTATTAATGCATGCATTCATTCATCATGTTCCTCTTTTATTATCTTTCACTTTACGTTACATAATACTTTCTTTCATTCATTAACACAACATGTAAAGCCACGGGATAGATAAACATACATTATAATAAGGAACATCAACATACACTATAGCATTACTATACATGGCATCATCATACACACATAACATACATCATGCATAAACACGCAACATCATCATTATCATACCGTACGTAATTTCTATGATCCCCACGGTCATCTTACGTGTATCTACGAGAACTTTCAAGTCAAAACTTACATCTGCCCCTTCCCCCGAAAGTCAGTACTTTAACTATGTTCGTCCTCAAGTATAACAGCCCTGTTTGGGTGAATGGGCACCCTTCAGTCACACGACCTTCACGCGACTGAACATCATGCGATTGAGCCTATGCGGATGAACACCTATGCGACTGAACACCCAGTCATGCGAATGGACTCTCAATCATACGAATGAACTCTCAATCATACGAATGGACACTATGCGAATGGACTCCATGCGAATAAGCACCTATACAACTGGACTCTCAGTCGCATGACTCCCCATGCAACTGGACCCCCAGTCATGCGATTGAACCTCAGTACTTATATTCTACTTCCCAAAACAAATGTGGATGAGCAAGAACAAATGTGGACGAAAGTCTTTAGAAATATTCTTCAAAATATATTCTAAGTGTCCAAAGAAATGTTGATGACACTGTAGCAAATGTGGATGACACTGTAGCAAATATGGATGACCCTGTAGCAAATGCGGATGGAACTGTAGCAAATGCGGATGAACAAAGCAGACAAAAGTCTTCAGATTATATCCTAGGTATCCAAAGAAATGCTGGTAGAACAAATGCGGACACTGTAGCAAATGCGGATGACACTGTAGTGAATGCGGAAGAACAAACGAAATCCGGATGAACAAAAAGAAATGCGGATGAATAAAAGACTTAGCTGCTGAATGTTTAGCAAATGTCATCCTGAACTACAGTCCCAATTTTTGACTTCCAAACCCTTCCAAACTCATTCTAAGCCCAAATCAACCCTCCTAATCCTTAGGAAAGCATACTATGACACCATTCAAGCACGCATAAGCCCGAAATCACACTCTAAACACACTATACACAATCACACCCAAATGGGTCAAACACACACATTTTCAAAAACGGGTTTCTATGTGTTCCAGCCCCAAAATCGGTTGAAAACAAGTAAAATAGGGGTAATAGAACTCACCTTTGCAGCTCTTGAGTATGGCCTCTCCCAAACTCGTTTGCAATTGAGTTCAACCGCCTAGAAACCCACTTGAATTTGACTTTTCAGCTCTTGTTTCTTCAAAATCTGAATATGCACTTTCCCTTTCTAAAAATCTGATTATTTGGGGTTGTAAGAAAAGAGTGGGCAGTCATGCCCACTTTACACCCATTTTTCCAACCTTTTGTCCTTTTTGACACTTTTTACCCCTCAACTTGGGTAAAATATCTTTTCTTTCTTTTTCTTCACTTTATTCTTTCTTTCGTTTTCTTTTAGTTAAAAATAACCGGGTGTTACACCCATTTTGGTGTCTATAAAGTTTAGGGTGAAAAAGCATACGGTTTTGTGCTTGATGCATTATTATGAGATTTTTGAGATATACTGTCATTTATGATACAACCATTAATTCGGATGTGGAAACGTTGGATAATATAGGTAGCGCTACTTAGGAAAATATAACCTGCACCAACAGGATGAGTGTTGTGATGCTATATTATCTGATTTTATGAATTATGTTATGACAGTTATGAATTATCAGGTTATTATGCAAGATTTGGTTGTATTTAATGCATCAAAAATATTTTGTTTGATCTCACCAACTTTATGTTGACTATTTTGAGTATGTTTTTTCAGGTAACCATGACTAATAATATAGAATTCTCTTTTGATGTTTACAATGGCTGGGGAGAAGTTGTGGGAAGAGTTTGTGGAAACTTGACTGTTAACATCTATGATTTCAGTGTCATGGTGAACGCTCATTTCCATCGACTCTGAAGATGTAGTAGCTAAATAATATGTTTGTAATAGGATTATCTCAAATTTTGATTACTTATATATGATGTAATCCTAACTTAAATTAATGTATTATGTTATGTTATGATATGTGTTGATTAGTTAAAAATTGACTTCTTATAATCGATGCGTTCTGAACAAGCAAGTCACATCCAAAACGCTTCACACTTTCGCCGGGATGTGACAGGTTGGTATCAGAGCCATTGGTTATAGAGAACTAGGTATTATAAGATTCCTAGACTATAACCATAAGCTCAAGTATAATAAACAATATATGTGATAAATACATATATACATGGTATGACTATATGTGAATTCTATGATTATATGCATATCTTTAATAATTGCAATAAAAATTTGTGGCATATAGAATATCTATGAAAATGTGTGACTAACTGTTTTGTCAAAAATTATAAAGAAATTTTGCAGCTATGAATTCAGATAATTACCACAATGAGACTGATACTTCCGAGTGCTCAAACCATAGCAACCATAAGGAAATAACACCTGAAGCAGAACCACAACAAATTATGGAAACTCCTCATATTGAGGTTGAGAACAACATTAAACTAAAATTTTATGTCTGATGTGCACCAGTAAACATCCGGGGATATACAATTAAGACCCCTATGAAAAAGATATGACGTGGAGATAGATTTTTGGCTAAGCAAGTTGAAGACGTAGAAATACGAAATTCTGATTCTTCCGGGAATGAAGGAAAAATAATTAAAATACAAAAAATGAATATGGATCAAGTGAAGAGAGCTCAGCAGACCCTTAAGAAGCTCAAGAAAATACAACAAGGAATCCGGAAAATCCAGAACGATATTAAGAAATTAAAGACACCCAAGAAAAATATCTTTGCACATATATGGGACTGGATTCGCAAAAACTAGAAGCTATCTACTCGAATGTAACGTCCGGAAATTTCGATTTGGAGTGTCATGCGACTGGAGCGTCCAATCGCATGGAAGACATGCGATTGCAGCTCAACCGCACGACTGGAACTCAATCGTACTACTGGAGTGTTCTATCGCATGGAGCTTGGACGACTGGAGGTTCAGTCGCATGGAGAACTCGGGCGACTGGACAGTAGTATTTAAGGGAGAGGGCAGCCCTAACTCTTTCCCAGACTCGCCAACATCAGAGAGAAGAAGGAGACAGTTCGGTCCAAGCGGGTTCGTGAGCCAAAATCGACGTATAGCCGGTCAAATCGAAGCTCTAACCGAGTAGGCTACTAAGGTGAGTTCTAGGACCACTATTTTACGTGATTTTGAATGATTTTAGGGCTGGAACACATCTGAAAACCCTTTTTTGAGTTTGGAGCTTGATTTTGAATTCTACATCTGAAAATGGATTTTGAATGATTTTACGTGATTTTGAATGATTTTGAATGATTTTACGAGTAGGCTACTAAGGTGAGTTTGGAGCTTGAAAACCCTTTTTTGAGTTCTAGGACCACTAAGGTGTAAACCCATTTTTATGCATTTGTGTATGTGTATGATGTGTTTGGAGCTTGATTTCATGTGTGGTTATGCTCGAATGAGGTCATGGTATGTTTCCCTAAGGCTTAGGATAGTCGATTCAGGCTCAAAATAGGTTTAGATGAGTTTGGAGGCCGAAAACCCTCGGCTGCAGTCGGGATGAACTGCATTCTGCATCAGCTAAGGCCATTCGGCCGAATGGAGGGAGACTGGAGGCCAGTCACCAGAATGGAGGGAGAGTGGAGGCCAGTCACCCGAATGGAGGGAGACTGGAGGCCAGTCACCCGAATGGAGGGAGACTGGAGGCCAGTCACCCGAATGGAGGGAGACTGGAGGCCAGTCACCCGAATGGAGGGAGACTGGAGGCCAGTCACCCGAATGGAGGGAGACTGGAGGCTATTCACCCGAATGGAAGGGGACTGGAGGCCAGTCACCCGAATGGAGGGAGACTGGAGGCCAGTCACCTGACTGGAGGGAGAATGAAAGTCCAATCACCTGAATGAAGGTATAGTCACCCGAATGAAAGGCTTGTCGCATGGAGGCCAGGCGACTGAAGGATGTCCATATGCTCGAATGTCCGTAGTATTGTCCGACTTTCGAAAAGTGCGGACTTAGACTCGGACCCTCGGGGTCGTAGATGATGAGTTGGGCATGGATGATGCAAGACGATATATGATGATGAGTTGACGACGATGACGTGCATGATGTTATGTGTGATGTATGCCTGGCGATTCGTGTGATGCATTGTATGTCGGATGTGTGTTATGAATGTATGATGATGCCTGTATGGTGATGATGTATGTTTATGATTACGTGTATGTTCCTTTTATTTATTGTATGTTTGTCTTCCCTGGGCTTTGCGTTGAACGTTAATGAATAAATTGAAAGAATTATGTAACGTAAAGTGAAAGATAATGAAAGAGGAACGTAACGAATGAGTGCATGCATTAACGTATGAATGAACGAACGTAAAGCTAGTGAGCGTATCTATGAGATGAGCGACTCCGTGTCGCAACAAACTCAAAAGAGGTCCTTATTGCGTACTCCGGTACTGTGTCAGTCTTCGGACATGAGTCGGGGGTTTGTATAACAGCCCCCGGCACAGTATCAGTCTTCGGACATGAGTCGGGGGTATGGCATGGGACGAGATAGTGAGGTGAGCAACTTTGTGTTGCAACAGACTCGGATGGAGTTAAATCTGGGTGATTGAATCAACGGGATCTTTGTTGCGTATCCCGGTGCTGTGTCAATCTTCGGACACGAGTCGGGGGTTTATGAGCAGGCCCCGGCACAGCATCAGCTTTCGAGCATGAGTCGGGGATATTGCATGAGACAGGATCTAAGTGGATGAGTAGAGGATCGCATGCTCCGGTACTGTGTCAGTCTTCGAACATGAGTCAGGGGTTTGTGTACAGGCCCCAACACAGTATCAGTCTTCGGACATGAGTCGGGAGTATCGCGTGAGTTGATGAATGAGAGATAATTGTGAAAGAAAGAAAGTATGAGACGAACGAAAGATAACAAACGTAATGAAAGTTAAAGAATGAACGAATGAAAGAAATGAATGGGAGGAACATAATGATAACGTATGAAAGGGATCCCTATCACTCGACCTCAGTAATCATGGCTATGTGCCATGAAGAGGGTAAAGTTTGACAGGATCTAGATAGTAGTAAAAGATAAAGGATGAATGTAATGACGTATGAATGAACGTAACGAACGTACGGACGAACGTAATGAATGTATGAATGTATGTAAGAGACGCACGAACAAAAGAAAGAAAGTGAATATTAACGATGAACGGTACACAAACGAAAGCTAATGAATGAATGAGAAAAGAAGATAATAATAATATTATTTATGTGTACGTATGATGTGTGATCGCATGTATGTAAGAACATTTTTAATGGAAAGTAAAGTATGTTTTATTTAAAACTAGAACTCACTCAGCAACGCTGACTTTGATGTGTTTCCAGTTGACAGGTATGTTGCTGAGGATGGCACGGGGAGACTACTCAGTTTCGTTGAGGATGGCATCCATATTTTGACATGTCATTGTATTTTGAAATGAAAAAGAATGTTATAAAGTTATGAAATGACATGTTTTAGTTATTAAAGAAAGTTTTAAATTCCGCTGCAAGATAAATGTACGTTTTAAAATGTTTTATGCGCGATGAATGACCAACTGTGAGGTGCCCGGGAACGGGGCCTTACAAGTTGGTATCAGAGCCAAAGTTTAAGTGAAACAGGTAAATTTTCAAAATAAACCTAAACTTAAACTGAAAATGGGACAGAAAGGGGTGGGATGCCAATCTGAGTAGCTGCGTGCCATCAGGTATTTTCTTAAAGTTAACCGGTATTGTATGCCCATTTTATGTGTTTATGTGCTGCTGTTAGATTTAGATGCTAATATAGTCAGGACAGGTAATGCTCGGGGTATGAAAAGTAAGGTAAGTGGCTAATCGCAACTGATCACTGTAATTAGGGACTTACTATACTTGACATGAACTGAGCTATTCCCTTGAATGACCATGTTGGTGTTTGAATCTTCCAGTATATTATAGAGGATGGCCGGTGGTAGATCTTCTAAGGCTTCACGTGGTGGAGGTGGTGGCGGACGTGGCGCTGAACCACAGGTAACCAGAGGAAGGCCTAGAGTGGAAAGGGTGGTTCATGAAGAACCCGAGACTTCTCATCAGGAGGGAGCAGATGAAAGCGCCAATTTGAGAGCCTCGATGAGAGAGGCGGTGGTGGAAGAAGTACACCAGGTCATGCAGACGATCTTACCGTCTGTAGTGACTGAAGTGATAAAGGCTGTTAGGGATGAGGAGAGACTAGAAAGGGGTAGACCTTCGGGCGAAGGAGACGGACGGAGACTGAAGCAGTTTTCTCGGATGAGGAGGAAGAGGAGGAGGAGCCTGTGCAGGAGGCGGCACGAGGTTGTAACTACGGGGCATTTCAACGATGTAAGCCCCCAACTTTTGATGGTAATGGCACTACTGCTGCTGCTCACCGGTGGGTGAGAGAGATGGAAGCGGTACTAGAAATTAGTGAGTGCCGGGAAGATCAGAAAGTTAAGTTTGCCACTCATTCTTTCGTGGACTCAGCTTTGTGCTAGTGGGACAATATAGTCCAAGCTAAGGGTAGTCGGGCTATCGAAAGGATGAGATGGTCAGAGTTGAAAAGGTTGGTGATTGAGGAGTTCTGTCCTCACCGTGAGATGGATAAGGTTGAAAGGGAGTTCCTACAGTTGGAAGCGGGGACGATGACGCATCAGCAGTACACCACCAAATTCAACGAGATGGCACGGCTGGTGCCGGATCAGGTGATACCTCCTTCACGAAAAATCAAGAGGTATATTCAGGGATTGCCGGCGGATATCCGTAGGCACATGATCTCGGCCCAACCCAGCACGTTCAGGTCAACGGTAGATCTAGCGGGAAGGTTGTATGACGAGCGGGAGGCGATGACGATAACGGGCGAAGCGGAGGAGCGGGCCTTTGTTAAGAAGGGGAAAGGAAGGCGAGATAGTGATGGTGGAATGGAGGCCGAGGGTAAAGTGATGACGATCGATGATCGAGACAGGATAACAAGAAAGGGTGAGGTATGCAAGAAGTGTGGTAGAGGCCATGAAGGAGAGTGCAAGTGGGGACTGAACGTCTGTTTTCAGTGTGGGAAGGAAGGCCACAGGGCAAGGGATTGCCGCATGGCTAAGTGCTACAATTGCGACGAGACTGGACATCTGAGCAGGGATTGTAAGAGGTCAAAGGCGAGAAGCTCCGGTGCGAGGAAGGAGGACAGAGGGTGAAGGCTAGAGCGGACTTCGACCTGACGACAGGTATGTTTCTGGTAATTTAAGTTTGTGCCCTTACGCCTTGAATGCGATGCTAGTAGTAGTTCGTTCCTACTGCCTTCTTTTATGAGTTGCATGGTAGGAGAAGAAATGTCTAGTAGCCCTTTGATGTAGAGATTACTATTAGTAGATTCACTAGGTCAATAGATTCCCTAGAGGATTGCGTGATGCAATTGAGAAGGCTGTACCACCCGTTGTCTGAGGAACAGTTTCGGCCTGTGATTAGTTCATGGAACGGCAACGTACGCCTAGTTTCGACGTTGGAAATCGGAAGCAAAGGAAAAGGATAGATTTGGTTGGACCACCAAGGAAGCCGATTTGCCGTTTCTATCACGGTATACCTACAAGGAACCTGAAAAAAAAAACCGATTTCAGTGCAATTATATTTGGAACAACACCTAGTACGATTAATGAACGCCTTTCTTGCCAGTTGTCTGGTTTGCAAGAGGGTCATTATTCATACTTAAAGAACATCAAACAAGGGTCTAGGGTAAGTAGCAACTTTACACAAGTTGAAGGCCTTGTTCTTCACACACTTAGGCTGAAGGTTCTCAGTGATGCTCTGAAGCTCAATGATTATGACGCCGAGCCCTTGCTCGAGTATTGTGATGTAGTAACTGTATTCTACATGGCATGTTTGGAGTCGCAAGTGCTGGTCACATGAACATTGATCAGTATGCATGGGTTGCCGATGGCGATAGTCCAAGATAGACCAGAAGTCGAATGTTGATAAACGATATGGAGCGATAGGATTCCAAGTGATAGACTGGAAAATAGATGGGACAGTATTGCCCGCGAAGGTTTAAGGAACAACAGGTTTCGGGGACGAAACCCGTTTATGGGGGGTGGACTTGTAACGCACAGAAATTTCGATTTGGAGTGTCATGCGACTGGAGCGTCCAATCGCATGGAAGACATGCGATTGAAGCTCAACCGCACGACTGGAACTCAATCGTACGACTGGAGTGTTCAATCGCATGGAGCTTGGATGACTGGAGGTCCAGTCGAATGGAGAACTCGGGCGACTGGACAGTAGTATTTAAGGGAAAAGGCAGCCCTAACTCTTTCCCAGACTCGCCAACATCAGAGAGAAGAAGGAGACAGTTCGGTCCAAGCGGGTTCGTGAGCCAAAATCGACGTATAGCGGGTCAAATCGAAGCTCTAACCGAGTAGGCTACTAAGGTGAGTTCTAGGACCCCTCTTTTACACGATTTTGAATGATTTTGGGGCTAGAACACGTCTGAAAACCCTTTTTTGAGTTTTTGGGTGTAAACCCATTTTTATCCATTTGTGTATGTGTATGATGTGTTTGGAGCTTGATTTCATGCGTGGTTATGCTCGAATGAGGTCATGGTATGTTTCCCTAAGGCTTAGGATGGTCGATTCGGGCTCAAAATGGGTATAGATGAGTTTGGAGGCCGAAAACCCTCGGCTGCAGTCGGGATGAACTGCATTCTGCATCAGCTAAGGCCATTCGGCCGAATGGAGGGAGACTGGAGGCCAGTCACCCGAATGGAGGGAGACTGTAGGCCAGTCACCCGAATAGAGGGAGACTGGAGGCCAGTCACCCGAATGGAGGGAGACTGGAGGCCAGTCACCCGAATGGAGGGAGACTGGAGGCCAGTCACCCGAATGGAGGGAGACTGGAGGCAAGTCACCCGAATGGAGGGAGACTGGAGGCCAGTCACCCGAATGGAGGGAGACTGGAGGCCAGTCACCCGAATGGAGGGAGACTGGAGGCCAGTCACCCGAATGGAGGGAGACTGGAGGCCAGTCACCCTACTGGAGGGAGAATGAAGGTCCAGTCACCTGAATGAAGGTCTAGTCACCCGAGTGAAAGGCTTGTCGCATGGAGGCCAGGTGACTGAAGGATGTCCATACGCCCGAATGTCCGTAGTATTGTCCGACTTTCGAAAAGTGCGGACTTGGACTCGGGTCGTAGATGATGAGTTGGGCATGGATGATGCAAGATACTGTATGATGATAAGTTGACGACGATGACATGCATGATGTTATGTGTGATGTATGCCTGGCGGTGCGTGTGATGCATTGTATGTCGGATGTGTGTTATGAATGTATGATGATGCCTGTATGGTGATGATGTATGTTTATGATTATGTGTATGTTCCTTTATTTATTTTATGTTTGTCTTCCCTGGGCTTTGCGTTGAACGTTAATGAATGAATTGAAAGTATTATGTAACGTAAAGTGGAAGATAATGAAAGAGGAACGTAACGAATGAGTGCATGCATTAACGTATGAATGAACGAACGTAAAGGTAGTGAGCGTATGTATGAGATGAGCGACTCTGTGTTGCAACAAACTTAAAAGAGGTCTTTATTACGTACTCCGGTACTGTGTCAGTCTTCGGACATGAGTCGGGGGTTTGTATAACAGGCCCCGGCACAGTATCAGTCTTCGGACATGAGTCGGGGGTATGGCATGGGACGAGATAGTGAGGTGAGCAATTTTGTGTTGCAACAGACTCGGATGGAGTTCAATCCAGGTGATTGACTCAACGGGATCTTTGTTGCGTATCCCGGTGCTGTGTCAATCTTCGGACACGAGTCGGGGGTTTATGAGCAGGCCCCGGCACAGCATCAGCTTTCGAGCATGAGTCGGGGATATTGCATGAGACAGGATCTAAGTGGATGAGTAGAGGATCGCATGCTCCAGTACTGTGTCAGTCTTCGGACATGAGTCGGGGGTTTGTGTACAGGCCCCGACACAGTATCAGTCTTTGGATATGAGTCGGGAGTATCGCGTGAGTTGATGAATGAGAGATAATTGTGAAAGAAAGAAAGTATGAGACGAACGAAAGATAACAAACGTAATGAAAGTTAAAGAACGAACGAATGAAAGAAATGAACGGGAGGAACATAATGATAACGTATGAAACGGGATCCCTGTCACTCGACCTCAGTAATTATGGTTGTGTGCCATGAAGAGGGTAAAGTTTGACAGGATCTAGATAGTAGTAAAAGATAAAGGATGAATGTAATGACGTATGCATGAACGTAACGAACGTACGGACGAACGTAATGAATGTATGAATGTATGTAAGAGATGCACGAACAAAAGAAAGAAAGTGAATGTTAACGATGAACGGTACACAAACGAAAGCTAATGAATGAATGAGAATAGAAGATAATAATAATATTATCTATGTGTACGTATGATGTGTGATCGCATGTATGTAAGAACATTTTTAGTGGAAAGTAAAGTATGTTTTATTTAAAACTAGAACTCACTCAGCAACGCTGACTTTGATGTGTTTCCAGTTGACAGGTATGTTGCTGAGGATGGCACGGGGCGACTACTCAGTTTCGTTGAGGATGGCATCCATATTTTGACATGTCATTGTATTTTGAAATGAAAAAGAATGTTGTAAAGTTATTAAATGACATGTTTTAGTTATTAAAGAAAGTTTTAAATTCCGCTGCAAGATAAATGTACATTTTAAAATGTTTTATGCGCAATGAATGACCAACTGTGAGGTGCCCGGGAACGGGGCCTTACATCGAACTTGTCAAAATAAAAGAATAAGAACTTAATGATATATATATACCTTTTGTGTTTAAATGTCTATCTGTTATGTGTTAGATAAGATTTGTGTTAAAAAATTTTATGATACTAATTATAATTAACTATAGTGAATCATGCCGCCAAAAAGGAACACTCGCCCTGTATGAAAAACAGCACGAGTTGGACGACCTATAACCCGACTTAGGGAAGAAACACCTGTGAATAATGGCAGAAATGAGAATGATAGGATTTCTCAACTGGTAGCTCAACAAATAGATGCAACAATACCTACTCTGATAGCCCAAATACAACAGAATCTAAACTTCGGAACCACATCACACCAACATGAAAGACCAGAAAATGTTAATCCAGAGGAGCGACAAGAGGAAGAAATCTTAAACGGAGTCACAAAAGGATGCTCTTACAAGGCCTTTATGTCATGCCGTCCCCGAGAATTTGATGGAAGAGGAGGAGTTGTACAAGCCCTATGTTGGTTAGATGAAATTGAAGCAGTCTTAGAAATTAGTAACTGTGCCGACAATTATAAAACACTGTTTGCTTCGTATTCACTTAAAGGAGAGGCGCAATTCTGGTGGAAAATGGAAATGCAAACTAAAGGTAGGCATGTCATGAATAAGATAAGTTGGGAAGAATTTAGAAACCTAGTAACAAAAAAGTATTGTCTTTATAATGAAATAGAGAAATTAGAAACTAAATTCTTGGCATTAGAGATGAGAGGAGCCGCACATCGGGAATATACCGACAGGCATAATGAATTCTCCAGATTACTGCCACACCTGATAAACCCTAAATCTAAAAGGATAGGAAGGTATATTTGGGGATTAGAATCACAAATAAGGGGATTAGTGAAATCCACAATGCCCAAAACCTTCCAGGAAGCATTAAGCTTGTCAGGAAGCCTAACAGATGAAATGATAAGAAATGGGTCTTTAAGTAATCCAAAAATAGGAGAGAAAAGGAAGTGGAATGACAACCACACAGGAAGGATATTTGGAAAAAACCCTCAAAAAAGAATAAACTGACCTCCACAAAGAAATTTTTAGGAGTAGTACGAGAAAAGAAAGCACAGACTGAAGGACAACCATGGTTCAGTACCTGTCAAAGATATCACCCTGGAAATTGTATGATAGTGATTTGTTATAATTGCAAAAAGAAGGGACATATATTCCGAGACTGCAAGAACCCCACCAACCCTAAGCCAGTCTGCTATCAGTGCGGTAATGAAAACCATTTTCATAATGAATGTCCATAATTGAAAGGCAAGGCTCCAGTTAATCAAAACAACCCCTGTGGAAGAGCTTTCATAATGCAAGCTGAAGAAGCTCAGAATAAACCAGAAGTAGTAACGGGTACGTTCCTTATCAACAATCAGTACGCAAACAGTATTATTTGATACGGGAGCAACTCATAGTTTCATTTCAAATACATTTAGACTGTCACTTAATCTAACTTCTGAGAAGCTAAAGCACAAATATATGATAGAATTAGCTGATGGTAAAATAATTGAAGCTGGTGAAATCATTCCTAACTATACATTAAACCTAGATGAACATTATTTTGATATAGATCTGATTCCTATTGAATTAGGAGGTTTTGATATTATAGTAGGTATGGATTGGTTAAGTAAGAATCATGCTATAATTATATGTGGTAAGAGAATGATAAAAATCCCTCTGATTAAAGAAAATAGAACTCTCTGTATATACGGTGAAAAGCCTAGTGGTATTATGAAAATAATTTCCTGTAAAAAAACACAAAAATGTTTAAGGAAGAGATGCTTAGCTTTCTTGTCTCATGTAGTTGATACAAAATTAGGTAAGATGAATCTAGAAAGTGTTTCTATTATCAATGAATATTCTGATGTTTTCCCTAATGAATTACCCGGATTGCCACCCCCTCGTCTAGTAGAGTTTAAAATAGAATTAGTCCCGGGGACAGCCCCTATTGCTAAAGCACTATATCGTTTAGCACCAACAGAAATAACAGAACTAATGAATCAATTACAGGAATTATTGGATAAATGATTTATGCGTCCTAGTGTAGCACCTTGGGGAGCACCAGTTCTTTTTGTCAAAAAGAAAGATGGAACCTTTAGAATGTGTATTGACTATTGGGAACTCAATAAAGTTACCATAAAGAATAGGTATCCTCTCCCTAGGATTGATGATTTATTTGATCAATTGCAAGGATCTAGTTATTTTTACAAAATAGATTTAAGATCTGGATATCATCAGTTAAGAGTACAGGGTGAAGATATATCAAAGACTGCATTCAAGACTAGGTATGGACATTATGAATTTCCTGTAATACCATTTGGGTTAACCAATGCTCCAGCAGTATTTATGGATCTAATGAACAGAGTATGCAAACCCTACTTAGATAAATTCATCATAGTCTTCATAGATGACATCCTGATTTATTCTAAAAATAAGGAAGACCATGAACAAAACTTAAGATTAACTTTGGAATTACTACGAAAGGAAAAGTTGTATGCAAAATTATCAAAATGTGAATTTTGGAAAAGGGAAGTACAATTTCTAGGACACGTAGTTAATCAAGATGGGATTCAAGTTGATCCAGCAAAGATTGAAGCAGTCAAGAAGTGAGAAATTCCAAAGACCCCAACTGAAGTATGACAATTCCTAGGTTTAGCAGGATATTATAGGAGATTTATTGAAAATTTCTTAAGAATAGCTCAACCTTTGACAGAATTGACCCAGAAAGATAAGAGGTATGTATGGGGAGAAAAACAAAATGAAGTATTTGAACTCCTCAAGAATAAGTTGTGCAGTGCACCTATTTTAGCATTGCCAATAGGAACAGATAATTTTGTAGTATATTGTGATGCATCACGTCAAGGTTTTGGATGTGTTTTAATGCAAAAAGACAAAGTAATTGCATATGCATCTAGGCAACTTAGAGGTAGTGAAAAGAACTATACCACACATGATCTGGAACTAGGAGCAGTAGTGTTTGCACTAAAAATTTGGAGATATTACTTGTATGGGACTAAGTGTGTAATTTATACGGATCATAAAAGTTTACAACATATATTTGATCAAAAGATGTTAAATATGAGACAAAGGAGATGAGTAGAGTTACTTAGTGACTATGATTGTGAAATCAAGTATCACCCAGAAAAAGCAAACGTAGTAGCTGATGCTTTAAGTAGAAAAGAAAGGGGTAAGCCATTACGAGTGCGTGCTTTGAATATGGAATTACGTTTAGATTTGTTAAATCAAATTCAGGAAGCCCAAAAAGAAGATATGTTGAAGATAAAAGGACAATTAAAGGATATGGAAGAAGAAACAGATGGAATCCTGAAATTCAAAGGAAGAATTTGGGTGCCAGACAATAGCATGCTTAGAATAAATATCCTACAAGAAGCACATAAGTCAAGGTATTCTATACATCCAAGAAATAATAAAATGTACATGGACTTGAAAAGCCAATACTGGTGGCCAGGCATGAAAAGGTCAGTCGGAGAATTTGTGAAAAAGTGTGACATTTATTCTAGAGTAAAAGCTGAATATCAAAAACCTTCAGGATATTTACAACCGCTAGAAATTCGAGAATAGAAATGGGACCAGATTACTATGGACTTTGTAACCAAACTACCAAGAACCAAAAATGGACACGACACAATTTAGGTTATAGTGGATAGATTGACTAAGTCAACACATTTCTTATCTATAAGAGAAGATTACAAGATAGAAAAGGTAGCAAGGATTTATGTGAAAGAAATTGTGTCTAGACATGGAATACTAGTATCAATTATATCAGACAGAGACAGTAGGTTTACTTCAAGATTTTGGCAAACATTACAAAAGGCCTTAGGAACCCAAGGGAATATAAGTATAGCTTATCATCCACAAACTAATGGACGAAGTGAAAGAACAATACAAACACTGGAAGATATGCTAAGAGCTTGTGCTATAGATTTTAGAGGGAATTGGGATAGTCACTTACCACTAATTGAATTTTCATACAATAACAGTTATCACTTTAGTATTGGATTAGCTCCATTTGAAACCTTGTATGGAAGAAAATGTAGATCACCCTTATGTTGGAATGAAACAGGTGATAGATAACTTACAGGCCCTGAACAACCAACCGGGCCTTGTTTCTAATAACAACACCCTGGTCATCGTTCTTGCACTTTAGTACCCATTTGGTACCAATTACTTTGACTCCTTCGGGTCGGTCAACAAGAGTCCACACTCTAAGTTTCTTTAACTGTAGCAACTCCTCTTGCATAGCATTGACCCAAGCTTCATCCTTAAGGGCATCACTTACGTGTTTGGGTTCAATTTGAGAAACAAAACATCTCTAAGCTCCATCATTCACGTAGCCCTTTTCCATTACTTCAGCATAATCAGCAGTGTACAATCAACTTCTAGTCTGCACGCCGGAGTGGAGATCACCAATGATAGCATCTGGCGGATGACTTGTACTGATCATAGTCGAGGGAGTTGTAGGAACAACAACTTCAGAGTCTATAGTTGTGACTGGAGGTTCAGTATCTGTATTTCCAGATACGGGTGTAGCAGGTGAAGAGCTTCCTTCATGATCAACATTAGGTGACTGTACTGGTTCAGTTGCTTCTTCATCCTCTGATGAGTCCTCACTATCATCCTGATCAGATGTGGCAGATCCCGATGAACCACTTGCAGGTGTTGCAATGCTAGTATCCAGATTTGGTGAGTTTAGAACATCGTGCATCATCTGAGTAGCAATATCATTATCTGAATCTATCTAAGGAAGATTGA
Source organism: Flaveria linearis (assembly GCA_024085815.1). Classification (NCBI taxonomy): domain Eukaryota; kingdom Viridiplantae; phylum Streptophyta; class Magnoliopsida; order Asterales; family Asteraceae; genus Flaveria; species Flaveria linearis. Next base: position 59,196,358 of record CM044004.1, on the reverse strand, counting down.
ATGATTTGAAAAAGCCATCGTAGTCAAAGAATGACGATGGACCTTTTCCAGCAGGGGGAATAGTGAAACGTTGAACATCAACATTGCACCATACTTCTATCTGACCAGTAGAGTTGTTGTAAACTCGTTTGTCGGGTATACTGTATCCCAGAAAGATCCCCTGATCTGCCTTTTCATTAAATTTGCCTTCTTGAGTTTTCTTCAGAAGCATACAAGGAGCACCGAAAGGTTCCAAATACTCCAAGTTTTGTTTACGCTTCTGTAGTAACTCATAGCAAGTCTTCCCGTGCCTTTTCACTACCGACACACGATTGAGTGTGTAGCAGGCAATGGCTACAGCTTCGTTCCAGAACTGCACTGGCAGTTTTGAGTCTACCAACATAGTCCTGGCGGTCTCGATCAGACTCCTGTTCTTTCGCTCAGCAACTCCATTCATCTGTGGTGTGTATGCAGAGGTGAATTGATGAACAATTCCCTTTTCTTTGCAGAAAGCATCCATCCACTGATTCTTAAACTCGGTTCCATTATCTGAGCAAATCTTTCTCACCTTCAGTTTGTAAAGTGGTTCCAGAGTGGTGACCAACACTTTGAATGACTGAAAGGTTTCTGACTTTGCTTTCAGAAACATCACCCACGAGTATCGCGAGTAGTCATCAGTGACTACGAAGCAGTACCAGTCTCTTGCGATACTCTTTGTACTAACTAGACTGAATAGATCCATGTGCAGTAGCTCCAGGGGCATCTCGATAGAATTGACATTCTAGGTCTTGTGAGATTTCCTGGTTTGCTTTCCTTTCTTGCATGAGACACAAAAATCAGGAAGCTTGAAGTTCTTGATAGAAACTCCATCAACTAAGTTGTTATGAATCAGATGATTCATCTTCCTATGATTAATGTGTCCCATTCTTCTGTGCCATGAAATGGAGTCCTTCTCTGTAGCTTTGGATAAGAAACACTGAACTGTAGAATCAGAGGAAGAAGCATTAGACATATCCAGTACATATAGATCACTGTACCTGGATGCTGACATTAAGACCTACTCCTCTGGAATCTCCATCTTTTTCTTCAGAATGTAACATTTGCGATTGTCAAACATGACTTTGAATCCCTTGTCACAAATCTGAGACATAGAAAGCAGATTGTTTTCTAATTGCTGAACAAAGTTGACTTTGTCGAACCTTACCTTTTCATCTCCAACTTCGCCTTGAGCAGTAATGTAACCTCCTTTGTTACCAGCAAAGGAAACGTGCCCCCCTTTAATTTGTTTGACATTGAAAAGGAGAGACTTATTTCCCGTCATATGCCTGGAAGGTCCGCTATCTACGATCCATGTATTTGTAGACGCACTATAGCGGACAACCTGCACATAAGAGAAAATAATCAGTTAAGGAGGGGGACCCGAGCCTTGACTGGCTTGGGTTTCCCAGAGGAATCAACCATCACGAATTCGACCCACTGTCCTTTATCATTGGGTGGAATCTCAACTTTCATCTTGTCCTTGCTTTCAGACACATCAGTCGTTTTGGCTTTCCACAAACCATCCCTGTGAAAGGATTGTTTGTGGTAAACCTTAGACTGATTTACAGTTTGAGCATATAGTTTAGATTCAGAAACAGGTTTCGCCGCTGGCATCACAGACTTGTCAGTGACTTGTCTGTGTTGCCTTTGGCATGGTGGAGACGAAAACGACCTAGAAGGTGTTTTAGACCTAACAGGTGTTTTCGATCTAACAGGAGTCTTAGATCGCTGTTTTGAATCTAGATGAACTTTGTTGTTCCGCTCCACCTTAATTCTTGGAGTCTGATAGCGAGGACAATTTGTCGAAATATGACCGTGTTGTCCACAAGTATAGCAGGACCTTCATTCATCAGGGCTAGGAGATCTCTTGTGGGGTGGTGAGTAAACTTCAGGTTCTTTCTTTTTGTTCTCACTTTTAAGACTTTCACCTCCCTTGACAAATTTAACTTGTTTAACATTATGTGTGTTTTGTCTTGAAAGATGATGGATTTCTTGTTTCACTGATTTAGATTGAGTATTTTTGGAAATCTTAGGTTGTGTGGTAGTCGATTTTTGACCCAACCCAAGAGATGCTTGAATATTTTCTTCCACCGGTTTCCAGTGATTTTTGTGTCAGTTGTGCCTGATGTAGACGCTTTCTGGTCAGTAGCCGGAAGGGCAGATTTGACTGCTGTGTCCGGATCACTGACCAGAGGAGTTGTCACCACATGATCCATTATTGGGTTATTATTAATTGGACGTTGTTTGGTGTTCAAAAGGATCTCATGTGGTGGAGGCACAATTTTGTATCCCAAACCTTCCCCGTTGTTGCGTTCTTTAACCAAGTTTTTCAAAATATGTAGGAACTAGCTAGACTGTGGAGTTTTTGTTTCAATGACTCATTTTCAACTTGTAAGACCGCTCGTTCCTTCTTAGTTTCTTCGATTGTCTTTAAGTAAAACTTGATATCATTTTCTTGGTTAAATGCAACAACCTCTGTTTCTTTTAACTGTTTCTTTAATGCTTCAACCTTTTCTTTATAGCTGTTTTTATTTTGTTTTAAGATTCTGTTAGCCTCAGTGCACATTTTTAAATCATTTACTAAGTTATCATTGTGATCTAATAACCTAGCAAATTTCAGGTCAATGCTTTCTCTAAACTTTTCACATTCAACACACGCATGTTTAATAAATAAGTCATCCTTTGATTCTACCTGTGCTGATGTAGACGTTCCAGCCATGAAAGAATTTTGGGGTTCAGAATGTGCTTCAGATTCAGCATCAGTTCGTCCTCAACAATTTGATCAACAACAGATATGTCATCATCCAATTCAGCAGTATCAGGCTCAGCTGAGTTCTCCCCCTCACTCGCTGAGTCTTCATTTAGATCGTCAACGGATGCTATGTTGGCTTCACTATCAGATAAGAATCAAAAGGACCAGTCCTGTCCTTCATCACCTTGCGCCACCATAGCCTTTGAGTCACTGCTGGTTGAAGCTGGCCTCTTCTCTTTCTCTTGCTTTGTGAAGGAGGAGAATGGGTTTCCATTTCCAGTCTTCTTAGGTTTGACACATTCCCGCTTGAAGTGTCCTTTTTCTCCACAGTTGAAACAAGTGACTTTTGACTTGTCGAAGCTGAATGTAGTATCTTTTGTAGCCACCAAATTCTGACCTGTTTTCTTCATAAATTTCTTTGCTCGTCGCACAGCACTTGCGAGAGCCCACATAATATCCATCCTTTCCAACTCATTTTCATCCACCTGCTCATAATCTTCATCAGCCAAGTGGCAATTTCCTATCTTCCCAGCAACCAAACCATCATAGGAATGGACCACAGCAGCAAACAGGTCCATGTGTTCCTTGGCCACTTCCACAGTTACCTTACCCAAGTTCTCTGTTCCTAACTTTGTCGATTGAGCTTCAGTAACACTGTGTTGAACCCCTGATGAGACCGTTGACTCACCAACAGATGATGAGCTTTGTCCAGATGCAGATGTATTAGTAACAAAAGCAACTTGCAGAGGAGCATTTGAAGACTTGACAATAGAAGTTGGAGTCATATTGTAGAGTGTCGGATCCGGAGTAAATGAACCCTTCTTTGCCTTGTACTTGTGTCTAACTTCTTCCTCTCGCAGTTTATGAATAAAGTCATTTATATCCAATGTCACAAGAACTGAATTGTGTCTCAAGGTGGAAATAAACGAATCCCACTTTTCTGGAAGTCCGTCAGCCAAACTGGAGACCTTTTCTTCTTTAGACGTGGTTACCCCATGAGTGTGAAGTTCACTCATCAGATGATAGAATCGGTCAATTATGTCGTCCAAACTCTCATTCCCAATAGCTGAAAAATTATCAAATTCTTTCTTAAGTGCTTTGGCCTTCAAAGACTTCAGAGTTGAGCTCCCTTCATATCTTTTCTCGAGAGCTTTCCAGAATTTCTTACTTTGTTTATGATCAGAATACTGATGGAAGATCTCTTTAGGAATAGACTGGGTGAGCATCGCGTACGCTTTCTTTTCAGCATTGTAGGCAGTCTTTTGAGCATCAGTCAGTCCGCTCAACGTTAAGGGTATTCCATCAGCACCAACTGGCATGGTATAACCAGTTTCAATAGCGTTCCAAAGATTAGTATCCACGCTATTGAGATGAATCTCAAACCTTTGCTTCCACTACGGGAACTCATCAATAGATAGAAGCTTAGGTGGCTTATTATAATTACCAATCTCATTTTCAAGTAACAGTAAGTTCTGGATCCTTGAGTCTTTCCCTGCTGAGAACGCGAAGTTTTCGGAGTCCATAATGAATGTTGACTTAAACTTGAAAACAAATTGTTAATGCGATTGGGGAGTACGACTGGGATGCGATTGACACGAACAGTATGCGATTGAACTCAAACGTACGATTGAACAGGCGACTGAGACACTTGGGTGACTGAACAGACCGACCGACTCAATTTGGCGACTGAACTGTGCGACTGACTCAATCGGTCGATTGGACTAGGCGACTGACTCAATCGGGCGAATGAACAGGCGACTGGACTTCAGTCGTACGATTTAGATAATCATGCGACTGAGACTGCTGAAATCGAGATTTTTCGCAACTTTAGACCTAAAACGCAATTTTTGACACCCTAGACGGCTGAAAGTCGAAAAATATTGATTTTTCCGAACATGCAAACGTAAAGACTTGATTTTTAGCAGAAAGATTGGATCTTTTCGTGTAAAAACGTTGAATTTACCAAAAACTTGATTGAATCCACGAAGAATCAAGAGCCTAATCTCTGATACCACTTGTTAGGACCGTGTACGTACGGAGTACTAACTGATTCTTTGTTATACCGGATCAAATAGTGCGGAATCCTATTTGATTGGCGATCCAATCAGGGAGAACGTAATCAAGATCAAACCCAAGGATTAGAAAACGTTAAGAACGGACTAGGAATGATCTGGGACGTTCTATGAACTTGGAATGGACGAATAGGACGCTATGGGTCGGCTAGGGTTGCAAGTATTCGAAGTGTTTTTTTTCACGAATTAAGTGGTATTTATAGGTTACAGCTATCATTCGTACGACTGAGCGAAGCGACTGGCTCAGTCGTGCGACTGAGTCATACGATTGGTTCATTCGGACGACTGAGTCAGTCTTATGACTCAATTGTACGATTGACTCAATCACCTGATTCATTCGTGTGACTGGCCCATTCGCATGGTCCAGTCGTGCGACTGAATCAGATAACTTAGTTAAACACATTCTTGAACCTTTGATGGTTCAAACCTATGTCTAACAACTGTAAACCTATATAACATTGTCATATATGTGTGTACTAATAATTGATATGAATAGATATAACATGTAAACAAGCAATAAACATAAAGTAAGAGATTCTCATTATAATAAACAAACGTTACATATGTGTTACAAGAAGAAGTTCTAGTACATTGTAGCTCACTAGACTAGAACTGGGGACATGTGTACCAACAATATTTTTCCCAAGATAAACTGGGCTTATGTAGGTGATAGTTTAGACAACTTAGGACATACAACTTCTTATTAGAAATAATATTGATTAAATTTTAAGAAAATCTATTCAAGGTTAATCATCTCAATAGCTGATATAAGATATTTAAATCTATGTTATCAAAAGCTTTTGTGAACAAATCATCATATTGTTCATTTGTATCAACCTGAACTAGTTTTATCAATCCCTTTTTGTGATTATCTCTAATTAGATGATACTTGATATTGATGTGCTTTGTCCTTGAGTGTTGCTGATAGAGATAGCACTGTTGTTTTCTATGTGGATAGGAGTCTCTTTGAAGTTGTATCTATAATCTAGCATCTGATTTTGAATCCAAAGCACTTGAGCACAGAAGCTTGCAGCAGCAATGTATTCAGCCTCATCAGTTGATGCACATACGTAGGATTGTTTCTTGCATTGTCATGAGACTATCCTTCCACCAAGGAATTGACATCCTCCAAATGTGGACTTCGCAGACATGTTGCAGCCACCATAGTCACTATCTGTATAGGCATACAGATTAAAGTCAGAATTTTTGGGTACGAAAGGCCTAGTTTGGAGGCACCTTTGGGATATCTAAGATCCTGTTGACAGCATCCAGGCGTGACATCTTGGGGTTGGCTTGATATCTTACACTTATACATGTAGCAAACATAATATCAGTCCTACTGGCTGTAAGATACATAAGAGACCCAATTATTACCCTGTAAAGATGTTCATCTACATACTTCCCCTCAAGATCAGGTCCAAAGGAATGGTTTCTGGCTATGGGTGTCTTTCCAATCTTACATTTAGTCATCTTGAATCTTGTAAATATGTCTTGTACATACTTTGACTGACTTCTGAAGATGCCATTGTCAACTTGCTTCACTTGAATTCCTAGAAAGAAATTGAGTTATCCCATGGCACTCATTTCCAATCTATTCTTCATCAGCTTCTTAATGTCCTTGCAGAGCTTTAGATTAATTAACCCAAATATAATGTCATCTACATATACTTGAACCAGTATCAAGTCATTCCCTGTTCCTTTGATGAAGAGAGTTCCATCTATAGTACCCCTCTTTTAGCCATGCTTACAGAGATACTGAGATAGTGTCTCATACCACTTCCTTGGAGCTTGGTGTAGCCGATAAAGAGCTTTATCCAGACTGTAGACATAAGCAGGATGATCTGAGTCTACAAAGCTAGGTAGTTATTTGACATACACCTCTTCATCAATCACCCCATATAAAAATGCACACTTAACATCATGTTGGTAGACCTTGAAGTCTTTGGATGCAGCAAATACTTGGAATATCCTAACAACTTCAAGTCTTGCTATAGGAACAAAGACATCAGTGTAATCAATTACTTCTTCTTGTGTGTACCCTTGAACAACTAGTCTTGCCTTGTTCTTGATGACAAGTCCTCTATTATCATTCTTCTTCCTAAACACCCATTTGGTACCTATGATAGTCTTCCTATGAGAAAGAGGACATTGGTTCCAAACCTTTTGTCTCTTGAATTAAAGCAGCTCCTCTTGCATTGCTTCAACCTAACTTGCATCCTTCAAAGCCTTATCAACTTTCTTTGGCTCTATCTGGGACAAGAAAGAAGAATGTAGACAAACATTTTGTCATGGGTTTGTACTCTTGTTCTAACCCCCTTGTAGACATCTCCAATGATGTTTGTAGTGGGGTGTGATTTGTGGATCCTGAGTTGAGGGATCATAGCAAGTTATTTAGACAGATCTAAATTTGAAAAATTTAGATCTAGCAATGAAGTGTCTACCATCATATCAGCATACTAATAAAGAGAAGCTTGATCTAATGAGTGTGTGGCATCATTGATGTTGCCATTAATGCAGTGGTTTTTAGTATCAAGAAATTCTTGATCACTATCACCACCGCCATTGCCTCCTACATTTGAAGTTCCCGTATTTGTGTTTTATGCCTCTGAGCTGGAATTTTCAGCCACTTCAGATCTATCAGTTTGATTTGTCATTGTTGTGCTGATAGAAACTTCATTTGCAGGGTTAGTTACAACTGGAGCTGAAGTAGTTAGTATTCTTACATGGTCTTCTCAACTCAAATCTTGGGTCAGGATCTTTAGTTGATATGTTACTTGTAGATCCTGAAACGTCTTCATAAGATTTATTAAAATAGTTAGTAACTAAATCAAGATCAAATAGCCAGTCAGGACCAGAACCTTTCACACAAGGAGTGTGCTCATTGAAGATCACTTTGACAGATTCTTTAACTACTCTAGTTCTGAGATTGTATAACCTTAGCTTAGGAAGAGTATGCAATAAAGTGTCCATCATCTGATTTCTCAGAAAACTTTGCTACTTGATCTTTTTTATTCAAGATGGTGCAGGGACATACAAGTGATTTGAGAAAACCAATGAATGGTCGTTTTTGTGTCACAATTCATAAGGAGTCTTACCATGAGTCTTGACTACTAAACTCTATTCTACACATAGCAGGCACCGTTAACTACCTCAGCCAAGAAGGTGATGGGTAGTTTAAAGTCAAACAACATGGTTCTCATAGCTTCAACAGGTGTCATGTTTCTCTTCTCAGCAACACCGTTTTACTAAGGAGTCCTGGGAGAACTGTATTGTCTTGTAATAAATTTTTCATCACAAAATGTTTCAACGATTTTGTTCTTGAATTCAGTTCCTTAATCACAACTTATGATTTTGACCTGGTGATCACTTTAATTCTCAACTTTTAGAATGAAGTTCTTCAAGATCTCAGGAGTTTCATCTTTACTTCTAAGGAAGTAAACCCAACTGAATCTTGTGAAATCAAATATGATCACTAAACAATAAGAGTTCCTTCTAAGACTCATTACACTGGTGGGGCCAAAGAGATCTATATGTAATAAGTGTAGGTGAGTAGTGATAAAGTTCTTTTCCTTTGGCCTGTGAGACACCAAGTGTTGTTTCCCTTTCAGGCATGCAACACAATGATCATCACTTGTAAACTTCTTCTTTGACATTCCAGTTACCAAAACATTCTTAATTAATTTGTTCATGTACTTAAAAGTTACATGGCAATTCTTTTATGCCAAAGGAAAGACTCATCACTATTGGCCTTAGATAGAAAGCAAGAAACCTCTCCTAACGGGGATGTTTCCTGCAAATCAATCATGTACATGTTCCCTTTTCGGGGCGCTCTAAACAGGATATGCCCTTGAGGAATGACCACCCCGGGCTTGAGAACAATGCACTCATGCTTAATAAAGAGCATGTTATGTCTCTGGTCAAAAAATTAGGATAAACTCTCTAAATTGTACCCAAGGTCCTTAACAAAGTTTACCTTCTCAATGCTGAGCTTACCGTTTGTAATCATGTCCCCTCCAGTAATGTAACCTCCAGCATCTCCTCCAAAAGCAACTGGCCCTCCATCAATTCTTTCAAAGTTTTAGAGCAAAGATCCCTTGCTTGTCATGTCCCTGGAACAGCCACTATCAATAATCCATACAATCTTTTTGGTCCTCGGCTATTCATGCACAATAAAAGAGTTAGTTACATTTGGAAACCCAAGCCTCACTGGTCTTGGGCTTTTCAAAATGAACTGAAGACAATGCAACTGTAATTGATCCTATATTGAGACTTTAGGGATCATTTGCTGTTGTTAATGAAGAATTCTTAGTCACATGGTGTGACAACCCTAAAAATTGAGGTTAGAAATTTTAATAGGATTCTGTGAGTATTAGAAATATGCTTTTCAATCTTTTATATTTTAAAGATTACTCTTACGTGATCTAAACTGAAATTACATATTTGTTAATATGTATTAGTTATATGTACATATCATGATATCTTTGAAGATGCAACTATCTTATAAATTTGATAAGATATTTATAAGTTATATAATGTGAATACATGTTTAGCTATAAGTTATAGTTAATGATATATATTCACTAAAAGCTACATGATCTTAACAACATCACATTAATATGAATCTTATAAATCACATAACTTGACACTCAGCATACTAATTTAAATGTCTTATCAAACACTTAGTAACCTCCTAACATTGCAACAAAGACTACCCTATAAAAACACATCACCAATTAATTATAATTAGAAAATCTTTGTTGCCTAATCTAACACCATAACCACACATCTCTCGGCCAAACTCCAAGCATCATCATCAAAAATGAACACTAAGCATGCTTCTTATATGACACCTAGCCTCTTAAGTGTCATTGTATGAACATAAAGACACTAACGCTAAGCAAACCAATGATGACTTCTATCCTTAGCTGATCCATGTACCACAGCATCACTTGTGTTGCACTAATCAATCTTCTAAGCTTGACACATATCAAGCCTAAACAATTACCACTTAACACACCCTACCTAGACACCTCACATAATAATCATTACTAAAAAAAATATTATTAAACTCCTAGTAAGCTTCCGAAGCCACAAGAACTCTCGAAATATATCTTAACACTATAACCCAACTTTTGGCTCATATGCATCCTCATCATTGGCATTAACACTAAGCTTGTCCTATAAATTGACACCTCATCTAAATGACAATCATTACTATGGGATTGTTGTCAAGCTCTTGATCACCTTGACACATCACAACCGCCACCACACCCATCCTTGAAACTCTCGGCTAAGACATTATCATCATTTGAGGACGCCAAGCACATCTCATGTATTGTCACCTCACTTAGTAATCATGATTACTAAGTAGGTTATGTGTTAAATTCTAAAGTAAACCAAGTGTAAACCACAAACAAACTCTCCAAACTCTAGGTTTATATAAACTACCGAATGCATTCACATCAACTTCCTTTCACACCCAATTTCATATCAAACTATTGGTTACTTTTTCTTGATTACCATATATTCTCTTGTGATTTCAACATCAACAAAATATTATCACTAGAAGCTCCATACGATCATCATGGTATAAATTATCTTTAACCCAAACATTTGTATTTGAAACATCCAAGATCAAGAACCATTTCTCAAGTTATGGATTCAAGACACTCTCGACCATCTTTGATCATCATCAGCCCCTCTTCCTCATCATTCATAAGGTTCTAAATCCTAAGCACTCACTAATTAGATTCATAAATCATATATGTGTTTAAATAAACACATATGATCAACTATTTGAAAACAAATCATCAAGAATGATCTTAAAAACCACATAATCTTTTATTTACTTAAAAACAGTAAGCGTAATAAGAAAACTCATTAAACACAAAGGTTTCAACATAAAACTTCAAAAATAAAGAATAAAAATTTAGCGTTCTTGATGAATTAAATTAAAATCAGGTTATTATATGATTGATTGTGATTGTGGGAATAAACATTGGCAATCTTTATAAAAATACTGAATTAACATTCTGTAAATTTTGGTAAAAATATAATAAGTAAAATAATTTATACAAATTATTTAAAGTAAATGAAAGGAAATTATCAATTGGAGGAACGGAATCCGATAAAATTCTAGAAAAATTATATAATGGTCCATATGTGTTATAGAGGCTCCAAAATTAATTTCGTAATTTATTTCCTTTTTATGACTAAGATATGTATTTTTATATGATCTGTAAATGAAAAATATAATTAAATAAAAAAATTCACTTAAATTATAATGATTTGAAGCCAATAGAATGTATAAGTTTTATAATTTTTGAAGCGGTATAGCTATTTTTACTAAATTTTGAGATTATGGGAAAAATTACAGAAAAATACCGACTGTGAGTTAAATATCAGAAAATTTATAATGTGATAAGAACTATTGGGATAATATTCTGGAAAAATTAGGAAATTTAGGGACGGAAATACCTATTTTTAATGATTTATGATAAATTTATAATAATTATAACAATTTATCTAAAAATAAAACGGAAGTTGAAATTTTCATAGTAATATTATTTGATGATGTTACTATTAAACTTTTGGAAATTTTAGATAAATTACTTCCATCTAAGGTTCTAAAATATTAAAGGAAAAATTATGTATCTATCTTATAAATTGATTTTTATAGGTTACCTATTGGAGTAAGAGGTGAGACTCATAGCCCCATTGTAAGGCCCCGTTCCCGGACATCTCACAGCTGGTCACCATTGCACTTAAAACACGTCATTGTATAAACGTTACAAAAATCATGCAGCGGAAACTTTGAAATAACTTTTCATTTTACTACAAAAGCTTTTGCCAGTTATTACAACGTTCATCTATTACAAAACATATCTTGTTGTATTACATCACAAAAGCATTATACAAAAGAATGTCATCCCAAAAGAGCTGAGTAGCCGCCTCGTGCCATCCTCAGCAACACTACCTGCCAACTGGAAACACATAAAAGTCAGCGTTGCTGAGTGAGTTCTAGTTTTATATTAAAAACATACTTTTCTTCCCTTAAAACCGTTCTTTACTTTCTTTCAAAATCATACTACACTTTCGTACATGATCACGCATCATACGTACATACAGATAATATAATTATTATCTTCATCTTTACGTCACGATTACTGAGGTCGAATGACAAGGATCCGTATCGTTCGTTGTTATGATCATTCATTAATGTTCAATTCATACATATCGCACGTTCGCACATTTCATACTATTATTATCATTCATTTCTCGTCTAGATCCTGTCAAGCTTTGCCCTCTTCATGGCACTCAGCCATGATTACTGAGGTCGAGTGACAAGGATCCCGTTCGTTCATTATCTTACCTATCGCACCTTCGCATCAACGTACCCGAAGTACCTATCGCACATCTCACGGGTTAGCCAAAATCGCATGCTACATAATCCACATGAGGTAGGCCAAAATCGCACGCTACATGGCACACAGTAAATACCACATCGCACGTATCGGAGCAGCTACCAAAACTGAACTCCCAATGTGTCTAAGTCCCCATATGAATTCCATCGTACATATCGCACAAATCACCCCAATGGAGAGGTCACCAAGACCAACTCCCCCTGTGTGTGTGAGGACTCTCGGGGTTTAGGCAGAATCGCATGCCATCTCATGGGTCAGCCAAAATCGTATGCTACATAATCCACATGAGGTAGGCCAAAATCACACGCTACATAGCACACAGTAAATACCACATCGCACGTATCGGAGCAGTTACCAATACTGAACTCCCACTGTGTCTATGTCCCCTTATGAGTTAGCTACGATCGCACGCTGTAACACACACACGCAGTTGAGCTAACAACTCTCAATGAGTCGTGAACCTCTTTTCCTTCCGCTTGCAAGCCTTTATTACTCTCATTCATTATTAATGCATGCATTCATTCATCATGTTCCTATTTTATTATCTTTCACTTTACGTTACATAATACTTTCTTTCATTCATTAACACAACATGTAAAGCCACGGGATAGATAAACATACATTATAATAAGGAACATCAACATACACTATAGCATTACTATACATGGCATCATCATACACACATAACATACATCATGCATAAACACGCAACAACATCATTATCATACCGTACGTAATTTCTATGATCCCCACGGTCATCTTACGTGTATCTACGAGAACTTTCAAGTCAAAACTTACATCTGCCCCTTCCCCCGAAAGTCAGTACTTTAACTATGTTCGTCCTCGAGTGTAACAGCCCTGTTTGGGTGAATGGGCACCCTTCAGTCACACGACCTTCACGCGACTGAACATCATGCGATTGAACCTATGCGGATGAACACCTATGCGACTGAACACCCAGTCATGCGAATGGGCTCTCAATCATACGAATGAACTCTCAATCATACGAATGGACACTATGCGAATGGACTCCATGCGAATAAGCACCTATACAACTGGACTCTCAGTCGCATGACTCCCTATGCAACTGGACCCCCAGTCATGCGATTGAACCTCAGTACTTATATTCTACTTCCCAAAACAAATGTGGACGAGCAATAGCAAATGTGGACGAAAGTCTTTAGAAATATTCTTCAAAATATATTCTAAGCGTCCAAAGAAATGCTGATGACACTGTAGCAAATGTGGATGACACTGTAGCAAATATGGATGACACTGTAGCAAATGCGGATGGAACTGTAGCAAATGCGGATGAACAAAGCAGACAAAAGTCTTCAGATTATATCCTAAGTATCCAAAGAAATGATGGTAGAACAAATGCGGACACTGTAGCAAATGCGGATGACACTGTAGTGAATGCGGAAGAACAAACGAAATCCGGATGAACAAACGAAATCCGGATGAACAAAAAGAAATGCGGATGAACAAAAGACTTAGCTGCTGAATGTTTAGCAAATGTCATCCCGAACTACAGTCCCAATTTTTGACTTCCAAACCCTTCCAAACTCATTCTAAGCCCAAATCAACCCTCCTAATCCTTAGGAAAGCATACTATGACACCATTCAAGCACGCATAAGCCCGAAATCACACTCTAAACACACTATACACAATCACACCCAAACGGGTCAAACACACACATTTTCAAAAACGGGTTTCTACGTGTTCCAACCCCAAAATCGGTTGAAAACAAGTAAAATAGGGGTAATAGAACTCACCTTTGCAGCTCTTGAGTATGGCCTCTCCCAAACTCGTTTGCAATTGAGTTCAACCGCCTAGAAACCCACTTGAATTTGACTTTTCAGCTCTTGTTTCTTCAAAATCCGAATATGCACTTTCCCTTTCTAAAAATCTGATTATTTGGGGTTGTAAGAAAAGAGTGGGCAGTCATGCCCACTTTACACCCATTTTTCCAACCTTTTGTCCTTTTTGACACTTTTTACCCCTCAACTTGGGTAAAATATCTTTTCTTTCTTTTTCTTCACTTTATTCCCTCTTTCTTTTTCTTTTAGTTAAAATAACCGGGTGTTACACCCATTTTGGTGTCTATAAAGTTTAGGGTGAAAAAGCATACGGTTTTGTGCTTGATGCATTATTATGAGATTTTTGAGATATACTGTCATTTATGATACAACCATTAATTCGGATGTGGAAACGTTGGATAATATAGGTAGCGCTACTTAGGAAAATATTTCCTGCACCAACAGGATGAGTGTTGTGATGCTATATTATCTGATTTTATGAATTATGTTATGACAGTTATGAATTATCAGGTTATTATGCAAGATTTGGTTGTATTTAATGCATCAAAAATATTTTGTTTGATCTCACCAACTTTATGTTGACTATTTTGAGTATGTTTTTTCAGGTAACCATGACTAATAATATAGAATTCTCTTTTGATGTTTACAATGGCTGGGGAGAAGTTGTGGGAAGAGTTTGTGGAAACTTGACTGTTAACATCTATGATTTCAGTGTCATGGTGAACGCTCATTTCCATTGACTCTGAAGATGTAGTAGCTAAATAATATGTTTGTAATAGGATTATCTCAAATTTTGATTACTTATATATGATGTAATCCTAACTTAAATTAATGTATTATGTTATGTTATGATATGTGTTGATTAGTTAAAAATTGACTTCTTATAATCGATGCGTTCTGAACAAGCAAGTCACATCCAAAACGCTTCACACTTTCGCCGGGATGTGACAGGTTGGTATCAGAGCCATTGGTCATAGAGAATTAGGTATTAAAAGATTCCTAGACTATAACCATAAGCTCAAGTATAATAAACAATATATGTGATAAATACATATATACATGGTATGACTATATGTGAATTCTATGATTATATGCATATCTTTAATAATTGCAATAGAAATATGTGGCATATAGAATATCTATGAAAATGTGTGACTAACTGTTTTGTCAAAAATTATAAAGAAATTTTGCAGCTATGAATTCAGATAATTACCACAATGAGACTGATACTTCCGAGTGCTCAAACCATAGCAACCATAAGGAAATAACACCTGAAGCAGAACCACAACAAATTATGGAAACTCCTCATATTGAGGTTGAGAACAACATTAAACTAAAATTTTATGTCTGATGTGCACCAGTAAACATCCGGGGATATACAATTAAGACCCCTACGATAAAGATATGACGTGGAGATAGATTTTTGGCTAAGCAAGTTGAAGACGTAGAAATACGAAATTCTGATTCTTCCGGGAATGAAGGAAAAATAATTAAAGTACAAAAAATGAATAAGGATCAAGTGAAGAGAGCTCAGCAGACCCTTAAGAAGCTCAAGAAAATACAACAAGGAATCCGGAAAATCGAGAAAGATATTATGAAATTAAAGACACCCAAGAAAAATATCTTTGCACATATATGGGACTGGATTCGCAAAAACTAGAAGCTATCTACTCGAATGTAACGTCCGGAAATTTCGATTTGGAGTGTCATGCGACTGGAGCGTCCAATCGCATGGAAGACATGCGATTGCAGCTCAACCGCACGACTGGAACTCAATCGTACTACTGGAGTGTTCAATCGCATGGAGCTTGGACGACTGGAGGTTCAGTCGCATGGAGAACTCGGGCGACTGGACAGTAGTATTTAAGGGAGAGGGCAGCCCTAACTCTTTCCTAGACTCGCCAACATCAGAGAGAAGAAGGAGACAGTTCGGTCCAAGCGGGTTCGTGAGCCAAAATCGACGTATAGCCGGTCAAATCGAAGCTCTAACCGAGTAGGCTACTAAGGTGAGTTCTAGGACCCCTATTTTACGTGATTTTGAATGATTTTAGGGCTGGAACACGTCTGAAAACCCTTTTTTGAGTTTTTGGGTGTAAACCCATTTTTATGCATTTGTGTATGTGTATGATGTGTTTGGAGCTTGATTTCATGCGTGGTTATGCTCGAATGAGGTCATGGTATGTTTCCCTAAGGCTTAGGATAGTCGATTCGGGCTCAAAATAGGTTTAGATGAGTTTGGAGGCCGAAAACCCTCGGCTGCAGTCGGGATGAACTGCATTCTGCATCAGCTAAGGCCATTCGGCCGAATGGAGGGAGTCTGGAGGCCAGTCACTAGAATGGAGGGAGAGTGGAGGCCAGTCACCCGAATGGAGGGAGACTGGAGGCCAGTCACCCGAATGGAGGGAGACTGGAGGCCAGTCACCCGAATGGAGGGAGACTGGAGGCCAGTCACCCGAATGGAGGGAGACTGGAGGCCAGTCACCCGAATGGAGGGAGACTGGAGGCCATTCACCCGAATGGAAGGAGACTGGAGGCCAGTCACCCGAATGGAGGGAGACTGGAGGCCAGTCACCTGACTGGAGGGAGAATGAAGGTCCAATCACCTGAATGAAGGTCTAGTCACCCGAATGAAAGGCTTGTCGCATGGAGGCCAGGCGACTGAAGGATGTCCATATGCTCGAATGTCCGTAGTATTGTCCGACTTTCGAAAAGTGCGGACTTAGACTCGGACCCTCGGGGTCGTAGATGATGAGTTGGGCATGGATGATGCAAGACGATATATGATGATGAGTTGACGACGATGACGTGCATGATGTTATGTGTGATGTATGCCTGGCGATTCGTGTGATGCATTGTATGTCGGATGTGTGTTATGAATGTATGATGATGCCTGTATGGTGATGATGTATGTTTATGATTACGTGTATGTTCCTTTTATTTATTGTATGTTTGTCTTCCCTGGGCTTTGCGTTGAACGTTAATGAATAAATTGAAAGTATTATGTAACGTAAAGTGGAAGATAATGAAAGAGGAACGTAACGAATGAGTGCATGCATTAACGTATGAATGAACGAACGTAAAGCTAGTGAGCATATGTATGAGATGAGCGACTCCGTGTCGCAACAAACTCAAAAGAGGTCCTTATTGCGTACTCCGGTACTGTGTCAGTCTTCGGACATGAGTCGGGGGTTTGTATAACAGGCCCCGGCACAGTATCAGTCTTCGGACATGAGTCGGGGGTATGGCATGGGACGAGATAGTGAGGTGAGCAACTTTGTGTTGCAACAGACTCGGATGGAGTTAAATCTTGGTGATTGAATCAACGGGATCTTTGTTGCGTATCCCGGTGCTCTGTCAATCTTCGGACACGAGTCGGGGGTTTATGAGCAGGCCCCGGCATAGCATCAGCTTTCGAGCATGAGTCGGGGATATTGCATGAGACAGGATCTAAGTGGATGAGTAGAGGATCGCATGCTCTGGTACTGTGTCAGTCTTCTAACATGAGTCGGGGGTTTGTGTACAGGCCCCAACACAGTATCAGTCTTCGGACATGAGTCGGGAGTATCGCGTGAGTTGATGAATGAGAGATAATTGTGAAAGAAAGAAAGTATGAGACGAACGAAAGATTACAAACGTAATGAAAGTTAAAGAATGAACGAATGAAAGAAATGAATGGGAGGAACATAATGATAACGTATGAAACGGGATCCCTATCACTCGACCTCAGTAATCATGGCTGTGTGCCATGAAGAGGGTAAGTTTGACAGGATCTAGATAGTAGTAAAAGATAAAGGATGAATGTAATGACGTATGAATGAACGTAACGAACGTACGGACGAACGTAATGAATGTATGAATGTATGTAAGAGACGCACGAACAAAAGAAAGAAAGTGAATATTAACGATGAACGGTACACAAACGAAAGCTAATGAATGAATGAGAAAAGAAGATAATAATAATATTATCTATGTGTACGTATGATGTGTGATCGCATGTATGTAAGAACATTTTTAATGGAAAGTAAAGTATGTTTTATTTAAAACTAGAACTCACTCAGCAACGCTGACTTTGATGTGTTTCCAGTTGACAGGTAAGTTGCTGAGGATGGCACGGGGAGACTACTCAGTTTCGTTGAGGATGGCATCCATATTTTGACATGTCATTGTATTTTGAAATGAAAAAGAATGTTATAAAGTTATGAAATGACATGTTTTAGTTATTAAAGAAAGTTTTAAATTCCGCTGCAAGATAAATGTACGTTTTAAAATGTTTTATGCGCGATGAATGACCAACTGTGAGGTGCCCGGGAACGGGGCCTTACAAGTTGGTATCAGAGCCAAAGTTTAAGTGAAACAAGTAAATTTTCAAAATAAACCTAAACTTAAACTGAAAATGGGACAGAAAGGGGTGGGATGCCAATCTGAGTAGCTGCGTGCCATCAGGTATTTTCTTAAAGTTAACCGGTATTGTATGCCCATTTTATGTGTTTATGTGCTGCTGTTAGATTTAGATGCTAATATAGTCAGAACAGGTAATGCTCGGGGTATGAAAAGTAAGGTAAGTGGCTAATCGCAACTGATCACTGTAATTAGGGACTTACTATACTTGACATGAACTGAGCTATTCCCTTGAATGACCATGTTGGTGTTTGAATCTTCCAGTATATTATAGAGGATGGCCGGTGGTAGATCTTCTAAGGCTTCACGTGGTGGAGGTGGTGGCGGACGTGGCGCTGAACCACAGGTAACCAGAGGAAGGCCTAGAGTGGAAAGGGTGGTTCATGAAGAACCCGAGACTTCTCATCAGGAGGGAGCAGATGAAAGCGCCAATTTGAGAGCCTCGATGAGAGAGGCGGTGGTGGAAGAAGTACACCAGGTCATGCAGACGATCTTACCGTCTGTAGTGACTGAAGTGATAAAGGCTGTTAGGGATGAGGAGAGACTAGAAAGGGGTAGACCTTCGGGCGAAGGAGACGGACGGAGACTGAAGCGGTTTTCTCGGATGAGGAGGAAGAGGAGGAGGAGCCTGTGCAGGAGGCGGCACGAGGTTGTAACTACGGGGCATTTCAACGATGTAAGCCCCCAACTTTTGATGGTAATGGCACTGCTGCTGCTGCTCACCGGTGGGTGAGAGAGATGGAAGCGGTACTGGAAATTAGTGAGTGCCGGGAAGATCAGAAAGTTAAGTTTGCCACTCATTCTTTCGTGGACTCAGCTTTGTGCTAGTGGGACAATATAGTCCAAGCTAAGGGTAGTCGGGCTATCGAAAGGATGAGATGGTCAGAGTTGAAAAGGTTGGTGATTGAGGAGTTCTGTCCTCACCGTGAGATGGATAAGGTTGAAAAGGAGTTCCTACAGTTGGAAGCGGGGACGATGACGCATCAGCAGTACACCACCAAATTCAACGAGATGGCACGGCTGGTGCCGGATCAGGTGATACCTCCTTCACGAAAAATCAAGAGGTATATTCAGGGATTGCCGGCGGATATCCGTAGGCACATGATCGCGGCCCAACCCAGCACGTTCAGGTCGACGGTAGATCTAGCGGGAAGGTTGTATGACGAGCGGGAGGCGATGACGATAACGGGCGAAGCGGAGGAGCGGGCCTTTGTTAAGAAGGGGAAAGGAAGGCGAGATAGTGATGGTGGAATGGAGGCCGAGGGTAAAGTGATGACGATCGATGATCGAGACAGGATAACAAGAAAGGGTGGGGTATGCAAGAAGTGTGGTAGAGGCCATGAAGGAGAGTGTAAGTGGGGACTGAACGTCTGTTTTCAATGTGGGAAGGAAGGCCACAGGGCAAGGGATTGCCGCATGGCTAAGTGCTACAATTGTGACGAGACTGGACATCTGAGCAGGGATTGTAAGAGGTCAAAGGCGAGAAGCTCCGGTGCGAGGAAGGAGGACAGAGGGTGAAGGCTAGAGATGACTTCGACCTGACGACATGTATGTTTCTGGTAATTTAAGTTTGTGCCCTTACGCCTTGAATGCGATGCTAGTAGTAGTTCGTTCCTACTGCCTTCTTTTATGAGTTGCATGGTAGGAGAAGAAATGTCTAGTAGCCCTTTTATGTAGAGATTACTATTAGTAGATTTACTAGGTCACTAGATTCCCTAGAGGATTGCGTGATGCAATTGAGAAGGCTGTACCACCCGTTGTCTGAGGAACAGTTTTGGCCTGTGATTAGTTCATCGAACGGCAACGTACGCCTAGTTTTGACGTTGGAAATCGGAAGCAAAGGAAAAGGATAGATTTGGTTGGACCACCAAGGAAGCCGATTTGTCGTTTCTATCACGGTATACCTACAAGGAACCTGAAAAAAACCGATTTCAGTGCAATTATATTTGGAACAACACCTAGTACGATTAATGAACGCCTTTCTTGCCAGTTGTCTGGTTTGCAAGAGGGTCATTATTCATACTTAAAGAACATCAAACAAGGGTCTAGGGTAAGTAGCAACTTTACACAAGTTTAAGGCCTTGTTCTTCACACACTTAGGCTGAAGGTTCTCAGTGATGCTCTGAAGCTCAATGATTATGACGCCGAGCCCTTGCTCGAGTATTGTGATGTAGTAACTGTATTCTACATGGCATGTTTGGAGTCGCAAGTGCTGGTCACATGAACATTGATCAGTATGCATGGGTTGCCGATGGCGGTAGTCCAAGATAGACCAGAAGTCGAATGTTGATAAACGATATGGAGCGATAGGATTCCAAGTGATAGACTGGAAAATAGATGGGACAGTATTGCCCGCGAAGGTTTAAGGAACAACAGGTTTCGGGGACGAAACCCGTTTAAGGGGGGTGGACTTGTAACGCACAGAAATTTCGATTTGGAGTGTCATGCGACTGGAGCGTCCAATCGCATGGAAGACATGCGATTGAAGCTCAACCGCACGATTGGAACTCAATCGTACGACTGGAGTGTTCAATCGCATGGAGCTTGGATGACTGGAGGTCCAGTCAAATGGAGAACTCGGGCGACTGGACAGTAGTATTTAAGGGAAAAGGCAGCCCTAACTCTTTCCCAGACTCGCCAACATCAGAGAGAAGAAGGAGACAGTTCGGTCCAAGCAGGTTCGTGAGCCAAAATCGACGTATAGCGGGTCAAATCGAAGCTCTAACCGAGTAGGCTACTAAGGTGAGTTCTAGGACCCCTCTTTTACACGATTTTGAATGATTTTGGGGCTAGACTACGTCTGAAAACCCTTTTATGAGTTTTTGGGTGTAAACCCATTTTTATCCATTTGTGTATGTGTATGATGTGTTTGGAGCTTGATTTCATGCGTGGTTATGCTCGAATGAGGTCATGGTATGTTTCCCTAAGGCTTAGGATGGTCGATTCGGGCTCAAAATGGGTATAGATGAGTTTGGAGGCTGAAAACCCTCGGCTGCAGTCGGGATGAACTGCATTCTGCATCAGCTAAGGCCATTCGGCCGAATGGAGGGAGACTGGAGGCCAGTCACCCGGATGGAGGGAGACTGTAGGCCAGTCACCCGAATAGAGGGAGACTGGAGGCCAGTCACCCGAATGGAGGGAGACTGGAGGCCAGTCACCCGAATGGAGGGAGACTGGAGGCCAGTCACCCGAATGGAGGGAGACTGGAGGCCAGTCACCTGAATGGAGGGAGACTGGAGGCAAGTCACCCGAATGGAGGGAGACTGGAGGCAAGTCACCCGAATGGAGGGAGACTGGAGGCCAGTCACCCGAATGGAGGGAGACTGGAGGCCAGTCACCCGAATGGAGGGAGACTGGAGGCCAGTCACCCGAATGGAGGGAGAATGAAGGTCCAGTCACCTGAATGAAGGTCTAGTCACCCGAGTGAAAGGCTTGTCGCATGGAGGCCAGGTGACTGAAGGATGTCCATACGCCCGAATGTCTGTAGTATTGTCCGACTTTCGAAAAGTGCGGACTTGGACTCGGGTCGGAGATGATGAGTTGGGCATGGATGATGCAAGATACTGTATGATGATGAGTTGACGACGATGACATGCATGATGTTATGTGTGATGTATGCCTGGCGGTGCGTGTGATGCATTGTATGTCGGATGTGTGTTATGAATGTATGATGATGCCTGTATGGTGATGATGTATGTTTATGATTATGTGTATGTTCCTTTATTTATGTTATGTTTGTCTTCCCTGGGCTTTGCGTTGAACATTAATGAATGAATTGAAAGTATTATGTAACGTAAAGTGGAAGATAATGAAAGAGGAACGTAACGAATGAGTGCATGCATTAACGTATGAATGAACGAACGTAAAGCTAGTGAGCGTATGTATGAGATGAGCGACTCTGTGTCGCAACAAACTTAAAAGAGGTCCTTATTGCGTACTCCGGTACTGTGTCAGTCTTCGGACATGAGTCGGGGGTTTGTATAACAGGCCCCGGCACAGTATCAGTCTTCGGACATGAGTCGGGGGTATGGCATGGGACGAGATAGTGAGGTGAGCAACTTTGTGTTGCAACAGACTCGGATGGAGTTCAATCCAGGTGATTGACTCAACGGGATCTTTGTTGCGTATCCCGGTGCTATGTCAATCTTCGGACACGAGTCGGGGGTTTATGAGCAGGCCCCGGCACAGCATCAGCTTTCGAGCATGAGTCGGGGATATTGCATGAGACAGGTTCTAAGTGGATGAGTAGAGGATCGCATGCTCCAGTACTGTGTCAGTCTTCGGACATGAGTCGGGGGTTTGTGTACAGGCCCCGACACAGTATCAGTCTTCGGACATGAGTCGGGAGTATCGCGTGAGTTGATGAATGAGAGATAATTGTGAAAGAAAAAAAGTATGAGACGAACGAAAGATAACAAACGTAATGAAAGTTAAAGAACGAACGAATGAAAGAAATGAACGGGAGGAACATAATGATAACGTATGAAACGGGATCCCTGTCACTCGACCTCAGTAATTATGGTTGTGTGCCATGAAGAGGGTAAAGTTTGACAGGATCTAGATAGTAGTAAAAGATAAAGGATGAATGTAATGACGTATGAATGAACGTAACGAACGTACGGACGAACGTAATGAATGTATGAATGTATGTAAGAGATGCACGAACAAAAGAAAAAAGTGAATGTTAATGATGAACGGTACACAAACGAAAGCTAATGAATGAATGAGAATAGAAGATAATAATAATATTATCTATGTGTACGTATGATGTGTGATCGCATGTATGTATGAACATTTTTAGTGGAAAGTAAAGTATGTTTTATTTAAAACTAGAACTCACTCAGCAACACTGACTTTGATGTGTTTCCAGTTGACAGGTATGTTGCTGAGGATGGCACGGGGCGACTACTCAGTTTCGTTGAGGATGGCATCCATATTTTGACATGTCATTGTATTTTGAAATGAAAAAGAATGTTGTAAAGTTATTAAATGACATGTTTTAGTTATTAAAGAAAGTTTTAAATTCCGCTGCAAGATAAATGTACATTTTAAAATGTTTTATGCGCGATGAATGACCAACTGTGAGGTGCCCGGGAACGGGGCCTTACATCGAACTTGTCAAAATAAAAGAATAAGAACTTAATGATATATATATACCTTTTGTGTTTAAATGTCTATCTGTTATGTGTTAGATAAGATTTGTGTTAAAAAAATTTTATGATACTAATTATAATTAACTATAGTGAATCATGCCGCCAAAAAGGAACACTCGCCCTGTATGAAAAACAGCACGAGTTGGACGACCTAGAACCCAACTTAGGGAAGAAACACCTGTGAATAATGGCAGAAATGAGAATGACAGGATTTCTCAACTGGTAGCTCAACAAATAGATGCAACAATACCTACTCTGATAGCCCAAATACAACAGAATCTAAACTTCGGAACCACATCACACCAACATGAAAGACCAGAAAATGTTAATCCAGAGGAGCGACAACAGGAAGAAATCTTAAACGGAGTCACAAAAGGATGCTCTTACAAGGCCTTTATGTCATGCAGTCCCCGAGAATTTGATGGAAGAGGAGGAGTTGTACAAGCCCTATGTTGGTTAGATGAAATTGAAGCAGTCTTAGAAATTAGTAACTGTGCCGACAATTATAAAACACTGTTTGTTTCGTATTCACTTAAAGGAGAGGCGCAATTCTGGTGGAAAATGGAAATGCAAACTAAAGGTAGGCATGTCATGAATAAGATAAGTTGGGAAGAATTTAGAAACCTAGTAACAAAAAAGTATTGTCCTTATAATGAAATAGAGAAATTAGAAACTGAATTCTTGGCATTAGAGATGAGAGGAGCCGCACATCGGGAATATACCGACAGGCATAATGAATTCTCCAGATTACTGCCACACCTGATAAACCCTGAATCTAAAAGGATAGGAAGGTATATTTGGGGATTAGAATCACAAATAAGGGGATTAGTGAAATCCACAATGCCCAAAACCTTCCAGGAAGCATTAAGCTTGTCAGGAAGCCTAACAGATGAAATGATAAGAAATGGGTCTTTAAGTAATCCAAAAATAGGAGAGAAAAGGAAGTGGAATGACAACCACACAGGAAGGATATTTGGAGAAAACCCTCAAAAAAGAATAAACTGACCTCCACAAAGAAATTTTTTAGGAGCAGTACGAGAAAAGAAAGCACAGACTGAAGGACAACCATGGTTCAGTACCTGTCAAAGATATCACCCTGGAAATTGTATGATAGTGATTTGTTATAATTGCAAAAAGAAGGGACATATATTCCGAGACTGCAAGAACCCCACCAACCCTAAACCAGTCTGCTATCAGTGCAGTAATGAAAACCATTTTCATAATGAATGTCCATAATTGAAAGGCAAGGCTCCAGTTAATCAAAACAACCCCTGTGGAAGAGCTTTCATAATGCAAGCTGAAGAAGCTCAGAATAAACCAGAAGTAGTAACGGGTACGTTCCTTATCAACAATCAGTACGCAAACAGTATTATTTGATACGGGAGCAACTCGTAGTTTCACTTCAAATACATTTAGACTGTCACTTAATCTAACTTCTAAGAAGCTAAAGCACAAATATATGATAGAATTAGCTGATGGTAAAATAATTGAAGCTGGTGAAATCATTCCTAACTATACATTAAACCTAGATGAACATTATTTTGATATAGATCTGATTCCTATTGAATTAGGAGGTTTTGATATTATAGTAGGTATGGATTGGTTAAGTAAGAATCATGCTATAATTATATGTGGTAAGAGAATGATAAAAATCCCTCTGATTAAAGAAAATAGAACTCTTTGTATATACGGTGAAAAGCCTAGTGGTATTATGAAAATAATTTCCTGTAAAAAAACACAAAAATGTTTAAGGAAGAGATGCTTAGCTTTCTTGTCTCATGTAGTTGATACAAAATTAGGTAAGATGAATCTAGAAAGTGTTTCTATTATCAATGAATATTCTGATGTTTTCCCTGATGAATTACCCGGATTGCCACCCCCTCGTCTAGTAGAGTTTAAAATAGAATTAGTCCCGGGACAGCCCCTATTGCTAAAGCACTATATCGTTTAGCACCAACAGAAATAAAAGAAATAATGAATCAATTACAGGAATTATTGGATAAATGATTTATGCGTCCTAGTGTAGCACCTTGGGGAGCACCAGTTCTTTTTGTCAAAAAGAAAGATGGAACCTTTAGAATGTGTATTGACTATTGGGAACTCAATAAAGTTACTATAAAGAATAGGTATCCTCTCCCTAGGATTGATGATTTATTTGATCAATTGCAAGGATCTAGTTATTTTTACAAAATAGATTTAAGATCTGGATATCATCAGTTAAGAGTACAGGGTGAAGATATATCAAAGACTGCATTCAAGACTAGGTATGGACATTATGAATTTCCTGTAATACCATTTGGGTTAACCAATGCTCCAGTAGTATTTATGGATCTAATGAACAGAGTATGCAAACCCTACTTAGATAAATTCATCATAGTCTTCATAGATGACATCCTGATTTATTCTAAAAATAAGGAAGACCATGAACAAAACTTAAGATTAACTTTGGAATTACTACGAAAGGAAAAGTTGTATGCAAAATTATCAAAATGTGAATTTTGGAAAAGGGAAGTACAATTTCTAGGACACGTAGTTAATCAAGATGGGATTCAAGTTGATCCAGCAAAGATTGAAGCAGTCAAGAAGTGAGAAATTCCAAAGACCCCAACTGAAGTATGACAATTCCTAGGTTTAGCAGGATATTATAGGAGATTTATTGAAAATTTCTTAAGAATAGCTCAACCTTTGACATAATTGACCCAGAAAGATAAGAGGTATGTATGGGGAGAAAAACAAAATGAAGTATTTGAACTCCTCAAGAATAAGTTGTGCAGTGCACCTATTTTAGCATTGCCAATAGGAACAGATAATTTTGTAGTATATTGTGATGCATCACGTCAAGGTTTTGGATGTGTTTTAATGCAAAAAGGCAAAGTAATTGCATATGCATCTAGGCAACTTAGAGGTAGTGAAAAGAACTATACCACACATGATCTAGAACTAGGAGCAGTAGTGTTTGCACTAAAAATTTGGAGACATTACTTGTATGGGACTAAGTGTGTAATTTATACGGATCATAAAAGTTTACAACATATATTTGATCAAAAGATGTTAAATATGAGACAAAGGAGATGAGTAGAGTTACTTAGTGACTATGATTGTGAAATCAAGTATCACCCAGAAAAAGCAAACGTACTAGCTGATGCTTTAAGTAGAAAAGAAAGGGGTAAGCCATTACGAGTGCGTGCTATGAGTATGGAATTACGTTTAGATTTGTTAAATCAAATTCAGGAAGCCCAAAAAGAAGATATGTTGAAGATAAAAGGACAATTAAAGGATATGGAAGAAGAAACAGATGGAATCCTGAAATTCAAAGGAAGAATTTGGGTGCCTGACAATAGCATGCTTAGAATAAATATCCTACAAGAAGCACATAAGTCAAGGTATTCTATACATCCAAGAAATAATAAAATGTACATGGACTTGAAAAGCCAATACTAGTGGCCAGGCATGAAAAGGTCAGTCGGAGAATTTGTGAAAAAGTGTGATATTTATTCTAGAGTAAAAGCTGAATATCAAAAACCTTCAGGATATTTACAACCGCTAGAAATTCGAGAATAGAAATGGGACCAGATTACTATGGACTTTGTAACCAAACTACCAAGAACCAAAAATGGACATGACACAATTTAGGTTATAGTGGATAGATTGACTAAGTCAACACATTTTTATCTATAAGAGAAGATTACAAGATAGAAAAGGTAGCAAGGATTTATGTGAAAGAAATTATGTCTAGACATGGAATACTAGTATCAATTATATCAGACAGAGATAGTAGGTTTACTTCAAGATTTTGGCAAACATTACAAAAGGCCTTAGGAACCCAAGGGAATATAAGTATAGCTTATCATCCACAAACTAATGGACGAAGTGAAAGAACAATACAAACACTGGAAGATATGCTAAGAGCTTGTGCTATAGATTTTAGTGGGAATTGGGATAGTCACTTACCACTAATTGAATTTTCATACAATAACAGTTATCACTCTAGTATTGGATTAGCTCCATTTGAAGCCTTGTATGGAAGAAAATGTAGATCACCCTTATGTTGGAATGAAACAGGTGATAGATAACTTACAGGCCCTGAATTGATACAAGAAACGTCTGATTAGATCACTGAAAATAAAAATAGATTGAAAGCAGCCCATGATTGATAGAAAAGCTATGTCGATAAGCGAAGAAAGCCATTGGAATTTAAAGTTGGAGATAAGGTCTATCTAAAAGTATCACCCACAAAAGGAATTTTCCGATTTGGAAAGCCAAGTAAGTTAAACCCTAGGTATGTTGGTCCCTTTAAAATCACTGATAATATTGGTCCTGTAGCATATAAGTTAGATTTACCTCAAGAGCTGAGTGAAGTACATAACACATTTCATGTGTCCAATCAAAAGAAATGTCTAACAGATGAGACATTAAGGATACAAGTTCAGGAAGTCAAAATAGATAAGAAACTTCATTTCGTAGAAGAACAGTAGCCATTATAGATAAGGAAGTAAAAAGATCAAGAAAGAATAGAATTCCAATAGTAAAAGTTAAGTGGAATGCAAAAGAGGACCAGAATACACATGGGAAAGAGAAGATGAAATAAAAAAGAAATATCCCTACTTATTCGGAGTCAGTAATCAGATAAGTTCTACTCAACTTTAGGAACTACTCTCTAGTGAATTTCGGGACAAAATTCATTTAGCAGGGGGAGAATGTGACAATCCTAAAAATTAAGGTTAGAAATTTTAATAGGATTCTGTGAGTATTAGAAATATGCTTTTCAATCTTTTATATTTTAAAGATTATTCTTACGTGATCTAAACTGAAATTACATATTTGTTAATATGTATTAGTTATATGTACATATCATGGTATCTTTGAAGATGCAACTATCTTATAAATTTGATAAGATATTTATAAGTTATATAATGTGATACATGTTTAGCTATAAGTTATAGTTAATGATATAAATTCACTAAAAGCTACATGATCTTTACAACATCACATTAATGTGAATCTTATAAATCACATAACTTGACACTCAGCATACTAATTTAAATGTCTTATCAAACACTTAGTAACCTCCTAACGTTGACACAAAGACTACCCTATAAAAACACATCACCAAATAATTATAATTAGAAAATCTTTGTTGATTAATCTAACATCGCAACCACATATCTCTCGGACAAACTCCAAGCATCATCATCAAAAATGAACACTAAGCATGCTTCTTATATTGACACCTAGCCTCTTAAGTGCCATTCTATGAACCTAATGACACTAACACTAAGCAAACCAATGATGACTTATATCCTCGGCTGATCCCTGTACCACAACATCACTTGTGTTACACTAATCAATCTTCTAAGCTTGACACATATCAAGCCTAAACAATTGCCACATAACACACCCTACCTAGACACCTCACATAATAATCATTACTAAGAAAAATATTATTAAACTCCTACTAAGCATTCGAAGCCACAAGAACTCTCGGAATATATCTCAACACTATAACCCAAATTTCGGCTCATATGCATCCTCATTATTGGCATTAACACTAAGCTTGTCTTATAAATTGACACCTCATCTAAATGACAATCATTACTATGGGATTGTTGTAAAGCTCTTGATCACCTTGACACATCGCAACCGCCACGACACCCATCCCTAAAACTCTCAGCTAAGACACTATCATCATTTAAGGACACCAAGCACATCTCACGTATTGACACCACACTTAGTAATCATGATTACTAAGTAGGTTATGTGTCAAATTCTAAAGTAAACCAAGTGTAAACCACAAACAAACTCTCCAAACTCTCGATTTATATAAACTACCGAAGGCATTCACATCAACTTCCTTTCACACCTAATTTCATATCAAAACTATTGGTTACTTTTTCTTGATTACCATATATTCTCTTATGATTTCAACATCAACAAAATAAAAAAAATGGATTAACTTCCTTTTGTTGATTACCATATATTCTCTTATGATTTCAACATCAACAAAATATCATCGCTAGAAGCTCCATACAATCATCATGATATAAACCATCTTCAACACAAACATTTGTATTTGAAACACTCCAAGATCAAGAACCGTTTCTCAAGTTGTGGATTCAAGACACTCTTGACCATCGTTGATCATCATCAACCCCTCTTCCTCATCATTCATAAGGTTTAAAATCCTAAACACTCACTAATTAGATTCATAAATCATATATGTGTTTAAATAAACATATATGATCAACTAGTTGAAAACAAATCATCAAGAATGATCTTAAAAACCACATAACCTTTTATTTACTTAAAAACAGTAAGCGTAATAAGAAAACTCATTAAAAACAAAGGTTTCAACCTAAAACTTCAAAAATAAAGAATAAAAATTTAGCATTCTTGATGAATTAAATTAAAATCAGGTTATTATATGATTGATTGTGATTGTGGGAATAAACATTGGCAAATCTTTATAAAAATACGGAATTACCATTCTGTAAATTTTAGTAAAAATATAATAAGTAAAATAATTTATACAAATTATTTAAAATAAATGAAAGAAAATTAAAAATTGGAGGAATCAAATCTGATAAAATTCTAGAAATATTATATAATGGTCCATATGTGTTATAGAAGCTCCAGAATTAATTTCGTAATTTATTTCCTTTTTATGACTAAGATATGTATTTTTATATTATCTGTAAAAGAAAAATAAGAATAAATATTTAAACAGGATGATAAATATCCAAAAATTTACTTAAATTATAATGGCTTTAAGTTAACAGAATGTATAAGTTTTATAATTTTTGGATCTGAACAGCTATTTTTTCTTAATTTTGAGATTATGGAAAAAATTATAGAAAAATACTGACTGTGAGTTAGATATCATAAAATTTATGAAGTGATAAGAATTATTGGAATAATATTCTGGAAAAATTTGGAAATTTATGGATGGAAGTAGCTATGTTTAATGATTTATGATAAATTTGTAATAATTATAACAAATTATCTAAAATAAAATGGATGTTGGAATTTTCATAGTAATATTATTTGATGATGTTACTATTAAACTTTTAGAAATTTTAGATAAATTACTTTCATTTGAGGTTCTGGAAATATTAAAGAAAAATTATATATCTAACTTATAAATTGATATTTATAGGTTACCCATTAGAGTAAGAGGTGAGACTCATAGTCCCATTTTGGTGTCTATAAAGTTTTGGGTGAAAAAACATACAGTTTTGTACTTGATGCATTATTATGATATTTTGAGATATATTGTCATTTATGATACAACCATTAATTCGGATGTGGAACCGTTGGATAATATAGGTAGTGCTACTTAGGAAAATATTTCCTGCACCAACAGGATGAGTGTTATGATACTATATTATCTGATTTTATGAATTATTTTATGACAATTATGAATTATCAGGTTATTAAGCAAGATTTGGTTGTATTTAATGCATCAAAAATATTTTGTTTGGAATTAAACCTATGATCTCACCAACTTTATATTGACTATTTTGAGTATGTTTTTTTTGGTAACCATGACTAACAATATAGAATTCTCTTTTGATGTTTATAATGGTTGGGGAGAAGTTATGGGAAGAGTTTGTGGAAACTTGACTGTTAACATCTATGATTTCAGTGTCATGGTGAACGCTCATTTCCATCGACTCTGAAGATGTAGTAGCTAAATAATATGTTTGTAATAGGATTATGTCAAATTTTGATTACTTATATATAAAATAATCCTAACTGAAATTAATGTATTATGTTATGTTATGATATGTGTTGATTTGTTAAAAATTGACTTCTTATATTCGATGCGTTCTGAATAAGCAAGTCACATCCAAAACGCTTCACGCTTCCGTCGGGATGTGACAGATGGTCTTCCTTTATCTTCCACACCATGTTTGGAAGATTAGACTTGACCTTCAAAGCTTTGGAAGATTTTACAACTTCAGAAGTTTTGGAAACTAACCCTTCGGAAGATCTTGGTTTCACTACAACAAGCTTTAGTGATTCGAAAGCATTCCTTTCTTCTGAGACCAAATTTTCTTCCGAGACAATTTTTCACTTGTATTTATTTTCATATTGGAGATTCCAAAAGAAACATAGATTTCTTCTGAAGCTTTCTTCTTCTTGTTCCTCTCAGAAGTCTTCTTCTTAGTTATGTGGATAGTACTTTTAGGATTGTAGATGTAATCCTTAGCCAGATGAGAAGTACTGCCACACATAATACAGTCAATTTGCTTTCTTCTGAGGGTCTTCTTATGAATGGAAGACTGAGTTTGATCACTTTCCCTCTGTATCCTTATCCTTTCAGATGCTGTAGAAGGCTTCCTAGGGTGAAGCTTGCCTTTGGAGGTGGATGTTTCATGTTGTATAGCAGTGTTACATAACTGATCAGCCTTCATTCCTTCATAGGGATGAATTGGACATGAACTCAAACTCTTGGTACTAGAGTTCAAAGTTGTATCCTTAGTCTTTACTACTTCAAAACCCACAGAGATGAAAACTTGTTTCTTCTTGGAGTTGAAAGTGGCCTTGATCTCTTGAGCTCTCTTTGATCTTCTCTTGGCTGCTCGGATCAAGTTCTTTCTCTTGGACTTTGTCATCCCTGATTTTTTTCTCTCCTAAAGAGAATAGTGACCCTTGTTAAGATGATCTTCTTCACTCTTCCCATATCTATCCTTCATTATCTCCTCTTTATCCTCTTCATCACTTGGATGTATGGATGGAAGCTCATCTTGACTAGTTCCATGCCTGAGAGATCTTACAGATAGTAGAGTGTGTGAAGGAGCTATCTTACTAGATCCAAGTCCCTATTTGTTTTGATAACATACTTCGGAATACAGGGATGAGGATATCATGTTCATGAAGGTCTCTTCTTCAAGAACATGTTTCTCTGCCTTAGCATTGCTGATCACTAGCGCAGCTTGGCACTTAGATAATTAGTAATGAGATCTTTGAATTGAATCTTGTAGTTGGTGTGCTCATGTTTAAGAGTTGAAATAGTTTTCTTTATGTCTTTTATTTTTAACTTATACTCATTTTCAACTCTTTTGAAATCAGATTTTAAGATGTTCAAGGACCTAGATCTCATTTCTAAGTTATAGGACCTATATCTGTTTACTTTAGTAATGTACTCAGGGGTACAAAGATGTTCCAATACCTTGGCTTCATCAAGATATACCATCAATGCTTGGTTTGGATACACATTTTCTACCTGGAAGCTCTAATCAAAGCCTCCTTCTTCCATAACAACTTCAACTTGTTGCTTAGGCTTCTCAATATGTGGAGCTCCCTAAGTGTAGTTTGGCTTGGGTTATGCTTGGCTACCATTTGTCCTGTGTGCCTTGCACTCCCTAGCAAAGTGTCCAATCTGGTTACAGTTGTAACGCTTCACCTTACTCTTGTCCAGCCCAAACTTTCCAATGGATACATTGCTAGGAAACTTTCTCCTTGTCCTTTTGTATAAATTCTTGGCTCTATGTGTGAGAAGAACCATTTGTTGAACTATCCCCATATGCTTCATATAATTTGGATGGATACAGTCCAAGTCTTCAAGGGTGAAGAGAAAGTTGCATGTGCTTTGTGACATCCGTCACCAAAGGTCCGTCTATTGAAGTAATCTGTTAGTGTTGTTGTCGGTCACCCCTCACCTTTATAGCTCATCTATGTGGATATTATGCCTGTACGCTTGCTTGGTTAACCTTATGCGTGTGCTATCGTAGCTTAAATCGTCATCACCTTGAAACATTATCTAAGAATTGCCCCGTTAACACTAAACACACCATTTTTATATAAAAACTATTGTCACGTACGAAACGATTTTTAAATTATAAATATCATTAACAACATTTTATCATTAATAAAAACAATATTAATAAATAACGTTTTCAACCGAAACAAAATTTAGGAACTCGGGGCAAAGTACAGGGACTAAAAGTGACATTTTGCAAACCTGGGATGGGTATAAAAACCCCATTCCCAGCCATTTTCACCACCTTCTTCACCCCTTCATCTTTTCTTCTCCATCACTCTCTTCACCATCTTAGCACCAAAACCGCTCGTTTTCTCGCGTTTCCACCGTCAAATCTTGGTTATCTTCGTGAATCCTCATTTCTAGCAGGTAGATAACTTTGTTTGACCCATTTGTTGCTCGGTTTAGCTGCTGCGTTTTCTAGGGTTTCGGGTGCTCGGGTTCATCCGAGCACATGAGGTCGTGTGGGCTTACATGTTGTGTTTTTAAGTGTGCCTTTTGTTTAGACATGTTAGAATAGGTATTCTGGAAGTTCTTGGAGCGTAAAACGAGTGCACGGAGCAATCGGAGACTGCTCTGCACTCGGCAGTCGCGATTCTGTTGTTCTGCGCGACTGGGTCTGTTCACGCGACTGAGCCGTGCGATTGGGCGAATCGTACGACTG
This sequence comes from Flaveria linearis, assembly GCA_024085815.1. Classification (NCBI taxonomy): domain Eukaryota; kingdom Viridiplantae; phylum Streptophyta; class Magnoliopsida; order Asterales; family Asteraceae; genus Flaveria; species Flaveria linearis. The sequence continues at coordinate 59,162,293 of CM044004.1, read as the reverse complement.
AGTCATGCGTATGGGTGTGTCGTGCGACTGAGTGGTGCGACTGGGGCGAGTCGTACGGCTGAGTCATGCGACTGGGTGTGTGCGATTGAATGTGTGTACGATTGAGTCCATGCGAGTGAGTGTGCGTGCGATTAAGTCAATGCGAATGAGGTTGTGTGCGATTGTGCGTGAGTCGTACGACTGAAAGGCCAGTCGCACGAATGGGTGTTCCATCACACGAATGAAGCTGATTCGCGCGAATGAAGGTTGAATCGTGTGTATGGAGGTTAAGACGTATGACTGGGTCTTGCATGGTACGACTGAATGCTTAGTCGTATGAATGAAGGTTCAATCGTACGAATGAAGCTGATTTGTACGACTGAAGGTCCATTCGTACGAAGGAAGGGTTGAGTCGTGCGTCCGGTCCTGTTGTGTGACTGATGATGGTGTGTGTGTGTGGATCCCCTTTTCGGAGATCTCACGACGATAAGGTAACATTAATAAAGTGTCATAGCTTGACCACAAAGATTAAAGTCAACGCTATCAACAGGCACATACTATTTAAAATAACCTATACTGATATGTGTATGTCTGCTTGTGTGTGTACTACCCACGACCGAACCGAAACTGTCCGAGCCTATTGATATCATCTTATGCTTTATGATCATTATTAATGCTTGTCAGTAACTGTCAATAGGTGTTTGACGGTTCATAGCATCTTACCCTTGGAATCTTTCATCAATTGCGCATATCATCTATTCAGTGAGTTTCGTGGCCCCTTTTTACTCTTATAAAACCCTTTTAAATAGTTTTAACCTGGGGGAAAAGAATGCTCACCTACTTAACTTGATTTCAGGTACCTTCCCTAGTGGAAGTTGGCTGCTACCTCCATGAGTAACTTATCTTGCTTATCTTGTGATTGCTGCTATATGAACTTGAACTATGTGCTATGTTACCACTATGTATATTATTTAGTGGTAACAAATTACTATGTGCTACTACTTGATGTTATGTGTTGATTGATGCTACTTGTGTATGCTATTGACCCTGGGATGCTCTCGGCTGTGTGGTTCTTCTGTGTGGTTCTTCTGTGTGGTTCTTCTAAGCCGATCATCCATTACAACCATTAATCCCGGAAATTGGGACCTAAAGATTGGTTTGGTTGTAACCTATACGTATGCACTGTGTGGATCTTGCTACGTCATGTTAAAATCATTTTACTATGGAAAACCTTTTTATATAACCATTAATCCCAATAATGGGACCTAAGGGCTGGTTTGGTTATACACTATACGTATGCGCTGTGTGGATCTTGCTACGTCTTATTAAACAATTTATGCCTTGAGAATACTTTCTTTACAGCCATCAATTCCTGTGAGGAACCGAACATTAGGTTTGGCTGTAGCTACTTATAACTGGTACAACCGTCTATACATATGTATAGTTGCGGTGGCTCTTATTAAACTTACTGGTTCATCTTAACAACTTTTATTACTTAAACCTGCGAAGCTCACCAACAATTATGTTGACCATTTTGAGCATCTCTTTTCAGGTGATCAAGGTAATTGAAGATCTAGGAGTGCTGCCTTTTAGAGGAGACCCTAGGATACATTTTGTAATTATTACCCTTGTAAAGCTTGAACATGGTCTTTTGTATACTTGCTCCCGAGTTGTGGGAATATTACATTACAAGTTATCCTTAATGCTTATGTGATCATTTATGTTGTGCTACGGCTATGCTGTCGTGAACGTTGACTATACACGACACAAGTCCCCAATTGTGTTCGGGTGTCGTCATGACACGCTTGTCATCATATTATTATTATGGCTACTCTATTGCATACCATGTGTTATGACGATCCCGTCTAGCTCACATTCCCCGTGTTTCCGCTATCAGCGGGGGTGTGACAGACTGGTATCAGAGCCATTGGTTATAGAGAATTAGGCAATTACACTTGACCTAGACTATAACCTAGGAACCTTCATGTAGATTTGCATGCTTAAGCTTGTGTGCATTTATATATCTCGTGTATGTGTTCCTCCTTACATGTTTGGTTATCCTTCTGTTATGTGATCTTTTACTTTGTGCTTGAGCCCTTGTGCTCGACCCTTATGAGATGCTTCCTATTGGATCTTCCGTTCCCTCTGCGCGCCAAGTTATCATAACCAAATTCGGGTATTGAGACCCGAAGAGATCTTCACAAATCATACAATGCGCTAGACCTCAGATACTGAGACCGACCCGAGGAGGCTATGTCTGAGTCCTTTCAGGGACGCTAAATAGACAACCTCCGCCAGACCACACGTGATTACGTGTTTAGGCTCTCAGTTGACTTGATGGATTATTATGGAATGATGTGAAGGAAGGTTGGATGTCATGTAACCAGATTAGGCATCATTCTCGGTACATCGTGGGTGTGGTGGGAACGCTGCGGGGAACCCTATATACAAACATCACCGGTATACCGAGAATATGCTTAAAATGGGATGCATGGTGATCTTGACTGACCGGAACATGAAACGTTGGAACTTGATAAGTGGAGTACTTGTGTATCTTAAGGTGACTAAAGCTTATTTGTTGCCTCTTGTATGAATAGAACATGCCGCCTCGAAGATCTACCCGCGGCAATAGTAGCGGAAGTGAAGCCCCGAGGGGCAGAGGAAGAGGCAGGGGTAGACCTCCAATAGCAAATGAAGGCCCTTCTAACAATACCTAAGGGACTGAGAACCCTGATATGGCAGCCTTAATTGCTCAACAATTGACTGCCCTGATTCCAACTATCGTAGCTCAGGTGAGCGATGCTCTGCAACAACAAAACGACCCCCACGGGGATGGTGGTAATGAAAACGATGATAATGGGAACCCGATTGGGAATGAAAGCAATCAGGAGACCGGAAATGGTGGTACAGCAGGTAATGAAACTGGGGCTGCTAACGCCAAACGGGGCTGTTCTTACAAGGAATTTGTGGCCTGTAAGCCCCGGGATTTCGATGGGAAAGGTGGGGCGATAGCCCTGACTAGATGGCTTGAGAAAATGGAGGCTGTGATCGACATCAGTGAATGCCTCGACAGCTAGCGGATCAAATATGTTACGTGCTCACTGTAGGGCAGAGCACTAACCTGGTGGAACACCCAGGTTCAAGCTAGAGGAAGGGAATCTGCAATGCAGATGACCTGGGATGAATTCAAAGCCCTGATTACCGAGGAATACTGCCCTCTCAACGAGATGCAGAAGCTTGAGCATGAGTTCTGGAATCATGCTATGGTGGGGGCAGGGCACGCAGCTTATACTGACCGATTCCACGAGCTGGCTGGACTAGTTCCACACCTAGTCACTCCGGAATCCAAGATGATAGAAAGGTACATTTGGGGACTCGCGCCTCAAATCCGGGCAATGGTAACTGCAGCTGCTCCTCCTACAATCCAGAGCGTGATTCTGAAAGCTGGCGCTCTCACTGACGAGATGATAAGAACAGGAGTATTGGGTAGGGGAGCGGAGAAAAGGAAAGAGACTGGGGAAACAAGTCGGTCTGGTACCGGAAAGTCTGATAAGAGGGCCAAAACGACCAGAAATTTTGTGGCCGTGACTCAAGGGAAGAAGGAATATGCTGGGCCGCACCCGAGATGTGACAGGTGCAATCTTCATCATCCTCCAGCAGCGCCGTGCTGGGTGTGTTTGAACTGCAGACGCCCGGGGCATCAAGCAAGAGACTGCAGAGTAGCGCCAAACCTGGTGGCACCCATCAACGCGGTTAACCCCGCTGGGAATGACAGGGCTTGTTACGAGTATGAAGGCCTCGATCACTTCAGAAATATGTGCCCCCGACTGAATAGGGCACCGGTTCAGCAAGGAAACAACCAACAGCAGATAATCGCCATAGCAGGTGCTCAAGGCCAAGGAAACCAAGGTAATGCTGCACGGGGTCATGCCTTCTTCATTGGAGCTAATGATGCCCGTCAAGATCCGAACATTGTCATGGGTACGCACCTACTCAATAATCACTTCGCATCTGTACTGTTTGATACGGGGGCAGACAGGCAGAGGAAATTAGTTACTCTGTAGAAATGGCAAATGGTAGGGTTGAACAGGCAGAGGAAATTATTAAGAACTGCACCCTAATATTGGAAGGCCAGGTCTTCAACATAGATTTGATACCTTTTGAGTTGGGGAGCTTTGACGTAATAGTGGGAATGGATTGGTTGTCTAAGCATGGAGCCGAGATTGTTTGCCGAGATAAAGTAGTACGGATCCCTATGTCAGACGGGAAAGTACTCAGAATACAAGGAGAGCGACCGGGAAAGAACTTGAAGCTTATCTCATGCATGAAAGCACGCCAAGGTCTACGAAAGCAGTGTTACACCTTTCTGGCTCACGTGGTAGAGAAGAAGGAAGAAGAGATGAAATTGGCAGACATTCCGATTGTACGGGATTACCCGGAAGTGTTCCCTGATGATTTGTCCGGATTGCCTCCTCCACGGCAGGTGGAATTCCATATAGAGCTGGTTCCTAGAGCTACACCGATAGCTAAGACACCGTATCGGTTAGCACCCTCAGAGATGCAAGAGTTGTCAAGCCAACTACAGGAACTACTGGAGAAGGGTTTCATTCGATCGAGTCATTCACCGTGTGGAGCACCGGTGTTATTTGTCAAGAAGAAGGATGGGTCGTTCCGTATGTGTATCGACTACAGGGAATTGAACAAATTGACCGTGAAGAATCGGTATCCTCTTCCTAGAATCGACGACCTGTTCGATCAGTTGCAAGGAGCCTTGTTTTTCTCTAAGATCGATCTTCGATCTGGATATCATCAACTAAGAGTATTCGAGGACGATATTCCAAAAACAGCATTTAGAACTCGTTACGGGCACTATGAGTTCTTGGTCATGCCGTTTGGGTTGACCAACGCACCAGCTGTCTTTATGGATTTAATGAATCGGGTGTGCAAGCCTTATCTGGATAAGTTCGTGATCGTATTCATAGACGACATACTCATCTACTCCCGTTCGAAGGAGGATCATGAAAAACACCTGCAAGCAATTCTAGAACTGTTGAAGGAGGAGAAACTTTTCGCCAAATTCTCGAAGTGTGAATTCTGGCTTTGAGAAGTGAAGTTTTCGGGTCATGTGGTTAACGAAGATGGAATTCATGTGGACCCCGGTAAGATTGAAGCTGTAAAGAAATGGGATACTCCCCAAACACCCTCAGAAATACGGCAATTCCTAGGATTGGCCGGATACTACCGTCGTTTTATTGCGAACTTTTCGAAGATCGCAGAACTATTAACGCTGCTAACCCAGAAAGACAAGAAGTTTGATTGGGGACATGCACAAGAACGAGCCTTCCAGACGTTGAAAGAAAAGCTGTGCAATGCTCCAATGCTGTCCCTCCCAGACGGAACTGATGATTTCGTGGTATACTGCGATGCTTCACATCAAGGGTTGGGATGTGTGCTAATGCAAAGAGATAAGGTAATTGCCTATGCATCGCGACAACTAAAGGTGCATGAAAAGAACTACACAACTCATGACTTGGAGGCGCTGTAGTATTTGCACTCAAGATATGGAGGCATTATCTATATGGAACCAAATGCATCATTTACATGGATCATAAGAGCCTTCAACATATTCTTGATCAGAAGGAACTTAACATGTGACAGTGATGCTGGGTAGAGTTGCTTAGCGACTACGATTGTGAAATCCGGTATCACCCCGGGAAAGCTAACGTGGTGGCTGATGCTTTAAGCCGCAAGGAACGCATGAAACCATTACGTGCTTGAGCGCTAGGATTGACTATTCAAACCAATCTAAAGGCTCAGATTCAAATTGCGCAAAGTGAGGCTTTGAAAGAAGAAAACCTTGCGGGAGAAGAATTCCGAGGGATGGATAAACAAATGAGTTGCAAGGATGACGGCGTACATTACTTCATGGATCGTATATGGGTCCCCAGATGGGGAGGTGTACGTACACTAGTCTTGGATGAAGCACACAAGACTCGATACTCTATTCATCCTGGTGCAGACAAGATGTACCACGATCTGAAGGAGCTGTACTGGTGGCCAGGTATGAAGAAAGATATTGCTTTATATGTGAGCAAATGCTTGACATGTTCAAAGGTCAAAGCTGAACACCATAAACCATCGGGATTATTGCAACAACCTGAAATCCCCGAGTGGAAATGGGAGAACATCACTATGGATTTCATTACCAAACTCCCGAGAACGCCAAGCGGACACGACTCGATATGGGTCGTGGTGGATCGAATGACAAAATCCGCCCACTTCTTGCCTATCCGAGAAGACTATAAGATGGATAAGCTGGCAAGGGTGTACATCAAAGAGGTCGTGACACGGCACGGGGTGCCGGTGTCAATCATATCCGACCGAGACAGTCGATTCACTTCACGATTTTGGCAGACGTTACAGAAAGCGATGGGCACTCGATTAGACATGAGTACAGCCTATCACCCCCAGACAGACGGCCAAAGTGAACAAACGATACAGACGCTTGAGGACATGCTGAGGGCGTGCGTTATTGATTTGGGTGGCAGTTGGGATACTCATCTACCACTGATCGAGTCTTCCTACAATAACAGTTACCATACTAGTATTGGTTGTGCACCGTTCGAAGCGTTGTATGGACGGAAATGTAGATCGCCTGTATGTTAGGCCGAGATTGGTGAAAGCCAGCTAACAGGTCCCGAAATCATTCAAGAAACAACCGATAAGATCTTCCAAATCAAAGACAGAGTCAAAGCTGCTAGAGACCGCCAAAAGAGCTATGCCGACAACCGTCGGAAGCCACTAGAGTTTAATGTTGGGGATCGAGTGTTGCTTAAGGTCTCTCCGTGGAAAGGGATCGTATGATTTGGAAAGAAAGGGAAGTTGGCCCCAAGATATGTTGGACCATTCGAGATCACAGAAAGAATCGGTCCGGTGGCGTACCGATTAAGGTTGCCACAAGAGCTTAACAGTGTACATGATACTTTCCATGTATCGAACGTCAAGAAGTGTTTAGCTGACGAATCACTTCACGTGCCTATTGAGGATATCAAGATTGATCAAAGCCTCCATTTTGTGGAGGAACCTATTGAGGTCATGGACCGGAAGGTCAAAAGGTTGCGGCGCAGCAAGATACCTATTGTTCGTGTAAGATGGAATTCCAAACGGGGGCCAGAGTTTACATGGGAACGTGAAGATCAGATGAGACTCAAATGTCCACACCTATTCGAGGATGACACCCTTGGACCTAGCACCAGTTGAATTTCGGGACGAAATTCCCTCAACTGGGGATACTGTGACATCCGTCACCAAAGGTCCGTCTATTGACGTAATCTGTTAGTGTTGTTGTCGGTCACCCCTCACCTTTATAGCTCATCTATGTGGATATTATGCCTGTATGCTTGCTTGGTTAACCTTATGCGTGTGCTATCGTAGCTTAAATCATCATCACTTTGAAACATTATCTAAGAATTGCCCCGTTAACACTAAACGCACCATTTTTATATAAAAACTATTGTCACGTACGAAACCATTTTTAAAATATAAATAGCATTAACAACATTTTATCATTAATAAAAACAAGACTAATAAATAACGTTTTCAACCGAAACAAAATTTAGGAACTCGGGGCAAAGTACAGGGACTAAAAGTGACATTTTGCAAACCCGGGATGGGTATAAAAACCCCATTCCCAGCCATTTTCACCATCTTCTTCACTTCTTCATCTTTACTTCACCATCACTCTCTTCACCATCTTAGCACCAAAAACCGCTCGTTTTCTCGCGTTTCCACCGTCAAATCTTGGTTATCTTCGTGAATCCTCATTTCTAGCAGGTAGATAACTTTGTTTGACCCGTTTGTTTCTCGGTTTAGCTGCTGTGTTTTCTAGGGTTTCGGGTGCTCGGGTTCATCTGAGCACATGAGGTCGTGTGGGCTTGCATGTTGTGTTTTTGAGTGTGCCTTTTGTTTAGACATGTTAGAATAGGTATTCTGGAAGTTCTTGGAGCGTAAAACGAGTGCACAGAGCAGCCGGAGACTGCTCTGCACTCGGCAGTCGTGATTCTGCTGTTCTGCGCGACTGGGTCTATTCACGCGACTGAGCCGTGCGATTGGGCGAATCGTACGACTGAGTCATGCGTATGGGTGTGTCGTGCGACTGAGTGGTGCGACTGGGGCGAGTCGTACGGCTGAGTCATGCGACTGGGTGTGTGCGATTGAATGTGTGTACAAATAAGTCCATGCGAGTGAGTGTGCGTGCGATTGAGTCAGTGCGAATGAGGTTGTGTGCGATTGTGCGTGAGTCGTACGACTGAAAGGCCAGTCGCACGAATGGGTGTTCAATCGCACGAATGAAGCTGATTCGTGCGAATGAAGGTTCAATCGTGTGTATGGAGGTTGAGACGTATGACTGGGTCTTGCATGGTACGACTGAATGCTTAGTCGTTTGAATGAAGGTTCAATCGTACGAATGAAGCTGATTCGTACGACTGAAGGTCCATTCGTACAAAAGAAGCGTTGAGTCATGCGTCCGGACCTGTTGTGTGATTGATGATGGTGTGTGTGTGTGGATCCCCTTTTCGGAGATCTCACGACGATAAGGTAACATTAATAAAGTGTCATAGCTTGACCACAAAGATTAAAGTCAACGCTATCAACAGGCACATACTATTTAAAATAACCTGTACTGATATGTGTATGTCTGCTTGTGTGTGTACTACCCATGACAGAACCGAAACTGCCCGAGCCTATTGATATCATCTTATGCTTTATGATCATTATTAATGCTTGTCAGTAACTGTCAATAGGTGTTTGACGGTTCATAGCATCTTACCCTTAGAATCTTTCATCAATTGTGCATATCATCTATTCAGTGAGTTTCGTGGTCCCTTTTTACTCTTATAAAACCCTTTTAAATAGTTTTAACCTGGGGGAAAAGAATGCTCACCTACTTAACTTGATTTCAGGCACCTTCCCTAGTGGAAGTTGGCTGCTACCTCCATGAGTAACTTATCTTGCTTATCTTGTGATTGCTGCTATATGAACTTGAACTATGTGCTATGTTACCACTATGTATATTATTTAGTGGTAACACATTACTATGTGCTACTACTTGATGTTATGTGTTGATTGATGCTACTTGTGTATGCTATTGACCCTGGGATGCTCTCGGCTGTGTGGTTCTTCTGTGTGGTTCTTCTGTGTTGTTCTTCTAAGCTGATCATCCATTACAACCATTAATCCCGGAAATTGGGACCTAAAGATTGGTTTGGTTGTAACCTATACGTATGTGCTGTGTGGATCTTGCTACGTCATGTTAAACTCATTTTACTATGGAAAACCTTTTTTATATAACCATTAATCCCGGTAATGGGAGCTAAGGGCTGGTTTGGTTATACACTATACGTATGCGCTGTGTGGATCTTGCTATGTCTTATTAAACTATTTATGCCTTGAGAATACTTTCTTTACAGCCATCAAGTCCCATGAGGAACCGAACATTAGGTTTGGCTGTAGCTACTTATAACTGGTACAAACGCCTATACATATGTATAGTTGTGGTGGCTCTTATTAAACTTACCGGTTCATCTTAACAACTTTTATTACTTAAACCTGCGAAGCTCACCAACAATTATGTTGGCCATTTTGAGCATCTCTTTTCAGGTGATCAAGGTAATTGAAGATCTAGGAGTGCTGCCTTTTAGAGGAGACCCTAGGATACATTTTGTAATTATTACCCTTGTAAAGCTTGAACATGGTCTTTTGTATACTTGCTCCCGAGTTGTGGGAATATTATATTACAAGTTATCCTTAATGCTTATGTGATCATTTATGTTGTGCTAAGGCTATGCTGTCGTGAACGTTGACTATACACGACACAAGTCTCCAATTGTGTTCGGGTGTCGTCATGACACGCTTGTCATCATATTATTATTTTTGCTACTCTATTGCATACCATGTGTTATGACGATCCCGTCTAGCTCACATTCCCCATGTTTCCGCTATCAGCGGGGGTGTGACATGCTTCATCCTGAGACTTAAAGGCTTGTGATGAGCTTGTCTCTTGGAATGGGGTTCCATGGATGTAGCTCTCCTTTGTTGTCTCTAGGAAGGTGATGAAAGGGCCCTTTGGTGAGTTGTCAGGGTAAGAGATGAAATGGTGATATGGTTCTTTACAATCCCTTTCAACCATATGCAGGGCAGAACTCTGTTGATTGCTAGAGTTTCTAGATGGATTTTGCATGTTCATCTCTATCTGGTAACCATTGAGTATGCCAAACAACCTAGTGAGAGTGAGGGTCATGAGATTTTTAGTCCTTTAATGACCGCACAATAATGTGTCGATTGTCTGGGAAGAGAGGACATGAACTTTCTCACAACATACCTGTTCTCCAATTTCACTCCAACATCCACCAGAGTGTCCACAATTTCAAAATACCTCAAGTACTGTTGAGTCATGGTTTCACCTGTTTTGAAGGTGAAGTTCTCCAAATGCTGATTTAAAAGGTCTGTATTGTTTTCTTTGGCATTAGTAGACCCTTCATACATCAACTTTAGTGTATCCCAGAGCTGCTTAGTAGTTTTAAACTTCTTAAAGACTCTTTAAATGGCATTTGGAAGAGTAGTTTGGAGGGCAGTCATGGTTTTTTGATCTATATCTGTTCTTTTTCTATCTTCTTCAGAGTAGTTAGCCACCTCCTGTTAGGTCCAGAATTTTCGTATTGGTTTATTTATTTAATCAATCCCTATAATAGCTCTTGTATCTCTTTTATCTTTTGTATGCAATATACATTTATAGGTTAACCCTGTTTATTATGTGTTGCTCTATATGTATGTTTGCAGGAAAAAAGTTAAGACTTAGTCAATTTCTTGAATTGACCAAGTGTTGAACAACATCTACGGATGTACAAATTGTTCCACCGTAGATATTCTGGAAGAATAAAAGTATGGACTCCGTGGAACTACTGCGGAAGCTTTACAACAACAAGAATGTCCAAGGAAATACAGCTCCTACGGAAGACCAAAATCCGCGAAAGACCAATCTCCTGCGGAAGACAAAGATCCTGTAGAAGACCAATCTCTTGTGGAGGACCAGCACTTGATATACTTCACCAAGTACATCAAGTCAACAAATTCAAACACTAAAGTGATAAGTCAACATTTACAGATGACTTTCGCTTTAGTCAGAGAATGTCATATCAGGACATTCTTTGAGTTACTTTCTTACCCCGATAAGGAAGTTACTGTTACCCTAACAGTAAATATCTAAGCCTACAAATACGAGGCCTAGGTACACTCTTTTAGGTAACAATAGTGAACAGATTATGATCGACAGCTACGAATCATTACGATTAAACCCTAGCAGCCGCAAACAATCTCACAACAATACATGCATAAAAATTATTATGTGTTTAAATTCCTAGATGCTATGTTAGGTCTTGCCTGGAATAAGATAGGCTAACGTTTCGAAATTAAACGTAACATGGCAAAATGTTAGAATTAAATTAGAAACAATTAATTTGGTGTAAATGTACATGATTCATGAATTAATTATATTCATGTACGTTTAAAAACATAAAAACGTTTAACTAGAAACTATCACCAAAATACTATACTACACAACAAAAACACACTACATAACTAATTAACAAAAAAAATTAAATACACACCACACCACCACCCACTCGGTCGCCCCCTCACCCTCCAATCCCCTTATTTCTTTTCTACTTACACAACCAAAAACACACTCCACCACCTCCCACACTATCCCATACATGCAAACACCCTCATTTCAAACTCCCTCATTTCTCTCTCTTTTGCTCGGCCTCTCCACCACCGAAAAAACAAACACACTTTCATTTTTTAGCCACATCTTGGAAGAACACAAGTATTTCAAGCTCAATCAAGCACTAAACAAGTAAGAAGGTGATGTTTGGTGGTTGTTCTACACATATTCTTGAATTAAAAAGCAACTCTAGCCCTTGTTCATGAATAATCAGCTCACCTAGCCCCTCTAAACTCTCAAAATTGTGAAGCATTTAAAGTGTAAGCCACAACATACTCGAACCAAGCTATATCTTGTGTTTTACTTCTTAAATCTACCAAAAATCTCACATTATTTGTTTTAATAGAAACTTGCTGCCATAACCTTGTTCTTTGAGAGTTCTTAACATCACACAAGGTATACATCATGTTATGTTGATAAACATGTGATTAGAACATAAGTTACACCTTGAAAAATCCTCTTTTGACATGAAATAACACTATCCATGAACTTGTTTGAAAACCAACCCAACCAAGACGCATAAACTGCTTAAAAACAACTTTTAAACACTTTAATAATCTTATTTTAAAGCTACAATAGTGATTAGGTGATGTTTGGGTATGAATCATAGGATTTACACTAGTGCAAATGGTGTAAATCATCAAGTTATTGCAACACGTGCATGATGCATGAAGATCCAAGACTTATGTTATATTTTCAGTAGTTTTGGGATTATTGTAAATTTTGCAAGTTCATAATCTGGCTGGAAGTATAAAAAGTAGGAGCTACGGCTTATGATGGACTTGTTTTGAGACCCGAAAAGGGTGAAAATCACTCAAAATTAGAAAAATAGAGGATATTTCCATTTTTAAAAAACTAATTCAAGGATATAATATGAAAATAATAGGCAAATGGTCAGACTTGGTGGTATTTGGGTTAAACTCATGATTAAATGAAGTCAAAACGTGAAAAACGGGACTTAACCGGGTAATTTTTGGGTAAAATATTAAAATAGTAAAAGAGACCTAAAACACATCAAGAACAAAATATTTTAGTAAGTTAGGGACATTGAGTCAGGGAATTGGTGAAAACTTTAATTAAAACGTATTCGGACGTTCGGTTCGGGGTAAAAACGCGTTTTAACGAGTAAATCAAAAGAAAATGAAGTTTTAATTAAAAGAACCCCCAAACATGATTTTGACAGATTATTAGACTTATTATAAGTCATTAAATAATATTTATAGGTTAATGGGATAGAAACAGAAGAATTTAAAACAAACTGTTAAAATCTTCGGTTTTACCGTAACCGGTAACTAAAAACATAATTTTTAATTACTCCAAAATAAGTTCTGGAAAAATTGATATTTGACATGTTAAAAATTTAATAATAAACTCCAATAAACTAATAAGGGGCCATAAAAGTCAAGAAATCAAAGAAAACAAACTTTAGTGTAAAAACTGTAAATTTTAAAACTTGAGGGACTAAACTGAAAATTCTACCAAATCCTTGGAAATTCGACCACTTTGACTAAAAATACATGATAAACTTATTTCCACTATAATAAACTGATTAAAGTCATGAAAACATGTTGCTTATATTAAGAAACCCTAACTTTCCTAAAAAGGAAACTTTTTGATGCCAATCTTAACAAATCAAGCTTAGTTGAATTTTAACCTTATAACACACCTAGTACACCCGACATGACCTTAGAGAACATATCTTATCACTTGAATCTTGATGCTAGGGTGCTAGGATTGAATCATTTTTGTACTCGAAGATCCGTTGCCTGAAACCTATGGTGAGTTCTAGTGTCCCCATTTACTATTGTTTTGGATGAAACATGCTTTGTTGAACTGAAATTATTACTGTGCAATTTATGATGCTTATGTTGTGGATATTAATCGAACTTGCTTTTAATTGTATCAAAGTCATTAATTCTTGTGTGAACCGCTTGTCCTATATGGGTAGATCTACTTGGGGAATCCCCCACACACAGTGCCTTCCGGACAGGAAGGGTGTCCCATTGAGATCCTGAGGAATCATTTGTGTCATGTAACAGGTTTTATAAGATACTAAGATGAACCATTCAGCAGGTATGGTACACTGTTTGAGGCTGAGTCTCCTTTAAGGTTAACCGGTTTAAACACAACTTTAGAAGGGCAAACGGGACTGAGTATAGGGTTGATTGTGACCCCATAACAGAGATACATTGATTTTAGAATTTAAATTATTAACCTTTGAAACATCCTTTTGTTTTTAAACTTTAAGCACTTGAATTCAGCAACTTTTTAATTGACATAAAATCTTTTTGAGCATGTTTCAAGTAATCCCTAATGGATCTGGCTTTGATTGGAGAACTGGACGTGGATGACCTAGAAATTCGACTACCCTTGGCATTACTTGCCTATGAAACATTTGAACAATTTGGATTATGATTAATAAAACACTGAATAATTATGTAATGAAATTGTAATTGTGTGATGGGCTAGACTATTACAACTCGGTTTGTCTTTAAACATGTAATGCCATTTTATTTCTCTCCTTGTGCGCTCTTGTGATGGTTTGTTTCCGCTACCATGTACGTTGCTAGTCTGTGACATCCCATCCTCCTTGGGCCCGGGGTGTGACATTTTATTAATTGATTTGTTATTCATTGTTTCTGTTTTGATAAACAACTTTATATCAATCGATTAATCAAACAATAATCAGTGATAATTTATACTACATCCTACAACCGACTACACTTAGAAAGCCAGTTGGAACATTGAAAGACAAAAAAAACAATGTATAGTCAAAAGGTTGATTGTCTTTTGACTAGTGACTATAACACGCCATAACTCACATCCTAATATAATACAAAAAGGATAAAAGTACATGAAGTAGAAAGTTACAGACATAGACTTCAATGTACAATTGCAAAAGCATGGACCTTTTCACCAACTCATGCAAGTTTGTCAGTCTTTAGAGTTGTAGCGGAAAGTGGTTCAGCTTTATGCAAAAGTACATCTGAGAAAGCATGTTGATCTCGGTCTTTGGAAGAAATCAGTCTTCACTTCATTTGGCATTGGAAGACTTTGTCTTTGAAGCTTTAGAAGACTTCATCTTTGGCTTTAAAAGATTTTGTCTTTTGGCTTCATAAGCTTTTATACTTGGAGTTATTCTTGTGCATAGTATAAATCTTCCGCAAGAACTTTTAGCTTTGGAAGAATTTATACTTAGCATAATTCTCATGCAAAGTATAAAACTTCCATAATAGTTCTACTTAGTACTTGGTGCATGCATGTTGGAAGCCATTTCATTGCTTGGGTTGTATTAACCTCTATATAAACCTAAGACTTTACTAAAAGGTTCACTAATCTACATCCAACTATGCTTGAGCCTATGGATCCTAGTGACATCCCCGCAGATCTAGTAGGTTATGAACCCACACCAGACACCACCACTTTAATGCCAATTATCTCTTCCAACCTAATTAAATACACATATCATAGACGCCTCAAATGAACCCTTGTTCAATCTACTCTGATTGAAAAGTTCCCTCTGTTTACACCAAAAAGGCTAAAGTGGAACAAAAAGCGCCCACTCAGCCAGCGGTCCAACCATCCTTCACCATTGACCTCAATATCAGTGTTGAGTCTCCTCAGTCTCAACCTGATAAGCCCAAAATCCAAGCTTTAAGCCCTCAGGGTGAGTCCCAACACTCCTCTGAGCAGCCAAAAAGGGACAACTCAAGGGTCATTAGGAATAACTTATGTATCCTTTACCGACCTATTAACCCGATCTGATGAAGATCTCATTTTTTATCAGGGCCGTGATGTTGATCTACCACACCACTTTCTTAGATCAACTGAGCCCCATGGAACCTCTTGTCTCTAGCCCACATTAGTTAAGCCAAACTAAAGTTAGTCCACAGGTGTGGAGGGGACTCATGTAGACTCATCTACCACTATTGAGAGTGTCTCATTGGGCTCTAAGGACATTGGTAACATAATTGAGACTGAGTCTACGACAACCTTGCTAATTGATGACTCTGAAAGGGACATCAGTATGCATGGGAAACCAGGGTGCTAAGAAACCACATCTAGTAATGATGATGAACATACTAGGTATGTTATCTCATCTCCTAGGGTTCTCCAAAAGAAGATAAGGGAAGTCTGCAACTTACCATCAAAGACCTATTTTCTAATCTCAAACCTTGAATCAAAGGTTAAGACTTTATAGATAGGTCTGCCACTCAGCAAGTTAAGATTGAAAATCTCAAGGCCAAACTAGCTGAGACATAGATTGAGAAGTTTGTTAGGAATGTACATGTTCAAGTATGACATCCGTCACCGAAAGTTCCATTATTTAACGTGACTTCCATTAACCTTTCTTTGATCGTTCATTCTTTGTCTTTATAAACTATTCGTGTGGTTATTATCTTTGTTATATCATCATTTTGCTTGTGTCCTCGTCGTTAGCGTTGCCCTCATTGAAATCTTTACAATCATCATTATCGTTATTATTAAATCTATCATTATTATTTATTATTATTGTCGTTAATAAAAACCATTTTTAAGTTGCTAATACCATCATTTACATCTTTATCATTAATATAACTAACCGATTTAAGGTCGTTTTTAACTAAAACAAACTTGGGAATTCGGGGATTTAGATACAGGGACTAGATTTGTCATTTTTCAAACTTGGGCTGGGTATAAATACCCCCCTTATCAGCCCCAAACCCTAAGTTTTCTTTTTCTTCTTCCCAACCGCCCCCTTTCTCCACCCTGCTCTCCGACCCTTTCTTCGTGATTTCACCAGCAAAACCTCGGCATCAGCCGATTCTACTTCATTCTTGCAGGTAGACAACCTTATTCGTCCTTTTCTTCGTTTGTTTCTGTCCTTTTCGCCTTGATTCGGGTGCTCGGGGGCCGACCAGAGCGTATGTGACCGTGTGGCCACGTGCAATGTCCATTTTGTGTGTCCTTCTTGTTTGTGTGTGTGCAAAATGCGTTCCTAGAAGTGTTTGTGGTGCGAATCGAGTGCACACAGCAGCCGAAGGCTGCCCTACACCTTCTGTAGTCATGATTTTTGCACAGACGTCTGAGTCTGTCGTGCGACTGGGTGTGTCGTGCGACTGGGTGTGTCGTGCGACTATGCATGTCGTGCGATTGAGTCATGCGATTGAATGTGTGTCGTGCAACTGAGTCATGTGATTGGGTATGTCGTGCGATTGAGTCAATGCGGATGAATGTATGCATGCGATTGAGTCTATGCGGATGAATGTATGCGATTGTGCATGTATCGCATGATCGAATGCTGAGTCTTACAAATGGAGGTTCATTCGTACGAATGAAGCTGATTCATACGAATGAAGGTTGATTCGTGCATATGAATGTTGAGTCGTGCGATTGAGTGCTGTGTGGTACGACTGAGTGCTGAATCGCACGAATGAAGGTCCATTTGTACGAATGTAGCAGATTCATACGAATGAAGGTTGATTCGTGCGGATGGAGTGTTGAGTCGTGTGTCTGATCCTGTCCTGCGACTAAAGTTATTTGTGTGTGTATTCCCTTCTTGAGTGTATGTCATGTGAGGTTAAGGTGACATCGACACGGTTACCATTGTTAATGACATTATTAATGCTTACGCTATAAGAATTACTAATATGACCACAAATCAAATCAACGTTAACATTTTTACAATTATTAAGAAATGATTTGTAACCACTAAATTTACTAAGTACTTCTCTAACAACAATGAAACCTTTACACTAATATCATCGGCAATGATGACGATTCCAAGTACTTGGATCTATATAAGATCTAATACTTGTGTCTGCTTGTGTGCATTCTGTATGATTGAACAATTTTCATTACATGTATCATTAATGCTTAACGATAACTATTAATAGGTGTTTGATCTTTTATTGCATACAACATTTGGAACTTGATCATCCAAACTTACCATCGAACAAGTGAGTTTCGTGGGCCCTTTTTAAACTTATTCAATTCTTCAATCATTTACAAACATGGGGGAAAAGTATGCTCACCCATTTTTATGCTGTACAACTTACATTCTTGGAATGAACGTGTTACTATTTTGTGAGTACTTATCTGATACATACATGAGTCGCTGTGTGGTACATTCTTTACAATCATTTAATTCCGGTGTTGGAACTGACAGATAAGTATTGGTAGTACTACTGGTTAACACCCCCACCTTTGTTTGTTGGTATACTAGTTGGTACCAACAGTGGCCAGGAACGGGCCCTTGGATTCCGACAAGATTTTATGCGTACGTCATTAGGTTTGGTTGTAAAGCTTATTGTTATGTGATTTTGCTTACTTATAACTGTATACACGGTATTCCGTAAAACTATTATGCAACATCAATTTACTTACTATTTAAACCTGCAAACTCACCAACAAATTTTTGTTGACAATTTTGAGAATATCTTTTCAGGTGACAATGCTAATTGAAGATCTAGGTGTGCTGCCTTAGTGGAGACCCTAGGATGCATTTTGAGACAATACAATACCTGACAAACATTCTTTTGAAACATTGTTGGTCTGATTACATACAATTATTATTTTGGATACTTGTTCCCGGGTTATGGGAATTACATTACAATGATACTATTTTTGGTTATGTGAATCATTTACAAGTTTATGCTTATGGCTATATTGTCATGAATATTGACTAAACACGACACAAGTCTCCTTTGTGTCGGGTGTCATCATGACACGCTTTATCATCAATTACATATATTGCATCTCTATTGTTAACAATGTGTTATGAAGATCCCATCTCGTTATATCCCCGTGTTTCCGCTCTCAGCGGGGGTGTGACATCAAGTCTCTTTAAGTCTGATTTACTGCTCAAGATGATGCTACCAAAAAGGGGAAGAATATACAGAGTTAAAGTTATGAGGAACCAAGCTTGGCCATCTCAACCTTATCTTCACTCTATCCTACACAACAATGCTCTATAACTATATTCCCTAAGCCAACTCCCATAATATTTCAAGTGGACCCTAGGATATTTATTGATCTTAACAAATTTTTAACCAAGTTTTTGTTAAGCTCCTCACTTGAACAACCCTCACCCAATATTGCTATAGCCTACTTTGGAGATGAAGAGCTTCAATGGTTGAGTGCACCACCTACCACTAAGAAGGAAATTGGTCAACCTAAACCCTCTATTGAACTTGAGATTGACTTTGAAGGGGAAATAAGGATTGATGGCCCGATAACTAACTCAGTTGGGACAGGTAGTGCCATTTCAATCTCTTCCAAAGCAGAAATTCAAGCTGCAGAAAGGATTATTGAATTGTCATATTTGTTTGACGATCTGCTTATCATAGAGGCTATCCTTGATCTAGCCTCTGAGGTAAACAGTGAGGACTTTCTCAAAACCCCTCTCTCTCAGACACACAAGCACCATAAGCTTAACCCCACTCTCCCCAACCTGAATCATCTAAGCCAGAATCTCCAAAGGCTGAATCTTCCTCAGATCCCAAAGGAAAAAGGAAGATGACTTTTGAAGAGCTTCTTGAGGAAGAAAGGTTGGAGAAGCTAAAAGAAAGGTAGACTCGACACTAGAAAACTATTGGCTGTAAGCAGCAAAGCAGCAGCAACAACTCAAGAGTCTATCAACAACAAGAGAAGAATGGAGATGATAGACAGGCTTATCATCCTAGGAATAGATAATAAAGAAACGCTACTACTCCCACTTGATGAGCTTGTTAATCTGGAGAAAGCAACCTTTCTACAAAAGGAGAAAGAGGAAGTGCAACGCCCAAAAATTTCGGGGAAATAATTGGCATAGAAAGTTTTCACGCGAAAGGGATAAAGCAGCAAAGTTCTTGCACGAAAGAAAGTTCTCGCACAAGAAGTCTACAAAAAGTGCTGCTGGGTATAACTAGCTGAGAGCACCCATGCCTGACCCATACCCACATGAAAAATACTGCTGCTAGAGAGAGGAAACGACTGTCTAGAGAGAGAAAGTGTAGAATTGAGGTGTTTAAGGTATGTAACTTGTGTAGTAACTTGTGCTAAGTATTAAGAAACTATTATTGACGAATATAATGCGTGGATGTGTTGTTTTCATTCTGTAAGACCTTTGGGAAGGTCGAGTTTGTGCTAAAACTTCACGAGTTGAATTTCTAGTCCTCATTTTACACAAGTTTTTACGTTTTGGGGCTATTATGTATACTAAAATACTCGTTTTATGCTTGTCTGATGATGTTATGAGATTTAGCATATTAGAACAGCCCTAGGCGTGATAAGTTAGGGTACTTGGTGGGAAACCCATAATTTTTACTTGAGCAGTTTAGTTTACGGTACGAAATTTGAAATTTGTCAAGTTCTCGCACGAAAGGGTAGTTCTCGCGTGAAATGTTGTTTTTCGAGCGACATGTAGTTTACGCGTGATATGTAGTTTTGCCGCGACTAGAGGTTTTCACGCGACATGAATGAATTGATTTGCAGGTTTGAATGTGGAGAAGTTCACGCATGAGAAATTAGTTTTCACGTGAGATGATGTTGATGTATGTCTATGTTTTCGCATAACTTGCTATTATGTTTGTGATGCTTGTGATGTGTTATGTTTTCACGATGTAATAGTTTTCAAAACTATGTATTCTATGATGTAACTTTACTTGATACGTATTTACGAATATGTAAAGTATTATGTAATGACAGTAAAAGATAACGATGATGAGAAGTGAAGCATAATGAATGAACGAAAGTCTTGCAAGCAAATGATGGAGGTTCACAACTCAATGAGGTAGTTGTTTGCTTAACTGTATGCGGTTTAGCTAACCCTCGGAAATACGTACAGGGTTCTAGTCTTTGTGACTAACCAAGATGTGTGGGATCCTCGCCGCTTACCCCGGTACTGTGTCAGCTTTTTTATCATGACGTGGGGGTTTATTTATAAACCTCCACACAGTATCAGCTTTTTACATGATGTGGGGGTATAGCGTATGGTGAGATACGTATAAAGATGAATGATGATTAACAAATGATGTTAATAAATGAAAGTACAAAATGTACGCTGAAGAATGATGACGAACGATGATTAACGATGATGAACGATGATGAGAAGATAATAAATATTTATTATCAAGATGTATGTATAATGTATGATCACGTGTGAATGCACAGAAAGTATTTTTAACAAAGTAAAGTATTTTATTTATAAAACAAGAACTCACTTAGCATAGATGACTTTTTGTATGTATAATAGTTGGCAGGTGATCTTGATGCTGAGGAAATGCAGGCATGGATGCATAAGCTACTGGGAAAGAATTTCAAGTCTGGCATCCAGATTTTTTAGGAATTATATCGTGTTAATACAATTTTTGATATGTAAACATAACAATATGATGATTTGACGGGGATTTTGTTATTAATGAAATGTTTTAATTTCGTTGCAAATGTTATGTTTTCAATGTTTTGTACGATGAATGACCAACTGTAAGCGTCCCAAGAACATGGCCTTATAAGTTGGTATCAAAGCTACAGTTTAAGAGAATTGGGTAAATTATTTTCAAAACCTAAAACTTAAACTGAGAATGGGACGAAAAGGAAAGGGATGCAAGTCCTAGTAGCTACATGCATGCAGCTAAATGTTTGATAAAAATATTTTATGTATGTTAACAAAAAAGGAAGTATGTGTGCATATTTTGTGGATTATGTGCCCTTAGTAGATTTGAACGATGATATAGTCAAGATAGGAAATGCTTAGCGGATGAAGAGTGAAGTGACTAATCAAAACTGGCGAGACATACTATACTTGATATAATCTGACCTATTACCTTGAATGATTATGTTAGTGTTTGAATCTTATAGCTTTTAGAGATGGCCGGTGGTAGATCTTCGAAGACCTCACGAGGTGGAGTTCGTGGTGAACGTGGTGCTGGACCGCGTGTCATGAGGAACAGGGCTAGAACTGCCAAAACAACACCTGAAGATCCTAAGATTCATCACTATGAGGGCGGTGATGAGATGTAAACACCTCGAATTTTATTTAAAAGAAGGGAAAAGAAAAGTATAAAGAAAGAAAGGATAAATAACACAACTTGAAGGACTAAAGTTGTTCAAGATGCAAACTTTAAAATAGTAGTGTTTAAAAGAGTGACTACATTTCCATACCCATCTCCTCGGCTAGAAAAGGTAGAAAGAAGGAGGAGTTCTTGGTTCTAGAGAGAGAAAGGAAGAAGAAGCTGCAAAAAGTTAAGTTTCTTGAATATGAGTTCGGTTTCAACTGGGTTTTGAGTTCTAGACCGAGATGTGTGGTGTTTAGTGCTTGTTTTTATGAGTTTTAGGAGCAGAATTTGAAGGTGGGTTTCGGATTTGAAGTGTGCTACTCAAATGTTGTTCAAGGTGAGTTTCTATAAGCCCTATTTTACTGGTTTTCTAAGTATTGGGGATATTATGCATATCGAACAAAAGATTTTTAGAGTAACCGAGAGTTTTTACTTGTTGTTTTGTGGTTGTATGTTTAAAAGTTGTTTTGAGGTTAGATTTGATGTTTAGCATGTTTTAGTGTTTGTTGCATGTTAGATGTGTGTTAGGATGTGTTAGAATGATGTTTTGGTGATGTTTGTAGCATAAATAATATTTCAGAATGTTCTCATCCGCCCAGGAGTTGTCCATGCACCCAAGTGTAGGCCATGCGCCTAGAATGTTGGCCATGCGTGTAAGTGTTGGGTCATGTGCCCAAACAGCTGTCCATGCGCCCAAAAGTTGCCAATGCGCCTAAGTGCTGGGTCATGCGCCCAAATAGTGCCCATGCTCCCAGATTGCCCATGCGCCTAAGTGTTGGCCATCCACCTAAATAGTAGCCCATGCGCCCAGATTGCCCATGCGCCTAAGTGTTGTCCATGCACCTAAATAGTTCCCATGAGCCTAAGCAAGCCTCACGCACATGCATAGTTGTAATGCGCCCAGACTGTTTTACGTAGAAAATTTTATGCTAATGCGCCTGAAATGTTTAATTGAGTTTCATCTTGGACTTAAGGTTTTCTGAAGATTTTAATAGGTAGATGGTTGAAATAGGTTCTATTATGATGTGATGGTTTATGCTTGATGTATGCATGATGATGTGATAAGGTTTATGATGTGTATGTGTGTGTGTGATGTGTTATCTTTCTTCGTTAAATGGTTTTCAAAACATATGTGTTAGGTTATGTAGTACGTTATGTATTATGTTATGACTTTACGTGATATGATGTATGAATGAATGAACGTAAAGTATTATGTAATGAAGTGAATGATAACAATAATGAAAAGTGGAATGTAATGAATGAATGAAAAGACTTGCAAGCAAACGAAGCGAGGTGCAAGACCACGTTGTCGTTAGCTCAACTGTGTGTAGTTTAGCTAACCCAAAGGATGCACACGGGGAGTCTATCCTTGAGATGGACTCAAAGGGAGTCTATTATTGGCTCGAAGGGAGTTCAATCAGTGAGATTGACTTGAAGGGAGTCTATTATTGACTCGAAGGAGTTCAATACTTGAGATTGACTCAAAGGGTATTCCTTATCACGTACCCTGGTATTGTCTTCGATAGGGGACGAGGGTATTCCATGTGATGGGATCCATATGATAATGTGCGATAATAACAAACGAAAGAGGGAATTAATGAATGAACGAACGATGATGAAGATAATAATAATTATTACCAATATGTACGTATGATGTATGACCACGAACGAATGTAGAGTTTTGGTTTTCAAAGGAAGTAAAGTATTTTTATTATAAAACTAGAACTCACTCAGTGTCACTGAATTTTTGTATGCATGAGAGTTGGTAGGTATTTTGTTGATGCTGAGGAGTTGCAGAGATGGATGCATAAGCTATCGGGAGCGTTTTAGGGCTGGCATCCTTATTTTGACATGTTATTGTATTTTGATATGTAAATGAATGACGTAATGTGATGAAATGACATGTTTTAATTATAAATAAAAGTTTTTAAATTCTGCTACAATAGTAATGTATGTTTTAAAATGATTTATGCGATGGCGGTCCAATTTGTAAGCGTTCCGGAAATGGTGCCTTATATGAGAGCGCTAATTTGAGGGCCTCAGTGAAGGAGGCGATAGTTGAGGAAGTTCATCAGGTCATGCAGACAATTTCACGGTCTTTGGTGACCAAGGTCAATAAGAGCTGCGAGGGAGGATGAGAAGAAGGAGAACAAAGAGAAAAAGATGACCGCTGAGAGAGGGGGTGAAGAGGGAGAAGGACGGGGGAAACCAGAGGCTGAGACGGTTGTTTCCAGTGATGAGGAGGATGAGGAAGCTACGTAGGAAACTGCAAGGTGTAACACCCGGATATTTTATAGACGAGAAAGAAGGAAAGAATAAACGTGAATAAAGAGGAGAAATGTAATTTAACCCAAGTAGAAAGGTTAAAAATGTCAAAAGGACCAAAAGAATAAAAGTTGGTGAATAAAAGTGGTATGGCCGGCCACTTTGGTCTGCACACTTCATCCTCTTCAGTTTTAGAGAGAGAGACAACAGAGAATTCGAGTTATAGAGAGTGGAAGAAGAAGAATTCAAAGTTTAAGGTAAAATTTTGTGTTTTAAGTTGTTTTCGGTCGACTTAGCCTCAGTTATATGCTTATGTGTGTTGTTGCATGTTCGGGTGGTGTGTTTTAGTGTGTTTTAGGTGTTAAAAACGTCTGAGAAGTTCAAGAGAAGGGCCTGAACTCGGAAGCAACAAATGTGAGTTCTAGAACCCCCTTTTTAACATGTTTTTAACGAACTTTGGGGCTGGAAAATGCATGTGAACATGTTTTTATGAAAAATGGGTTTTCACCCGTGTGTGTGTGTGTGAATGTGTATGTGGGTGGGTGGGTGTAAACTTGGGATATATATGTGTGTATGTACATGTTATGATGCTTAGATTGTTAATACTAAGCTTAGATTATGATTTAAGATGAGTTGAGACTGATTTATGATGTTTAAGTGAAAGATAGTTATCCAAACATCTAAACAGTAACCCATGCGTCCACGGGTTTAATTTTCTAAGCATTCCCAACCGTCCAAAAGTCCAACCGCCTAAACAGTACCCAACCGCCCAGATGTCCATGCGTCAAAGTTAGGTCCATGCGCCTGAATAGTACCCGAACGTCTGGAATATTGCCCAGAATGACTAAGTGTCATGCCCAAACACCTGAATAGTGCCCATGCATCTAAGTGAAAAGTGACTAAGTGATAGGCCCAAACGCCTGAATATTGCCCATGCGCCTAAATAGGCCCATGCGTCTAAGTGAAAACTGACCAAGTGTAGGTCCAGACGTCTGCATAGTAGCAAAACGTCTGAACAGGGCAGAAGCGCCCAAATAGTGCTCATGCGTCTAGACACTTAGAATATTTTCTGAAATTTCAATAAAAAGCAGAAAGTCTAGGGTTTGACCAAATTTGACTTATGGGTAATGATTACCCATTCTAAGCATTACTATGGGATGTTTTAGGGTTATGGAATGTACGAATGATGTATGGTATGTATAATGTGTTATCTTTTAATGATATGTAAATGTATTTATTTTATGTTATAAAAAATATTATGTTATTGCTTTACGTAGTATGACGAATGAATGAAAGAAGGTAAAGAAAAACGTAACGAAATGAAAGATAACAATGATGAAAAGTAAAACGAAATGAATGACAGAATGTCTTGCAAGCAAATGAAAAGAGGTGCACGACCATGTTGTCGTTAGCTCAACTGTGATGCGGGTTAGCTACCCCAAAAGATGCACACAGGGTCAATCATTGAGATTGACATGGCCCTTTGGTATGCCCTAGGTGATTGGATCAGCTTCAGGCACAATGTTCGTGGTTTAATTACCACAGGTCCAACATCAGCTTCATGCACAATGTTCAGGGTATACCAATTGGTTGAATGAATGAGAGAGATGACTTGTCCTAGGTGACTAGATCAGCTTCGGGCACAATGTTCGTGGTTTAATTACCATAGGTCAAGTATCAGGTTCATGCACAATGTTCGGGTATTGTTCATCGATCCATATGAATGTAAAAGAATGACGTAACGTACGAAAGAAAGAAGGAAAGTAACCAAGCACGAAAGTAAAAGAATGATAATAAGTACGTTACGAAAGAATGAGAACGAAGGTAAGAGAATGTTAATGAAAAGCATGAAATGAAAGCATGCTATAACTATGATGGGGAAAAATGAATGATAATGAAAGTTAAATGTAATATTCTCCATCTGTACGTATGATGTATGATCGCGTATGAAAGTAAAGAAAGTTATATCAAAAGTAAAGTATTTTATCTATAAACTAGAACTCACTCAGTAACGCTTACTTTTATGTATTTTCCAGTTGGCATGTAAGAGTTGCTGAGAATGGCACGGGGCAGCTACTTGGCATTTTTGGGATGACATCGATTAGTATAACAATGATATTTTTGTGATGTAATGCAATTATGATCTTTTGTAATGTTTAATTGTATTGTATTACTTTGCAAAAGTTGTCATTACTATATATGAAATGGTTTTAAGTTTTAATTTCCGCTACGATGTTTTAAATAAATGAATGTTTTATGTGCGATGAATGACCAACTATGAGGTGCCCGGGAGCGGGGCCTTACACAAGGGGTGTAACTATGGGGCATTCTAGAGATGCAAACCCCCGACGTTTGATGTGAATGGGGATGTTACCACTGCTCACCAATGGGTGAGGGAGATGGAGGCGGTACTTGATATAAGCGAGTGCCGAGAGGATCAGAAGGTGAAGTTCGCTACCCACACGTTTGTACATTCAGCCTTGTGCTGGAGGGACAATATTGTCCAAGCTGAGGGTAACAGGGTGATTGGAAGGATGAGGTGGAATGAACTAAAGAAGTTGGTGATTGAGGAGTTCTGTCCTCACTGGGAGTTGGATAAGGTTGAGAGGGAGTTCCTGCAGTTAGAGGCGAGAACCATGATGCACCAACAATATACCATGAGGTTTAACGAGATGGCAAGGCTGGTGCTAGATCAGGTGATGCATGTGTCGTGAAAAATCAAGAGATACATCCAGGGACTACCAGCGGATATCTATATACATCTGATCGCTACTCGACCAGGTATGTTTAGGTCGGTGTTGAATCTAGCGAGAAGACTATATGATGAGTGAGAGGCGGTGGCGGTGGTGGACACGAAGAAGAAATGGAACAATGGGAATGGGAAATGACATAACAGTTGTTGTTTTGTGGCTGGTGGTTAAAAGATGAGGGTTGATGATCGAAAGGTGTTGACGGGGGGAGAGAGGGCATGAAAAAAGTGTGGGAAGGAGCATGCAGGAGAGTGTAAGTGGGGATCAAAGCTCTACTTTCTATGTGGGAGAGAGGGACGTACGGCACGGGATTATCGCATGGTGAAATGCTTTAACTGCGGCGAGGCGAGGCATATGAGCAAAGACTGCAAGAAGTCAAAGGCTAAGGTTTCTAGGGTAAGGAAGAACAAGAAAGAGAAGGAGGGACAGAGGGCTAAAGCTAGAGCATTCACTCTGACTAAAGAGGATGCTAGGGTGGATCCTGATATTGTGTCAGATACATTCCTAGTGAACCAAAGTTGTGCCTCTGTGCTTTTTGATTCTGGTGCTAGTAGGAATTTTATTTCTGCTGCCTTCTATGTGCTTTTTGATTCTGATGCTAGTAGGAATTTTATTTCTACTGCCTTCTATGAAAAGTTGCTTGCTAGGATTAGAAAGATCGATAAGCCCTTCGATGTAGAGATTGCTATTGGTAAGTCTACCAGGGTTTCTGATATGGTAGAGACTTGTGATATAGGGTTAGAAGGCCACAGGTTCTCTGGTAGGTTGTTCGTGATGCCCTTAGGTGGATTTGACGTAGTTCTAGGGATGGATTGGCTAGCAGCCTACGAGGAAAGTATCGTGTGAAGTAAGAAAATGGTTCGATTGATGGCGCCCGATGGGAGTTTAGTAAGGATTTATGGCGATAGGGTTCGTACAGTCCTGAAGGTAATTTCGATGGTGGTGGCAGAGAATTGTATAAGGCGTGGATGTGGTGCTTATCTAGCCTAAGTAAAGGATGTGGATGCGACAGTGCCACGACTGTCGGACATACCGGTCATGTGTGACTTTCCGGACGTGGTCCCAGAGGATCCGTCAGGCCTGCCACCTGATAGTGAGATCGAGTTCTAAATCGATCTAATACCTACTGCACAACCTGTTGCTAAAGTGCCGTATCGTTTAGCTCTATCTGAGATGAAGGAACTAATAGCTCAGTTGCCAGAGCTGTTGGATAAGGGTTTCATTCGATAGAGTGTCTCTCTATGGGGTGCTCCGGTCTTATTTGTAAAGAAGAAGGATGGTAGTATGAGGATGTGCATTGACAATCGTGAGCGGAACAAGTTAACGGTGAAGAATCTGCATCCATTGCCGAGGATTGATGACTTGTTTGATCAGCTCCAAGGTGCTAGCTGGTTCTCGAGGATAGATCTTCGATCCGGATATCATTAACTGAAGGTGAAGGAGCGGGATATTCCTAAGACAGCCTTTCATACACATTATGGACACTACGAATTTCTCATGATGTCTTTTGGTTTAACCAACGCGCCAGCTGCTTTATGGATTTGATGAATCGGGTGTCTGAGCCGATGTTTGATAAATCAGTGATTGTGTTCATTGATGATATCTTGATTTATTCAAAGAGCGAGGAAGAACATGCTGGGCATATCAGGAGGTACTGGAGACACTTAGAAGGGAGAAGTTGTATGCCAAGTTCTCTAAATGCGCGTTCTGGTTGCGGGAGGTTCAGTTTTTAGGTCATGTTGTTAATCCTAAAGGCATCATGGTGGACCCAGCAAAGGTCGAAGCGGTGATGCAATGAAAATCTCCAAAGACGCCACCCGAGATCCGTAGTTTCTTGGGTTTGGCGGGTTATTATAGGGGATTTATCTAAGACTTATCCAAGATAGCTTCTCCATTAACTAAGTTGACCTGCAAGGATGTGAAGTTCGTATGTGGTCAAGAGCAGGAGAAAGCTTTCGAGGAGCTGAAGATGAGATTGACTCAAGCTCCTCTCTTGAGGTTGCCTGAAGGGAGCGAAGACTTGGTGATCTATTCGAATGCTTCTTATTCAGGATTGGGTTGCGTGTTGATGTAATAGGGGAAGTTATAGCCTACACGTACTGATAGTTGAAGATCCATGAGGCTAACTACCCCACTCATGATTTGGAGTTGGCGGTTGTGGGCTTTGCGTTGAACATTTGGAGGCACTATTTGTACGGGATGAAATTCACAATATTCACCGACCACAAGAGCTTGAAGTACTTTTTCGAGCAAAAGGACATGAACATGAGGAAAAGCAGATGGTTGGAGCTTATCATGGATTATGATTGTGAGATCCATTACCATCCGGGCAAGGCTAACGTTGTGGTCGATGCCCTTAGTCAAAAGGAGAGACCCGAGCCAATTTGGGTGAAGTCTTATCAGTTGGTCATGACCGTGGACATGATGAAACAGGTCAAAGAATTTCAGGATAAAGCACTAAAGGATGATCGGATTAATTCTAAACGTATGAAAGGTCTAGTCTCAGAGTTAGGGGAGAATACTGTCTGTGTTAGAACCCGATCTGGATGGATGTGGATACCTCGTTATGGGGATCTAAGAGGGAAGATCATGGACAAGGCCCATAAGACTCGATACTCGATTCCACTTGGTACCATGAAGGTGTATCATGAATGAAGAAAGATTATTGGTGGTTGGGAATGAAGCGTGATATAGCGGAGTATGTGTGCAAGTGCCTTACTTGTCTGCAAGTGAAGGCGGAGCATTCGAAGCCATATAGGAAAATCCAACCTTTGGATGTACCCGAGTGGAAATGGGAGCACATCACCATGGACTTCATCATGAAGTTGCCACGCACGACAGGGGTTACGATGCCATATGGGTGATAGTTGATCGTTTAACAAAAAGTGCTCACCTTCTGCCAATCTGTGAAACGTATTCAGCTGAGAGGTTGGCAGATATGTTTATCAAAGAGATTGTAGCTTGTCATGGTGTACCGGTGTCTATTGTGTCTGACCGCGAAACTCGATTTACATCAAAGTTTTAGAAGAGATTTCATGATACGATGGGGACGAGGCTACATATATGTATGGCTTACCATCCCCAAGTAGATGGTCGGTCTGAGAGAACCATTCAGACGCTAGAAGATATATTTCAGGCATGCGTCATTGATTTTGGTGGAGGTTGGGACGAGCACTTACCGTTAGCCAAGTTCTCATATAAAAACAGTTATCATGCCAGCATTGGTATGCCTCCTTATGAGATACTATACGTAGAAGGTGTATAACGCCCGTGTGTTGGGGAGAGATCAAGGAAAAGGAGATGGGAAGCATTGAGGTGATAGATGCTACGACCATAAAGTTGGAGAAGCTCAAGGCCTTTATAAAGGCAGCGAAGGATACACAAAATTCGTATGCCGACAAGAGGCGTAGACCGATCGAGTTTGATGTGGGTGATAGAGTTATATTGAAAGTCTCGCCTTGAAAAGGGATCATCCGGTTTAGGAAGCGGGGAAAGCTAAGCCTGAGGTATATAGGGCCCTCCTGAATCATCCCCGAGTAGGAGTGGTGGCCTATCAATTGGAGTTACCCGATGAGTTAAGTGGAATACACCCGACGTTCCATGTATCTTATCTGAGAATGTGTTTAGCCAACGAGGATATGGTAGTACCACTCAAGGATATCGAGGTGGATGAATGGCTCAATTATGTGGAACAACTTGTGGCCATGATTGATATAAAGGAGAAGCAGTTAAGTAATAAAATGGTTCCGCTTGTGCAAGTACAGTGGAAGCACAGAAAGGGGTCCGAGTCCATTTAGGAAATCAAGAAAGAGATAAGCCAACATTATCCTCATCTGTTTGACGACTGACAGGTTTCAAGGACAAATCCTAAAAAAGGGGGGTCAACTTGTAATGCCCGAAAATTGCGGGGAAATAAAGGACAGAGAAAGTTTTCGAACGAAAGGGATGAAGCAGGAAATTTCTCGCATGAAAGAAATTTCTCACACGAGAAGTCCGTGAAAAGTGTTGTTGGGTATAAATAGCTGAGAGCACCCATACCTGACCCACACCCACATAAAAGGTATTGCTGCTAGATAGAGGAAACGGTTGTTTGGAGAGAGAAAATGCAGAATCGAGGTGTTTAAGCTATGTAACTCGTGTAGTAACTTGTGCTATGTATTAAGAAGATATTGAAGATCAAGTATAGGTCGGACTCACCTTAGTTAGTTTGTTTATTTTTGCTTATTTATAATAGGTTTGTAGTTTTTCTATTGTATGTGAATAGTATTTATTTTTAGTTTTTGTAGAAGTTTCACTGACCCAGCGAAACTACCAGCGAAACTATAGTTTCATTGGTAGTCAGCTGACTTAGGTCATCCGGTGAAACTATGTTTCGCAGCAGGGTGAATCTATGATATTGACCAGGACAGTTTCGCTACCCAGTGAAACTGTCAGTGAAATGTAACTTTGTAATTGGTTGTGTAAGTTTTGCACAGCCCTAATTTAAAAATACACTTTTGCTTACTATTCTCATTGAGTTTGTTGGCTGGAATCATCTGTTTCTTATCTTTGAGCCTTGTTGTTTGATTGTTGTTTGATTTCAAATGGTTTTACATGAAACTCTTTCATAGATTAGTGTTTGGATTGTATTTCAGTGGGATTTGAGTATCATTTATCATCATTTGCACTGTTTTTGATCATCAGTGGACCAACAATATGGTATCAAAGCCATAGTGCTTTTGATATGGTCATTGATTAAGTTTTAAAAGGGTTTTGATAAAAATCACTGTTTTATTAATTTTAGATTATTAGAGTGTTGTTTTAGCTTGAAAACCTTTTCAAAAATACTTTGTTTGAGTATAGGAAGTTATCCCAATCACCAATTCATAGTGATTTGGGTAATTTCAGATTGATTTTCAGTTCGAACGGGTTGTTTTACTCTTCCAGTGAAACTAGTTTTAGATCCAGTAAAACTAGTTCTTTTTCTAGGGAAACTACCATCTTCAGTGATTTACTGAAATTTTAGTGGATTCTAGCGAATCTACAAATTTGAACGACATTTCACCTTAGTTAGTCAAGCCTTCAAGCGAAAGTGCTAGCGAAATTGTCTTAGAACAAAAGTTCTATTAGTTTTGGTAAAACTGTGTGCGAAACTGTTGCCCGTTTGCCCAGCGAATCTACGGGGGAATTTACGGGCGAATCTACCGGCAAAATTACTGAAGTTCAGCAAATGTATTTCTTACTTTGAAAATGACATCGACCAACAACACCATCTCTGATTTGGAGAGTGTTGCACCAAATAGGCCACCGAGGCTTATAAACGGAGACAATTTGAAGATTGGAAGCGGTGCTTGAAGGCCTTTTTCTTTTACACGGATCATAATCAATGGGAATCTATATTGAAAGGTCCACACACTCCAACGTAACTATCGGGGAACAGACCAGGGTGAACACTGACTCCTCAACCTTCTCGGAAAGAGATATTAAGCTAATCGATCGTGACCAGAAAGCTTTCAGGGCCTTGACCTTATGCTTATCACAAGACATATACAACCATTTTGCTGAGCACACAAGTGCAAAGTCTTTGCATGATGCTCTATGTGAATTCTATGATGGAAATGAAGATGCAAAGAAGGACAAGAAAGCCCAAGCAGAGAGGGAGTTTAATTCATTTGTCGAACAAAAAGAATGAAAGCCTTACTCATCTTACCAATTGATTTTTGTTAGTCTCAAGCGCTCTAAAGAAGTATGATGATTAGTTGGGTAATCATGAGCAGGTGACCAAGCTCTTAGACTCTCCCACCCTAATGGAGCTTACAAGTGAGAATGTTGAAGTAGGAGAGAAACTTTACTGATTACAAGCTTATGGATGTGATCAATAAACTGAAATCTTTTGACTTGGATCTGAAGAGAAGGGAATACAATCAATCCTTAGTGCCAGCCACCGTATATCCATAAAATGTTGTATTGATTTCATTCGCTGCAAACTCGACCATGTATGGTGCAGCTAATGGTGAATCTATAGGAATTGGTATGTCGGACAAGGCAAGTGGTTGACCTACAAGTGTTGGTTCAAGCTCAACGACATCTGTCACCACTCAAATTCCTTCTAATACCATGGCACTGTTTGGGATGTTTGTTCATAGTTATGAAGCCTTAGTCGCTGTAGAACTCAAGGGTAAGGGGATGATGATTGAAGACATGTATCAGGTGGATCCTGATGATTTAGAGGAAACTGACATTCAATGGCAAATGGCCATGCTCACACTGCGTGCAAGGAGATTTATGGAGCGCATTGGAATAAGAAACTTTGGCAATCATAATCAAAATTCCAAGTTTGGTTTTGATAAGTCAAAGTTGCAATGTTTCAATTGCAAGCAGTTGGGACACTTTAAAAGAGAATATCCATCTCTAATCATCACTGAATCAGGAACGACTAGAACCTCAAAGGTTATTCCAATTGCAGAAAATGAAGAAGCCAAGCAGAAGAAAGAAACAACCTTGATTTCCAAATTTGACTGGAGTACTGAGATTATAGAAAAAGAGGAGGAGATCAATCAAGCGTTAGTAGCTAAGGTGGTTAGAATGGAGGAGAAGTCAGTGGGAGAGTTTGATCCTTTTATTGAATTCAAAGATGAGGTGGTGGAAGAAGCTTATGATGGTAGTGTCAAGGAACTGGGTAAGAATGAAGAATGGGAGTTTGAGAAAGTTGAAGAACAGAAGGTTGAAGAATTTGAAGAATGTGAAAAGCTGGAGCAGGTTGAGAAGACAGAGGTTAAGCTGAAGGAAAAGGAAGAGGTGAAAGAGGAAGAAGGTGAAGATCGGAGAACCAGCATGGAAGCTGAGAAGAAGGAAGAGGAAGAAAGGAAGAAGAACACACCGGTTTATCAGTGTGAC
The DNA here is from genome assembly GCA_024085815.1 of Flaveria linearis. Lineage (NCBI taxonomy): Eukaryota > Viridiplantae > Streptophyta > Magnoliopsida > Asterales > Asteraceae > Flaveria > Flaveria linearis. The sequence goes on along the minus strand of CM044004.1, from coordinate 59,128,625 downwards.
AAGGCCCTGGCTGCCGAGAAAGTGGTCATGGGTCTTCCTTATGAGGTAATTCAGGATTTGTGTTCTTCTCCATGTAAAATTAGATTATTTGGGGTTTATAAAGCCAATAGGTTATTATTAGAAAATGAAAAAGGGCTAAAACAAATAAATAAGGAACTTAATAAAATGACTCTAAATATTTTATCAAATTAAATGAGTCTTTAAAAGAAAACGAGCATTTAAAGAGAAATCTTTTGGGAAGAAATATTTAAATTGAGTCACTAACAGAGCGTATTGCTCTTGCTAAGTTTGAAACAAGTAAATTAAAAACCAAGCTTGAAAAATGGATGATATCTGGGATGAGACATGAGGATCTTTGAAAGTAACAAAGGGGGGTTAGACTAAAAATAGGGCGGGGATTTGATGAAACCACTCATGTTTATCCTCCTCCAAGTACTTATTGTTATTCACCTATGCCTATACCTCATACAACAAATGATTTAATTCATAATGATACTAACAGTTTACATGCAGGTCTAGAAGGAGTGAATCATAAGGAGATTCGAGAGGATTATGGTTACGATTGTAGTAGTGGTTTGGGCAGTTCTAGTCATAGCTTTTGTGATTTCAAAACGTCTTTCAAAGACACTAGTTTAAGTAGTTTTGCATCCCAGTCTGTTTCAGACAGTGGCTTCTGTAGTTGTAGTTCTAGTCCATCGCATTCATCATCAGTTGTTTCTAGCTCATTTCCATATGTTGTCAATGCTTGTGTCAATGAAAAGAATGAATGTTCAAATGAAACTTCGGCAAGAAATACAGACTCAAATTCTTTTTGAAAGTTCCTCTCTCATCCTATCCAATCTTTCATCCCAATTAGGATTTCTAAACCAAACGAAACAGGAACAACTTCCTCAGAAATTAAAATTATTAATGTAAATAAATCAGAATCTGACAAAATTAAGGTACCAAAAGAAAATGTAAAAGAATCATATGATACATGTAGCAATTTTGATTCACATATGATTGATTGTGAGAAAGATAGTGCAGTTGATCACAATCATGTTTCTCACTGCAAAAAAAAGGTTTGAAATCCCATTACTTTAAATATGGGAAGGATGATCACGTGATTAAAGATTGTCCTAAATATGTTGATAATAATGTACATAATTGTTCTTTGGGTAGTAGATTAAATCTTTTTGTAAATAATTTCTTTTGTAAAAATTCATTTGATTCAAAACCCAAGTTTGTCAAACTTGGGTTCCTATTTCCAAAACCTAACAATCTTTGCGTTCTAATGCTAGGATCATTCTCAAAAAACTGTCAATAGCTTATGGCATGTTGATAGTGGATGTTCCAGGCATATGACCGGATTGAAGGATCTTCTCACCAACTATAGGATAATAAATGGAGGATACGTTGCTTTTGTTGGAGACAAGAAAGGTGGAAAGATGATTGGTCAAGGAGAAGTCTCAAATGGTTCATTTACTCTGGAGAAAATGAATATGTTCCAGAACTGGCACTAAACTTATTGAGTGTATCACAGATATGTGATAAAGACATTCCAGTAGTGTTTATGACTAATGAATGCTTGCTCCTAAAACCCGAGTTCGCTGTTCTAGAGGATTTAATAATCATGCGGGCTCCAAGGAGGAATGATACATACTTGCTGGATAATAAATGGAGGATACGTTGCTTTTGTTGGAGACAAGAAAGATGGAAAGATGATTGGTCAAGGAGAAGTCTCAAATGGTTCATTTACTCTGGAGAAAATGAATATGTTCCAGAACTGGCACTAAACTTATTGAGTGTATCACAGATATGTGATAAAGACATTCCAGTAGTGTTTATGACTAATGAATGCTTGCTCCTAAAACCCGAGTTCACTGTTCTAGAGGATTTAATAATCATGCGGGCTCCAAGGAGGAATGATACATACTTGCTGGATATAGGATCAACAGAATCTACCTCAACTGTGACATGTCTTCTCTCAAAGGGTTCATCATCCGAATCATTTTTGTGGCATAGGTGTTTAGGACATGTTAATTTTAAAATAATAAATAAGTTGGTTAAGAACAATCTCGTTAGGGGGCTACCACTCAAAGATTTTTCAGTGGTAGAGAAATGCATGGCTTGTGCTAAAGGAAAACAACATAAAAAGCCACACAAGCTTAATCCTAAAATTACAATTTCACATCCCCTTGAATTGTTACATACCAATTTATTTGGTCCTATTAGTGTTAAATCTATTGGTAAGAAATCTTTTTGTTTGGTTGTAACAGATGATTTTTCCCGATATTCGTGAGTGAGATTTCTTGCAAATAAAAGTGACACCACAGAGGAGTTGCACCAGTTGATCCTGTCAATCGAAATCATCATCAAACGGGAGGTTATGGCCATCAGAAATGACAATGGAACCGAATTCTGAAAACCACATCTTCGACTCATTCTGTGCAAGCAAGGGCATTCTCAGACAGTTTAGTGCTTCAAGGACACGTCAACAAAATAGTGCTGCTGAAAGAAAGAATCGTACACTTATCGAAGCAGCAAGAACTATGCTGATAGAGTCAAACCTTCCAATTATTTTCTAGGCGGGAGCAGTTAATTATGCATCTTATTACTGAACTGGGTGCTTCTTGTAAAAGACAAGATGAAGACTCCATATGATCTTCTTCATAAATGGAAACCCTGATTAACTTCTTTCATCCAATTGGTTGCTCATGTACCTTGTTTTTGCCTCAAGTTGCTGCCTTAAGTTGCTGCCTTAAGTTGCTGCTGTCAAGTGCTTTGGATCCAACATCAGATGATGGATTTTGGCATCAATTTTCTTCATACACCACTCTTTTATGATAATGAAGCTGCCATTGGAATCGCCAAAAATCCAATTCATCACACTCGAACCAAGCACATTGAAACAATGGTTCATGCAATCCGAGATGCTCAGGAAAAGGGGTTTATTGATATTATTCCAATTGAAACAAAAAGTCAAAGAGCAGATCTATTCATTAAAACATTTTACAAACCTCGTTTTTATAAAATAATCCCTATGTTGGGTCCAATATCTTTCTGAAAATCTATTTTCCTAATAAAATGTCATGCTTTAATAAATAACTCTTTTCTTTTACATTTATGAAATAATTTTGGATATCCCATATTCCTTCTTATTCTATGTTATTTTATATTTTCTTTTACCTTAATATATTGAAAAATATATAAATTTCTATCCCCGTGTGGGTAAATAGAAATTTAGGGGGAGAATATACATTTAAAGTGTTTTCCAATTTTGCTCTTTCAGGAATCCCCAGAAAAAGAAGTTAAAAAGAGGTCGACAGCTTGTGTCAGGATATGCATGGTAGACTCAGCCTGAAAACGAAGTAAGCAATGATCATGCAGCTAAACTAAAGATCAAGAACTCGGTGATAAGGATTATTCTCGTGACATTTTGGGTTGCACAGAGATACAAGTCTCATCAAAACTTGTTTGAGAGTGCTTGATTTCTGTCTTAATTCTATTCTAAGTCTGTGTTGGGTCTAACATCTCTTAGCCCTAATTGTATATTATGTACAATAAAATGTGTGTTTATCTCCTCTGCTATATGTGAGCATTGACCTGGAGTGATGATCTTCTCTACTATGTGAAAGCATTGACCTGAAGCTCTTATCAACACGCTAAGATGATCTTCTCTGCTATGCAGAAGCATTGACCTGAAACTCTCATCTTCTGTATTAGATTTACATCTCCTCTATTATACGTAAGTATAGACCTGGAGATAGCATCTTAGAGTTTGTCTATAGTCTCGTCAAAATATCATGCTATCATATGCATGCATCCGTGTCAATTATGAACTAGTCAAACAAAATCAATGATTACACTTAATAGACCTTGATGATGAGATAGGTTCTTTGCCAAATGTCTGTGGGAACCAAGTCACTTGAACTTCTCTAATTGAAACTAAAACACGATAAAATTAGTTGCAGGTCACTCGTTGATAAGAATAAAACATGGGTTTAAGAGGACAAACATATCAGCAAACTAAAACTTGATTCTATTTAGTTTTCTTATTTTTTTATTTTATATTAATTGTTCATATTATAATCATTTAGGTTATTTGTTTGAATTTTACGATAAAATTGTGGGGTGAGGAAATTAATTTTAACAAGTGTTTGTATTAAAAAAAGGGCGAAACTATAGGCGAAACTATAGTTTCGCCGATCGAAACTATACTTTCGCCGATCGAAACTATACTTTTGCCAGCAGTGATGCTCAACTAAAAGCAACTCAAATACACAGGCGAAACTATAGTTTCACCAGCAGTAAAACTAAGTGGTATATATTGCACAGTTCGAGATCAAAGTATCATAAGTGCGAATTTATATCAAAACCTAGTTTCTCTCGGCCTCTTTAAGCGAAATTCATGCTTTGTGCTTGTTTGATGAAATAAACCTGTGATATATGATTAGGTGTGTAGGGCGACCTCAGTCTTAGCCTTAATCAGCTTAATTTGCAAATTTAATATGCTGATTTTTGTTTCGTTGAAGTTAGAGAGTCGCGGTTTCGTCCAGCGAAACTGCGAGATCCTTCAGCGAAACTGAATGAAAGTTCACAGTTTCGAGCGAACTTTAAAGTTGTGCTGTCCAAGTGCAAGTGACATTTTCGCTAAGAAACTATCAGTGAAACTATAGATTCGCCCGACAAGAATTCCTGAGTTTAAAAATGAGCGAAACTAATAGCGAAATATAGTTTCACCTAGGTGAACTTACCAAATAAGTTATCAGCAAAACTAATTTACAACTAATGATCATATCTCAATGCCTAAGACTCACCGAATCTATGCTGACTTATCAATGAATCTATGGTTTCTTGACAACGAAACTAACTATTTCACCGAGCGAAACTACAGTTTTGCTGCCAGCAAAACTAGACAAAATTTTAGTTTTTATTATTTTTGTTTCTTTCTTTCACCGTGTAAGGCCTCGTTCCCGGGTACCTCACAGTTGCACACTCATCGTATCAATACATTTAAACAGTACATAATTCATAATAATATGCAGTGGAAACTCATTTAACAAAAGCCATTCATTATCATTATAACTACTGTTGTTAAGCAGTACAATGTTTTTCATGAGTTACAAAAGGATTGTTTAATTGCATTACTAATAACAATAGCATCAAAATACAAATGGATGTCGGTCTTGACTCGCTGAGTAGCTTCCCCCGGTGCCATCCTCAGCGATTTACCTGCCAACAGAAAATGCATAAAAGTGAGTGTTGCTGAGTGAGTTCTAGTTTTATACGTATCAAAATACTTGTGTGTTTATGTACAAAATATGCCTTTCCATAAATTACCTTTACCTTCATATATGAACACACATCATACATAAATTCAAACAATATTTATTGTTTATTTGATTCTTTCATACTTTCATTATTATCTTTCATTATCGTATTCATACTTTCATTCCATTCTTTTCATTAGCATTCGCTTACATATAATTACTTTCATTTCATGCTTTTCATTAACATTCTCTTTCGTATACATCCTTTCGTTTCGTACTTTTCACTATCTCATACTTTCATTCTCATACTTTCGTATCATACTTTACATCATTCTTTTATTTTCTTACTTTCTTTTCATACGTTACGTTATTCTTTTACTTTCATACCGATCGATGAACAATACCCTGAACATTAGGCACGAAGCTGATGCTGGGTCTGTGGTAATTAAATCATGAACATTATGCACGAAGCTGACTCAGTTACCTAGGACAAGTCATCTCCCCCTTTCATCCGGACCAATTTGGCAATACCCTGAACATTGTGCACGAAGCTGATGTTGGACCTATGGTAATTAAATCACGAACATCACCTAGGGCATACCACAAGGGTCCTGTCAATCTTAATGATTGACCCTGTATGCATCCTTTGGGTTATTAAAACCACACAAAGTTGAACTAATGACAACATGGTCGTGCACCTCCTTTTATTTGCTTGCAAGCCATTTTTTCTTTCATTTCATTTCACTTTTCATCTTTGTTATCTTTCACTTCATTACGTTAACTTTACGTCTTTCATACATTTGTCATACTACATAAAGTAATAACATAATATTTAACGTATTTTATTATATAATATAAATACATTTGAATACCATTAAAAGATAACATATTATACATATATACATACCATACATCAATCATACATACTATAACCATAGACCATCACATAATCATACTTAAAATGGGTAAACATAGCCCATTGGACAAACTAGGGTCAAACCCTACAATTTTGGTTTTTCCAAAAAGTCAGAATATTTTATAAGTGTTTGGGCGCATGGGAACTATTTGGGCGCATCAGCCCTGTTTGGGTGTTTCTCAACTATGTAGGCGCATCGTCCTACACTTAACCACTTTAACACTTAGGCGCATGAGTCTTTTGGGTGCATGCGCACTATTTAGGCACATCAAACTTACACTTAGTCATTTCAGCCCAAAACTTAGGCGCATGAACTACTGTTCAGGCGCATGGACCTACACTTAGAAATTCTAAGGCGTTATTCCGGATCCTGGGGTACTGTTTGGGCGTATGAGCCTATACTTAATATTTCTAAGCAAAATCTTAGGCGCATGGGCCCTGTTTGGGTGCATGAACACCTTCTAATATGTTTCTAACATATTTTTCAGTCCTAAATCTCATCTTAAACATATTCTAAGCTCAATATAACCATTCTAAACATCATCCAAGTGAGAATAACCATAATTCATCTAAACTCATACACATATACATACGGTTACATGCGTTAAAATCACAAAATAGTTTTGCATGTATTTTCATCCCAGAAAATCTTTAAAACATTTAAAAGATGGGGTCTAGAAACTCATCTTTTGCAGCTTCCAAGCACAACACTCTCAAAATCAGGAAATCTTGATGTTTCTAGCACCTAAACACCAAGAACACATACCCGAAAGCATATAGACACATAAGAACATGTATGTTTCGGTTACATGGTCAAAATCCTTATAACCGAACTTAATTATACTAAATCTTGCTTACCTTTGAAGATTTCAGCCTCTTCTTCTTGAACAACCGAGAGAAACTTTGCTTTCAGCTTTTTCTCTTATTTTTTGTCAAAAAGCAGATGGGATTGGATGTTATGGGCAGCCATCCCCTTTTTAAACAAAAATAATAATGTTTTGCTCTTTTTACACGTACACCACCTCCACTTTGGCTGTTTTTTATTACTTTCAAAATACTTTTCTTTCCTTGTTATTTGATTAGAAATTTTGGGTGTTACACACTGTGTATATTCCTTTCACTAATCTTTATGTATTTCCTTTTCAGTTGTTATGGCAAACTTGAAGTTTGATCACAAGTTTAATGTTGTGGCTCTGCTTGATGATGGGAATCGAAAAGCCACGGGATTCAGAGATTGTATTTGATGGTTGAGGCAATCTCCAATTTTCTATGCCATTTCTTACATGCCTACCATATACGATCTTCACATGAGAGACATCTGGAGATTAGTGGAGTGCGACATTGGATTAGTGCCAAACCGGATTGTAGCAAGGATTGAAGGGCAAGACATAGTCATCACAGCTGATATTATTGCCAGGGTACTTCGTCTTGAGGATGACTGTGGCACTAAGGTGATGCTTTCAGATAGCCAAGTTCTAGAGGCTTTTAGAAGTATTGGGTATGAGGGGCACCCGTTTGGCTCTAAGAAGGAAATTAAGAAATCTCTTTTGTCCAAAGAATAGAGATATATAGCCCATGTCTTTATCATGTGTCTGGATCACAGAAAGGGAGGATCAGACGGGCTGAACATTCACTGGGCAAGGGCTATGATTATATTTTGCAGGGGTCAAAGGCCAATATTGCAAAACTTATATTTGACTACATGACTAAAAACATCATGGCACTGAAGAAGGATAAGTGGTTGTTATACCCGAGATTCATCCAAGTGCTGACTGATAATCTAATCACGAATGAGCCAGGGCACGGATAAATAAAAAGATTGGCCCAGATGAACATAAGGATTTTTGCTGATTGTTCTACAATCAGACATGATTTCAGTGGGAAGATCACTTACATGAGAGGTGGAACTACATCAGAAGGGTGATTGAATTTCAGAACAAAAACATTAAGGAAAACATGGTGAGACAAGAAGAATTGATAAAGAAGAGGAAACGGTATGCTAAAGAAAAGGAATATGATTTTGAACAGGAGGTTAATGAGGCAGCTGAAGAGGAGAGAGTCCAAAAAGAGAAGAGGAGTAAGAAACGGGCTGAGGAGGAAAGTGAACCTGCTAATATTTCTGAAGGAATAACAAAACACAGACAACAGGCTTTCATAGAACAAGCTGGAAGGACAGATGCTTGATCTAATCTTGATCAAGATGTGACCAGAAATGTCATTGCATCTTTGGCAAATAAACTGAGCAAGATAAAGACCAAACTGGTAAATCACGAGATATGGGAGAAGGAGAAGGATGTGGTGATTGAGGGATTGAAGAAAATAGTTGTTAACCAGCAAGAATTGATCAAGACTATTTCAAAGAGCTGAATGAGTTAAAAGTAACGGCTGGCCTGCCTAATCAAGATCAGAAGAAGAGCTGAACGATCTGACTGACACCTCAAAGTATGAATTCCTCAACATTGGAGGTTCATCATCAAAGGCAGGAGAGGGCTGAAGTGTAGCTGTAGATAATAGTCAAGATGTTGATGTTGATGTAAATAAGAATACTGATGATGTTGGTGAAGGTGCTGAGGGCAGTGGTGTAGTGAAAATGGTGGATGTCGGTGGAATGAGAATATCAGAAGCATAATTTAACTTGAAGTTTGATGTTGATTGTGATTTGATTGGTAAGGAGGTGAATGTGAATCAGGGAAATAAAGACAAAGAGAAAGAGCCAGATAGGAGGTTGGTTGATGAGGAAGAAGAGGATGATGAGGAACTGGTTTACTACAGCTCAGAGCCGGAATACTATGAGGTAGATGAGAGGTCGGTAACTTATGTAGCTCAGCGAGGGTCAATAGAAGGTGATGTTATTAAGCTAGATCAGGAAGATTGGTTTGAGAAAGAGAAGGAACCTGAAGAGATAACACCCCTATTTCAAAACATACAAGAGGTCAACAAGAAGGATGCTGACAAGAAGATCATTAGCTAGAAATACAATGCTGGGCTTAAACTATTTATGATTAAGAGGAGGGATGGAAGGATATATTATCTAAACAAAAGAAAGGCATTCAATACCTTGCCTAGATGGGACTTGAGGAGGTTAGCAGAGATCCCATTGATAGATGCTGATACCAGTAAGAGGGCCATGTTATTAGAAAAGGAGATTAAGAAGGGGTTGAACGATAACTTTGAAGCTTTTGGCTATATGAAGCCCGAGAGAAGGAGGTCCAAGAAGTACTTGGATTGGGCCATGGGAAAAGGAAAGATTGTTTTAAAACTAAAGCATGCAGAGACTGTAAACAGAGTACGTGTGCCCAATCCACTTCCCCCGATGTTGAAAGTCTTTTTCAAGTCATTTTATGACAACAATACCGGGGAAGCTATGATACGGATTAAAGGGGATCAGGAGATCAGATTGTTTGATCCCATGGAAGTGTTCTTATTTGGAGATGAGGATTTGTAGTTCTTTTGTGAAAATCACATTAAGTCAGGAGCCGGAGCTGAGTCCAGATCTGAAGCCAGTTTCTTTATGAGAGTGGCAAACAAGGCTAGAGGGGTGAGGGCTGAGGTCAGAGAGCTTACTCAAAAAGTGATCTAATTTGATGAAACGAGAATGGAAATGTAGGACTTACGGGGAGTATCAAGAACAAGCCGGTGAGGTCGAACCTAGGGGGAGTATTGAAGATAAATATAGGTTGGACTCACCTTAGTTAGTTTGTTTATTTTGGTTTATTTGTAATAGGTTTAATGTTAATTTGTTAATTGTATGTGAATAGTATTTAGTTTTAGTTTTTGTAGAAGTTTCACTGACCCAGCGAAACTACCAGCGAAACTATAGTTTCGCTAGTAGTCAGCTGACTTAGGTCACCCGGTGAAACTGTGTTTCGCAACCGGGTGAATCTATGATATTGGTCAGGACAGTTTTGCTGCCCAGCGAAACTGTCAGCGAAACTAGATTTTCTATATATATGTAACTTTGTAATCAGTTGTGTAAGTTTTGCACAACCCTAATTTGAAAATACACTTTTGCATTACTGTTCTCATTGAGTTTGTTGGCTGGAATCATCTGTTTCTAATCTTTGAGCCTTGTTGTTTGATTGTTGTTTGATTTCAAATGGTTTTACATTGAAACTCTTTCATAGATTAGTGTTTGGATTGTATTTCAGTGGGAGTTGAGTATCATTTATCATCATTTACACTGTTGTTGATCATCAATGGACCAACAACTATTATTGATGAATATAATACGTGGATGTGTAGTTTTCGTTCGGTAAGAGCTTCGGAAAGGTCGAGTTTGGTCTAAAAATTCACGAGGTGAGTTTCTAGTTCCCTTCTTTCATAATTTTTTACGTTTTGAGACTATTATGCATACTAAAATACTCATTTTATGCTTGTATGATGATGTTATGAGGTTTAGCATGTTAGAACTACCCTAGGCACGATAAGTTAGGTTACTGGGCAGGAAACCCGTATTTTTCACACAAGCAGTTTAGTGTACAGTATGAAATTTGAAATTTGTCAAGTTCTCACGCGAACAGGTAGTTCTCGCGCGAACAGGTAGTTCTCGCGTGAAACATTGGTTTACGCGTGACATGTAGTTTTTGATGTATGCCTAAGTTTTCGCATAACCTGTTGTGATGTTTGTGATGCTTGTGATGTGTTATCTTTCCACGATGTAATAGTTTTCAAAACTATGTATTTTATGATGTAACTTTACTTGATACGTATGTACGAATAAGTAAAGTATTATGTAATGAAAAGTGAAAGACAACAATGATGAAAAGTGGAACGTAATGAATGAATGAAAGTCTTGCAAGAAAATAAAAGGTTCACAACTTAATGAGGTAGTTGTTTGCTCAATTTTTGTGCGAATTAGCTAACCCTTCGCATAGGGGTCTAGTCTTTGTGACTGACCAAGATGTGATGGGATCCTCGTCGCTTACCCCGGTACTGTGTTGGCTTTTTGAGCATGGCGTGGGGGTTTATTTATAAACCTCAGCACGGTAATGGCTTTTTGCATGACGTGGGGCTATAGCGTATGGCAAGATCCATATAAATATGAATGATGATAACAAATGATTTTAATGAATGAAAGTACAAAATATATGATGATGAATGGTGACGAACGATGATGAATGATGATGAGAAGATAACAAATAATTATTTTGATGATGTATGTATGATGTATGATCACGTGTGAATGTAAAGAAAGTAGTTTTAAATTTTAATGAATTATAGTATTTTATTTATAAAACTAGAACTCACTCAGCATAGCTAACTTTTTATATGCATAATAGTTGGCAGGTTATCTTGATGTTGAGGAGGTACAGGCATGGATGCATAAGCTACTGGGAAAGAATTTCAGGTCTGGCATCCATATTTATTGGGAATGATATCGTGTTTAATACCATTTTTTCAGATGTATACATAACGATATGATGATTTGACATGATTTTTGTTACTAATGAAAGTTTAAATTCCGTTGCAAATGTTATTTTTTCGATGTTTTGTGCTATGAATGACCAACGGTAAGCGTCCCGGGAATGAGGCCTTACAGGAAGCAGCAAGGTTGGCCGAAGAGGAGGAAAAGAGGAGAAGGAAAGAAGAGGTAGAGCAAAGGTATAGGTTGGAGAGGATAGTTTTCCTATGCTCAATGAGCTATACTCAGGAGAAGCTGACTCCTCATGAAAATGACACGATCTTGTTTAATTTTCATAAAGAACAAGATCAAATCAATAAGGAGAGGAAGAAACCTTCCAAAGAGAAGTTAAAGGAAAAGAAGAAGAAGCTGGAGGAGGAGGAGGCCCAACTTGCGGTTGGTAAGAAGGCGGGTCACAAAGCCTGGATGAAGGCTTATCGTAGGGCCCACGGCTTCACAGGCAGGCAAGTAGGTCCTATGTCTGAAAAGACCCTACAGCGACATATTAGTAACATCAAGGCTGACATTCACTTAGAAAGGAGGAAAGAGGTATCTCAAGCTCAAGGTGTATAGAGGATGGTACCCAAACTAACACCCAAACCAAAACCAATAAGACCTGAGCCCACACCTTTTCCCCTTCCTTATCAAAACTAAACCCACTACTGAACCTTACACTCTGAAACTACACCATCAGCCTTACCTCCACCCTCATCCATCGCCACTCAACAACCACCACCACTACATATCCTAAGCCCAAAACACAACCTATAACTAAACCATTACCCAAGCTATCCTCTGAACCATCTAAGCTTTTGACCTTAGAGGAATTCAAGGAGAACAAAAGGAAGCTCATAAACTAGATAACCCTAAGTGACATCTCTTGTGAGGAAGAGTCCATAAGACTGAGATACATTGATGGCTCTTCCTGCTCCCTGAAGAGATGCATTCCTAGATCTGCCTCGAGGAACACTGGACCAAGCTCTTCAACTCTTAGCAACAAGCACAGACTCCTTCAAGGAAGAAGACAAGAAGCTAAGAAGAAGATTGGTGACTTTACTGGACACCAGGAAAGGGGACAAACTGCCCAACATGCCCCTCACGCTAGGAAGAAAATTGTCCACTGGAGGTTCGATGAACCTTCTCATAACTTTATTATGGAAAGGGAGAATGGTGAAGTCAACATACTTGACACACCATCTCTGCTATATTCAAGAAGATTTGATATTGCTGAGTTAGCAGTGAAACCATTCTTAAATCCCTCCAACTCTCAAGTAACTGCACATATTAGAAATCGCCTAAAAGGCCTTCATCTTGCTAAGCTAACCAAGAAACCAAGGACTGAAGAGGAGTTGAAGTTGAGAAAGGAATAGGGAGAGGGTGCCACTACAAAAGGAAGTTCATTCCTTCAAATGGTTGAAGGCCCTGCTTCAGATTCCATAGTTAGACGGGAATATGACTACAATTCCGTCAAGTAACTCTCTTCAGAGGGCCACAACAAAGGGTACATGTCATCCAGAGCAACAGATTAGATGTCCTATCTACAAATGACTTGTACAAACTTCTAAGCACCACTTCAGGAAAGAACAAGGAGACTGACAAATACCTTTTTTCATTAGTGTTAAAAGTTTTGAGAAGTATAAGGGAGTGAAGTTTTGGTAGCATCAGCCTAGGGGGAGTTTGTTGGATCAGATGAGGCTGGTGCAACCAAAGCTACAATTAGAAGATTTTAAGTGCCACTAAATGAAGACTTCTAAAGACAAAGATGGACTTCTGAAGCTATGTTAAAGATCTTTTGAAGCTTAAGGATGAAGAACTTCCAAAGGAAGAACTCAGTCTTCCGAGACTAAGTAGTTCTCCTTCTGAAGTCAAACATTTAGAAGATTCAAGACAAAGTCTTCCAAAGGAGAAAGTCATGAAGTCTTGCAGAAGTCTCGAAAGAAGTTAATTCTTCTAAAGTATTAATGGTTTCGGAAGAACTTATTCTTCCTAATCCATTTAACCTTCAAAAGAACCAACTATGAACTAGTGGACAAAAGTATGATCCGACTGACAACTCTAATATACTGCATGGCACTTTTCCAGACCCATGTAGTTAACCATACTTTATTCCACTATTCATCTTTTATCGGTTAGTACATATACCAACTTTGGTTAGTGATAAAAGGTAAGTCATGGACATGTCATGACTACCTAATCGAGGATAGTATTTTATCTTAGATACCTTACTTCTAGCAAAGTAGTATTTGTCTAGTTGTAAGTTCAAGCTGGTCATCTAAGTATAACCGGATGTAGATAGTAGTATATATATTTTCTTAATGTAACTCATTCATATATGCTTGCAATAGTCTTGTAACACTGAGTTGGGAAGTAATATATACAAGTATGTTTAAAACCATTTCTTGTGTTCATTAACTTATTATATTATTATTAACTTAGTTTGAGATTCTTCTTCATCAATCGAGTGAGACTTAGTGAGTTTGTGAGATAAATCTTGTGTTGAGAGACCAACAACTTTCCTGCACCCTCAACTCATCATCTTGAGTATTTGGTCGGGGGTAGCCTTGATTGCAGCTTCCATGAAGCTTGTGGACCCAATTGAACTCTCTCCCCTTAGCTTCTTCTTCTTATCTCTCTCCTCCTCCTTAATCTCCTCAGGAGTTACTTTCCTTTTCCCTTTGTCACTCATAGGTTATGAAGCACCTTCACCAGCTGCTTCTTGACTGAGGGTAATGGGTGTTGAAGTTGTTCCGGTCTCATGGTTCACTGACTCAACTACTGGGCCGTTAGTCAAGGCTTCCCCTTTGAAGCTAATCTAAAGGTCCACCTCAATATTCAGTTGACTAATAGTCTTACCTGCTAACCTATGTCTGTATAATTTGGATCTCAGCTTGAACTCTTCTAGCACCCTTTCTTGAATCGTATCCACTAACCTTGCAGCTTTCCTGTTTTGAATTAGGTTAGCAAGTGAAAGGTCAATCAGATAGGTGTCCTTATAGAATCTGAAGATTTATTATTGCCCCTGAGATCTAGAGATTACTAGGACTCTTTTATTAGTGTCATACCTCCATCCCATAATTGGATTCTCAGAGTGATGAGATGGGGTAGACATAGCCCTTGGGATACCCTTTCTTATTCCCGGTTTTCAATTCCTCTCTGGCTAAAAGGAACAAGTTCATGCAAAGCTGATTCTCAAACAAGAACACAATCTTTGTATGAGTGAGTCAAGATCAATGTGGACTTAAGGAGGTTGCTGAGTATGGAAAATTGCAAGTGAGGTGGTGAATCCTTAATTTCCATACTCTAAGAAGGGCTATTGTGAGTGCTTGGACTATCTCTCCCTGGTAGCATCCCCATCTTGCATAGATGAGTTGGGGGTTAAGTCTATCATATCCACAAGTTCTTGTATTCCTAGTTGAGTCCTTAAAGGTCACCCAACTAAGTTTTCCTTGAGATCAGAGATCTTAAGTTATTGATAATGGACCCTTCTTTGCAAGGTTGCCACCTGAGATTCCACGTGACTAAACTTGGAGACTAAATTGGTGCATGTTCTAGTCAGTTTTTGCACCCTTAGTCTCATATTCCCCTCATCTTCATAAGAAGACTCATGGGGGATTAGAGAATCAGACTAAGTCTTCTTCTTCATCATCAGCACTTTGTTCTTGGCTGTTGGATTTCCCTTGCACCATGACAGCTTTACGTGAAGTGTAAAGGGGTTAGGTTGTCGTGGTTGAGGTATTAATGATCTAATCACTTATAATAGTGAGATCCTCTTTCATATGGATTTCCTGAACATGTTTAGGAAGATCCACCTTAGGAATAGGTGGATGATGTAGGCTAGACATAGGAGAGGTAGGAATACTTATCTCTCCTTGAGTAGGGGTAGAGAAGAGAGAATCATGGTACTTACTGAACCCCATGTCTTCATCATCATAGAACTTTAGGTTGGGAATGAGTTGGTTTAGATCTAGAGGCTAGGGATGGTAACTTTTCCCTAAAGGTTGTTCACTAGAGTTTTGAGACTATGAGTGAATGTTAAAGCTATTGGGGTTCTGAGCTCATCATGCTGAGCATGAGGAACCTCAGCACTGATCACTGGTGAGCTAGGAGTGGTTTGCTGCTTAAGAAAAGTAGGAGCTCTAGTGTCCACTTCCTCTTGCATGGGTAGTGATATACGGGCCTGCACTAGCTGAGTATCTTGTAAAGGGGTTCGTTTGGATTTTCTTTCATAGGTGATGGCTATTTGTGGTTGTGTGGGTTGTTGAGAAGTAGAAGGTATGGGTTCAACACTAGCTAGTACTGCTAGGTTGTCACCTTGAGCAATGAGATCTAACATTTTTTGGACAAGGGTCGTTTCTACCCCTGAGAAGCCCATAGTAGGCTTTCTCAATTGTATTAAAGATGTTGGGCTTAATCTATCTCAGTTTTATAACATTACTTGTACCCCTTAACTGTGAGCCCAGTTCACAGTTAAGATTATGTTGGACATATCTAGGGAACATGTAATATTCTAAGGAGTCTAAGTTTGCAAGTAAACTAGTATATACAAATTATGAATGCCTGACCTTGACCCCTTAAACCATCCATGGACTATATAGGAAAGGTCTTCCGGAATTTGATTCCAACCTCCATGCATGTTGGATAAACTGTGGATGGCAACATGGAGGAGGTACTTCCACAGGGAGGAGACCTTCCCTTTCCTGAAGGTTCATACTAAGTAATCACCTTCATAGCCATGTTTCTAAAGGATTGGTTAACAATAGACTTGGGGAAGGACAAATCACCTTCTACATCATCCAGCCTTAGATATATGTTTATGGAGGCTGGGGTGATGAAGATTGTCCTCCCCAGCAGACACTGCCTTCTTCCCATCCATAGTGACCTCTTGGTAGGTCTTCCAGAACTCCAATAGTTGATCCTCATAGAGTGTAGGATCCATGGTGAGGGAGGTGAAGTAGTTTTACAGGCTGAAAAAACATAAAACCTCTAAGAAACCAGGATCTTTCTCAGAGTTCAATAGAGCAACCTGATTGTGTTGCCTGTGTAAGTGCATGGAAAAATCAAGTTGGTTTTTGCGATCAAGATTGGCCATTTTGAGGTAGCTTTGAGGTGAAGGAAGATAACAACAAAGACGGTTCGTGGGTGATTTTAGGTTAGTAAATTTCCAGATAAAGAAGAGAGTGAAAGAGGGGGAGCCATTGGATGTATATATATGAAGTAGATTTGAGACAAAGTTAATGCAAAAGCATAAACTATGAAATCCGGATGTAGGTCCCACCTCTAAAAAAGGTACCCGAATAGGTAGTTTCTTGGATGTCAAAAATCTTCCGAAGGTATTTTGTCTTCAGAAGTTTTATAAAAACTTCTAAATCTAATTTTAACTTCGAAAGATATTTTTGAGCTTTATTGAAATTTGCTTCAGAAGAAAAAATACTTAAAATACTTTCTCTTCTGAGACATATTTGCTTGCGTAAAATATTAAAATTTGAAAGTTTTATTCTTAAGAGAATAAATCATCCGAGACTTATTTGCTTTCGAAAGAAAACTGTCCTTTAAAATACATATAAGTACCTAGAAGCATATTTTTGCTTCAGAAGATATATCAAAATCTCTTCCGAAGGTAAGTTTCATATAAGTAGTTCTAATTTGAAGACATACTTTTCTTCCGGAGACAATGTTAATGTCTTCTGAAAGAAATTATGTCTAACATCAATAAAATTCTAAGGAATATCATTTGAAAAATTTTCTTCCAAAGTAAACTAGGCTTATTTAGGTGATAATTTAGACAACGTAGGACTCACATGTTTTAGAAATAGTCTTGATTTAAGTTTTAAGAAAATCTATTCAAAGTTAATCATCCCAACAGCTGATATAGCATATTTGAATCTTTGTTCATCTAACGCTTGTAAACGCATTAGCATATTGTTTATTTGTTTAAACTTTGACTAGCTTTATCAATCCTTTTTTAAAGTTATCTCTAATTAAATGATACATGATGTTAATGTGTTTTGTCCTTGAGTGCTGCACAGGATTCTCTGTGATAGAGATAACACTGTTATTGTCTATGTGGATTGGAGTCTCATTGAAGTTAAATTCATAGTCTAGCATCTGATTCTAAATCCAAAGCACTTAAGCATAGCAGCTAGCAGCAACAATGTATTCAGCTTCAGCTGTTGATATAGACACACAGGATTGTTTCTTGAATTGCCATGAGACTATCCTTCCACCAAGGAATTGGCATCCCATAGATGTAGACTTTGCAATCATATTACAGCCACCATAGTCACTATCTGTATAGGCATACAAATTGAAGTCAAAATTCTTTAGATACCAAAGGCCTAATTTAGGAGCACCTTTGAGATATCTAAGAATCCTCTTGATAGCAACCAGGTGTGACATCTTGGGATTGGCTTTATATCTTGCACATATACATGCAAACATGATATCAGGCCTGCTGGCTATGAGGTACATAAGAGACCCAATCATAGCTCTATAAAGATGTTCATCTACACACTCCCCCTTAAGATCTAGTCCAAGGGAGCGGTTTCTATCTATAGGTGTGTTTGAAACCTTACATTCAGTCATGTTGAATCTTTTAAGTATGTCTTGCACATACTTTGCTAACTTATAAAGAAGCCATTGTCAACTTGTTTCACTTGAATTCCTAGAAAGAAATTAATTTCCCCCATGGCACTCATTTCAAATCTATTCTTCGTTAGCTTCTCAAAGTCTTTGCAGAGCTTTGGATTTATTGACCAAAAGATAATGTCATCTACATAAACTTGAACCACCATCAAGTCATTCCATGTTCCTTTAATGAAGAGTGTTCCATCTATAGAACCTCTCTTGTATCCATGCTTATAGAGATACTTAGATAGTGCCTCATACTACTTCCTTTAAGGTTGGTACATCCCATAAAGAGCTTTATCAAGCTTGCAAACATAATCAGGATGATCTGGGTATGCAAAACCAGGTTGTTGTTTGACATACACCTCCTCTTCTATCACCCCATATAGAAACACACACTTGACATCAAGTTGGTAAACTTTGAAATCCTTGGATGTAGCAAAAGCAAGGAATATTCTAAGAGCTTTAAGTCTTGCCACTGGAGCCAAAACATCTATGTAGTCTATCCCATCTTATTGTGTATACCCTTGAACAACTAGTCTAGACTTGTTCTTGATAATAAGTCCGATGTCATCCTTCTTATTTGTAAAAACCCATTTGGTTCCTATGGTAGTCTTCCCTTTAGAAAGAGGACATAGGTTCCAAACCTTTCGCCTTTTGAATTAAAGCAGCTCCTCATGCATTCCTTGAATTCAACTTCCATCCTTTAAAGCGTGACAACCTTCTTTGGATCTATGTGGGATAAGAAGCAAGAGTATAGACAAACATTTTTGTCACGGGTTTGTCCCCTTATTGTCACCCCTGTGTCAACATCTCCAATGATGTTTATGGTGGTGTGTGACTTGTGGATTCTAAGTTGAGGAATCACAGCAAATTGATTGGACAGATCTAAATTTGTTAAGTTTAGATCTAGAAATAGAGTGTCACCCACAACATCAACACACTTATCAAAAGAAGCTTGATCCAATGAGTGTGTGACACCATTGATGTCGTCTTCCATGGAGTGGTTATCAGCATCAAGAAATTGTTGATCATTGTCACCACCATAATATCCTCCTACATTTGAAGCTCATTTATTTGAGTTTTGTGCCTCTAAGCTGGAATTTGTAGGCACCTAGATGTATGAGCTAAATTTTTCATGGTTCTACTGATAGGAATTCCATTTATAGGGTTAGTTACCCCTGGAGCTGAAGTAGCATTCTTGCTTGGTCTTCTTAGCTTAAATCTTGGGTCAGGATCTTCTATTGATAAGTTACATGTAGATCCTGAAACATTCTCCCAAGACTTGTTAAAACAGTTGGTAACTAAATCAAGATCAAATAGCCAATCAAGACTAGAACCTTTCACACTCGAAGTGTGCTCATTGAAAATCACATTGCCTGACTCTTTAGCTACTCTAGTTTTGAGATTGTATACTTTATAAGCCTTAGCTTTGTAAGAGTATCCAATAAAGTGTCCATTATCTGATTTCTAAGCAAATTTTGCTAGTTTATCTTTGGTATTCAAGATGGTGCAAGGACATTTAAATGATCTAAGGAAACAAATGAAATGTCTCCTTTAGGGTCGCAGCTCATAAGGAGTCTTACCATGAGTCTAACTACTAAAACTCAGTTTTGCACATAGCCAGTAGTGTTGACCGCCTATGCATAGAAGGTGATGGGCAGTTTAGAGTCAGACAACATGGTTCTTGCAGCTTTAATAAATGTCTTGTTTCTTCTCTTAGGAACACCTTTTTTCTAAGGAGTCCTGGTAGCAATGTATTGTCCCATAATACCCTTTTCATCACAAAATATATGAAGGATTTGGTTCTTGAATTAAATTTCTTGATCATATCTTATGGTCTTGACCTTTTGATCACTTTGATTCTTAATTTTCAGAATGAAGTTATTCAAGATCTCAAGAGTCCCATCCTTAGTTCTAAGGTAGAAGACCCAAGTGAATCTTATGACATCATCTGTGATCACCAAACAATATGAGGTCCTTCCTATACTTATTACATTGGTGAGGTCAAAGATATCCATATGTAATAAGTGTATGGGAGTAGTGATGGAGTTCTTTTCCTTTGGTTTGTGAGACACCTTGTGTTCCTTCCCTTTCAGGCATGCAACATAGTTATCGTCACTTGTAAACTCTTTCCTTGGCATTCCTGTTACCAAATCATTCTTAATCAATTTATTCATTTTCTTAAAGTTTCAATGGCATATTCTTTTATTCCAAAGGAAAGACTCATCATTATTTGCTTTATATAGAAAGCAAAAAACTTCTCCGGAGGGAGATGTATCATGCAAATCCATCTTGTACATGTTCCCTTTTTTAGGGGTTCTGAGAAGGATATGCTCTTGGGGAATGACCACCCTAGGATTAAGAATAGTGCATTCATGCTCATTAAAGATCATGTTGTGACTCTAATCACAAAATTGTGATACACTCAATAAATTATACCCAAGCTCCATACAAAGTTTACCTTTTCAATATTGAGCTTAACATTTGTGACCCCGCGTCTTCCGGTAATGTAACTTCCTGCATCTTCTCTATAAGCAACTGGTCATCCATCAATTTTCTCAAAATTTTGAAGCAAAGAGCCATTTCCTGTCATGTGCCTGGAACAGCCACTTTTAATGATCCATACATTGAGGACCAGAACCTGTCACACTAGGAGTGTGCTCACTGAAGATCACATTTAATGATTCTTCAACTACTATAGTTCTGAGATTGTATACTCTATAAGCCTTATCTTGAGAAGAGTATCCAATAAAGTGTCCATCATCTGATTTCTCAGCAAATTTGGCTACTTGATCCTTGCTATTTAAGATGGCACAAGGACATCTGAATGATCTTAGAAAACCAATAATAGGTCTCATTTCATGCCACAACTCATAAGGAGTCTTACCATGAGTCTTAAGTACTAAAACCCTATTTTGCACATAGCAACCAGTGTTGACTGCCTCTTCCCAAAAGGTAATGGGCAGTTTAGAGTCGAACAACATCGTTCTTGCAGCTTCAATAAGTGTCCTGATTCTCTTTTCAGTAACACCATTTTTCTCAGGAGTCCTGGGAGCACTATATTGTCTTGTAATACCTTTTTCATCAGAAAATGTTTGAAGATTTGGTTCTTGAAATCAGTTCCTTGATCACATCTTATGGTCTTGACCTTGTGATCACATTGATTCTCAATTTTCATAATGAAGTTCTTCAAGATATCAGGAGTCTCATCTTTAATTCTAAGGAAGAAGACTCAAATGAATCTTATGAAGTCATTTGTAATTACAAAACAGTATGAGGTACTTCCTAGACTCATAGAACTGGTGGGGCCAAAGAAATATATGTGTAATAAGTGTAGCGGAGTAGTGATGGAGTATTTTTCCTTTGGTTTGTGAGACGCCTTGTGTTGCCTCCTTTTCAGGCATGTAACATAGTTATCATCACTCGTAAACTCTTTCTTTGGCATTCTAGTTACTAAGTCTTTTAATCAATTTATTCATGTTCTTATAGTTTACATGACATATTATTTTATGACAAAGGAAAGGCTTATCACTATTTGCTTTAGATAGAAAGCAAGAAACTTCTCCTAAAGGAGATGTTTCCTGCAAATCCATCTTGTACATGTTCTCTTTTCTTAGGGCTCTGAGCAGGATATGCTCTTGAGGAATGACCATTTTTGGCTTGAGAGCAATGCATTCATGCTCAGTGAAAAGCATGTTATGTCTCTAATCACAAAATTGGGATACACTCAGTAAATTATACCTAAGCTCCTTTACAAAGTTGACCTTTTCAATGTTGAACTTACCATTTATGACCCTACCACTTCCAGGATTGTAACCTCCTACATCTCCTCCAAAAGCAACTGGTCATCCATCAATTTTCTTAAAATTTTGAAGCAAAGTGTCATTGTTTGTTATGTGCCTGGAACAAACACTGTCAATAACCCATACATTCCTCTTGCTCTTTAGTTGTTCCTACATAACAAGGAGAAAGTTAGTTACTTTGGAAACCCAAGCCTCATTGGTCTTGGGCTTGTGAAAATGGACTGAAGACAATGCAACAATGATTGATCCTATGTTAAGACTTTGAGGATCATTTACTGTTGTTACTAAAGAACTTCCAGTCACTTGGTCTCCTTCATCTCCCATACCATCTTTGGAAAGTTAGACTTGACCTTTAATACTTCAAAAGTTTTAACAACTTTGAAAGTTTTAGAGACTGGCCCTTTAAAAGATCTTGCTTTCGTTGCAGCGATATTCAGTGCTTCAGAAGCATTCCTTTCTTTCGAGACCAATTAATCTTCTGAATGAAAGTTTTCATTTGTCTTCATTTCCATGTTGGAGTTCTAAAGCTTTCTTCTTATTTTTCTTCACAGAAGTCTTCTTTTTGGTTATATAGACAATACTTTTAGGATCGTAGATACAATCCTTCGTAAGATGAGAAAAACTGCCACACATAATGCAATCAACTAACTTTCTTTTGAGAGACTTTTTGTGAATAGAAAGCTGAGCTTGATCACTTTCCATCGCCATCTTCTTCTCAGATGTTACAACAAGCTTCCTAGGGTGAGGCTTGCTCTTGGAGGTGAATGGTTCAGGCTGTGTAGCAGTGGTACACAGCTAATCGTTCTTCATTCCTTCATAGAGATAAGTTTGGATTGAACTTGAACTCTTGGTACTAGAGTTCAGAGTTGAGTCCTCAGTCTTCACCACTTCAAACCCTGCAAAAATAAAGACTTGTCTCTGCTTGGAGTTGAAGATGGCCTTGACTTCTTGTGCCTTCTTTGATCTTCTTTTGGCTGATCTGCTCTGATCAAGTTCAAAACATATGTGTTATTCTTTCTCGGAGTCTTCAAGACAACCCATTCTTTAGGCATTTGAAATCCTAGTTCAAGACAACCCATTCTTCAAGACAACCCATTCCTCAAGTGACCAATAATGATTGAATTGCATACATCAATGTATTAGAACGATTCATCATGATGTTAAGAATGTTTCATGGATCATCCTATATCAAATTTTACTTTCTTCTCATTCACTCGAAGTGTAAGTTTGGCAGTGCTAACATCAATGATAGTTTGAGTAGTTTCTAAGAAAGTTCGACCTAGGATAGGAGGAACATTCTTATCCTCGTCGATGTTAAGGATCACAAAATCAACTGGATCTACAAATTTGTTGATTTTAATTAACAGGTTTCTATGATACCCCTTGAATATGTAATGGAATGGTCAGCTTATGCGGTTTGGTCTAGGTTCACCTAAGTTTAATTCTACGAAAACCGCAAAAGGCATGAGGTTAATGCTACCATATAAGTCAGCTAATGTGTTACTAACAGATAGATTTCTTATTAGGAAAGGTATGATTTAACTTCCTAGATTATTCATCTTTTAAGGTAGTTTGTTTTCAACAACTAGAGAGCATTCATCATTCAAAACTACATGTGATAACTCCTCTAGTTTCTTTTGTTTGAAAACATGCTCTTTAAGAATTTAGCATAATTTTTCATTTGAGCAAGATCTTCCACCAATGGAAAGTTAATGTGGTGTTGTTTAAATAACCCTAGAAACTTGCCATATTATGCATCCATTCATTATTTTCTTTAACGACTAGTATACGGAGGTAGTGGAACATAAGGTGGTTGTGGTACATATTTCTGGCTTGTTCTTCAATAGTAACATGTTGCTTTTACTTTTTCTTGCATTACTTGGAGTTTTGGTTTTAACCTCTTCTAAAATTGGTTGTAATGCAGGTGCATCACCTTTAGCGGTTTTGCAACTTCTTATAGTGATGCCTTTTACTAGTGCATTAAGGTTTGTCACAGTGTTGCTTGGCAAAGCAGCTTGAGATCTCTTAGATAGTTGTCATGCTAGTTGCCCTACTTGGTGTTTAACGGTTTGTAACGATGCTTTGTCTCCTTTGATGCTAGCTTTATTTCTTTGGAAACTCTCCTTGTTTCTTTGATCAGACTTCCAAATGTACTCACCTGTGGCTATCAACAATTGCTATAATAAGTCTTTCATTGATGATGCTCCACGATCTAGGTGAATACTCCTTGGACCTTGGTAAGGGTTTTTCTGTTGTTGGTAGAGTAGCCGTCTGTTGAATCAAGAGGATAGTTGGTTGTTGCCTCCTCTTTAATTTAAGTTGCTTCTCCAGTTCAAGTTGTATGAATTGTGTTGACCACCTACAACAATCTACGTCTTCAACCATCATCATGCTTTGTGGACATTCGTTGGTCGTTTGAGAATCTCCACATGTGTTGCATTGTGTTGGACTTTTCTTAAGTTTAGCTTGCAATTATTCAAATCATTTGGTTTAGACTTCTAATTGGGTTGCAACTAGGGTTTTAGAGCGTATTTGATGAACGCCTTTAGAAATGTTAAAGGATTGTAAGCAAAGCTCTTCTTAGTTGCTTTCTCTAAGTCTTGGTGTGTCTCGCTTGCCATGACACTTCAATAGTCTCCTCCCTTACTTTGATCATAACTTGTTTGTGTGCATCGCTGATTATAACATAAAAGGTTTAACACTGCAACCACAGATCAGGTTTGCGATGTGGTCATCTTTGACGGAGACATTTGTGTCTCTCTCATGCTGCATGTAACGATTAATCATCATCTTGTTGAATGAGAGTGATGTTGCTTCTCAATTTGGTTGTGCGATTAAGTGGAGAGTATTTCAAAAGGATTTGTTCGATCATTTCCGCCTATATGGAGATAGAACCATATGGAAACGAATCTAGCTAGTCAATGGCTAGACCTCAAAGTGAGAATAAAAAAATTTTAGGCCTGATTGCATCGTCGGAACAATTATTTGTTTTAAAAGTTGTACGGATAGAAAGAAACCGACAGATATGAGCATTAGGATCTTCATCATGCAGTCCGTGGAACTAAATAGAGTTTTCTACAAGTTCGATAATACTAGACTTAATCTCAAAAATTGTTGGCCGTGATTGCTGGTTGGACAATGCTAAACTCATAACCATCGATTGACGGTGTGGCATAGTGTGTCATTCCTCATCTTGGTTAGCCATGTCATCTTCAGATGGTGTACCTTGACGTATTATCTGATGATCGTTTATTTTTTCATGGTCTTTCACTTAACCTTTGATGAAAAAGTTGTTCGGATTCTGAAAGTGGCAAAACAAATTCAGTACTAGAAACGTCAGGGACATACACTAACTTAAGAGATCATATACTAACTAATGCTTAAAATGAATAAGGCAATGTAAATAAACTAACTAACTAAGGCAAACTTACTTAATGTATCCTAACTAAAAGATAAAACAAAGTAAGACAAAATATATTAACAAGACATAAACAAGATAGTTAAAAATTCAGACTGTCTTTCAAAACTACTATGTTTCCATAGAAATGGCAACAAACTTCTGATGCATGCGAAATGTATATGTATTATTATACGAAATTTTTTCGCACATATTCATTTTTAATTGGTTGGTATTTATACTAACTACACGCAAAAGGCAAGTATATCTGTCGTGTGGTAATATAGTCTTGGTAAGAATCGAGTATCAATCTATATACACATCAAACCTAATTAACAACGATTACAATTGACTATCGGAATGAGTTTTGTTTTTGAGATAATGATAAGTTGAATTGACGTAACTGAATTTTTAATATTTCTTTAAAACAATAAGCAAAAGTAAATGTAAATTTGAGACTTTTAGGTTTAAAACACGGAATTAATATTATTAATTATATTACACTTATAAAACTATGATGGACATGGTTTGATTAATGATATAAGTTAAGATAGTTAGGTTAATGTAAATGTGAGCTAGTGTAGATTTCTAGTAGACCGGCTTTGTAGTGACAAGGAAAGCAACATATAGTCACTTACAACGTTAACCTCCAAGCCATTAGTGATGTTGGTAATACTTGTGCACCTTTTCAATATACAAATTCTGAAAACATAACTTAATTTTTACCCATCAAAAGTTTACCCAAGATTATCATAACATTAACAAATCTAAAAACACACTATTAGTTCATCACAAATTACATAAGTTTCATCCAATTAGA
Source organism: Flaveria linearis (assembly GCA_024085815.1). Classification (NCBI taxonomy): domain Eukaryota; kingdom Viridiplantae; phylum Streptophyta; class Magnoliopsida; order Asterales; family Asteraceae; genus Flaveria; species Flaveria linearis. Next base: position 59,102,409 of record CM044004.1, on the reverse strand, counting down.
ATGATAATAAGACTTTAGCTTATAATGAGCTTGAAATAACAATAAATGAAATAGAAGATAGTTATGAAATCATCGGTGAATTGAAATAATCAAACTGATGATCCATAATGAATAATGTTTAGACAATCCCAAGCTTCTTCTAAGTGTTGTATTGTAAGGCCCCGCTCACCGGGCACCCTACTGTTGGTTCTTCATTGCACATACAACATACATATAATACATGATCATAAAATACGCAGCGGAATTGATAAAAATATACATTCTCATTTCATCATAAAAGCTTTTACATCATTGTCTTGATTACAAAATACAAGCTTTCTTTACATTGCCTAACTTTACTATGATTGCTGCTGAAGCATATGAAACCTTTGATTACGTAAGTAATCTCGGTTATATGAATCCTCAGCAACCATAGGGTCATACAACGACCTCTATAGAAAGAAAGTAATAAAAAGAAAATATATTTTTCTTCTTAAAGAAGATATTAAGTTCAAAAATATATAAAGGAGATTTCTTAAGTAATCCCGTTTACTGGAATCCTCAAGAAATCTCATAATGGTAGGCAACGTGATATGTTGCGTGCATTATGGGCCCGCAACACATGACTTTGCAGCATCATCAAATGGAGAATGCCATTCTAAAAGAGCTGAGTAGCCGCCTCGTGCCATCCTCAGCAACACTACCTGCCAACTGGAAACACATAAAAAGTCAGCGTTGCTGAGTGAGTTCTAGTTTTATAATAAAACATACTTTTACTCATTAAAAGTATCCTTTCATACATGCGTTCACACATCATACGTACACAGAGATAATATTCATTATTATCTTCATCATTCGTTATCCATCGTTATCTTTAACTTCTCGTATGGATTCTGTCAGGCTTTACCCACTTCATAGCACTCGGCTATGATTACTGTGGTCGAATGAAAAGAATCCCGTTTCATACATACTTGCACATTGAAAGGTGATTGTACCAATACCATATGCTACACCCCGATCGTTATTAGCTACCGGGCCGAAGTCAACATATGAACAACAAAACGTATGCCACGGTACTAGAGGTAAGCGGTAGAGGTACCATGACCATGGTCGATCACAGAGAAGGACCAATCGCGTTATTCAATGCTTGCAAGACTTAATTCATTCGTTCATTAATGCATGTATTCATCATTATTCTTCTTTTCGTTCACTCGTTAATACATGCATTCATCATCATGTTCCTCTTTCATTATCTTTCACTTTACGTTACATAAGACTTCATTCATTCATTCTCGTTATTCGTAAAGTTTCGGAAAGATAAACATACACAATCACAAGGAACATACACACCCATCATACATTCATCATCATACATAGCATCATACATACGTAATCATACATAGCATCATCATTCACATCAGCCCTTCATGGGCGACTGAACCTATCCCAGTCGCATGTCCTCCATGCGACTGGACCGAGTGATTGGGCTTTCTTCCGTACGATTGAACACTATACGACTGGGTTATTTGCGACTAACTCTTAACCGTACGACTGAACTACTCTGCGATTGGACATATGCGACCGAAACCCTCAATCGCATGGCCTATCGTGCGACTGAGGCTCATACGTGCGTCTGAGCCTCAATCGGGCGATTAAACATCAACTAATCCTCAATCGGCCGAATGGCCCTTCAGTCGCATAACCCTAACTGGGCAGCGACTAGAGTTCTTCATAAACTGCAGTCGCGAACCAACGCACACAAACCCACCGTAGACCCATTTTCAGCCCAAATCGACCCTCCCAAGTCTCAGGGATTCATACTAGGACATCATACAAACATATACAAGTCCTAATTCTTACTATACATATACAAGTCCTAATTCTTACTATAAATACATTACTCAAGATTTACCCAAATGGGTCAAACTTTCACTATTTCAAAAAATAGGGTTTCTATGTGATTCCAGCCCCAAAATCATTCAAAACGTGTAAAAGAGGGGCCCTAGAACTCACATTAACAGGTAGGAGTTGATGAGCTTCGATTCGGTTAGCTTCTCGACAAATCTGGAGCTTGGTCAGCACTTTCCCTCTTTTCTTTCTCTGCTCTCGTTCGCTCTCTGCTTCTTCTAAGTGTTGTATGCACCTCCCGAGCCTCCCAAAGGTCCTCAAGTGTTGATTCCCAAGAGAATTCGATAGAGAGTCCTCTCTCTAAAAGCTTCTCAAAATATTGCAAATGAGCCTCTATTTATAGGTTTTCTTGAGTGTTTAGGAATGGTCCCAAGCTTAAAAGGCGCGCCCCCATGCTAGAATAATGCTTATGAAAGTTAGTCGGCTCATATGTAGGTTTGGTCGGGCACAACCCCGAGCTTGATACGGGCAACCCCTCCTCACCTCGTGCCTCATGGGGCATGGTCCCATGCTTGCATTTGGGGGATAATACCTTTTATCCTGTCATACTACCCAAAATAGGGGTGTACTAATTTTCACATGGGGTGTGGTTTAGGCTAGGCATGCGGGTGTGCTTAATAAGGAATGGCCCCATGCTTGGACTCAGAAGCTTGGTTTTCTTCAGATTCTTGTTTGGTATTCTCCTTTTGTCCATCATGGCCTTTTGAAAACCTAGAAACACAATTTAAAACTTTTAAGTTGATTTTCATAACTAAAAATAATAGATTAAGGAATAATTGATGTGCTTTTGATATCTTTTCTGTGTATAATTCAGAACACACCAGAAATGCCCTGCAATTCTTCAAAACAAACTAACTCAAAAGATGATCGATCTAAGAAGCTTTACCAGACCTTGTGTAATAGGAGATATGTCCATTAGTAATGTCTAAGCTAACTTAGGAGTTAGCATTAATGCAGGACCAGTTAAGGGTGGTCAATACAATCAGTCTCATAATGAGGAGAGTGTTAGAACACTTAACAGATCAAATAGAGAATCGGATTTTATAGAAGATACTAGGAACACAAGTAATTAATAAGACAGAACCAAAGAACAAGAAGAATATAAGTATGGTTTCAAGAATGTTGTATATTACTCTCAAGTTCTATTACAAGTGTTACAAAGCATAAGATAAGATACAAGGACCTAAGATACTTTATACTGCATCCTACCAGTAGGATATACTTTGAAAGACAACTGGAAACATTAATTTCAACAACAAGATCAATGCACAGTCAAAAGGTAGATTGCCTTTTGACTTGTGGCTATGACATGTCATAGCTCACATCCTAATATATTACAAAAGGATAAACGGTATGAAATAGAAATGTACAGACTCTAAACCTTACTCTACTATTGCAAAAGTATGGACCTTTTCACCAATTTATACAAGTTAGTGAGTCTTTAGAGTTGCAGCGGAAAGTGGGTTAGCTTTATGAAAATTTTGATTAGATAAAGTGTAATGCCTGAAAATTTCAAAGAAAAGAAAGCTAGAGGAAGTTGTCGCGAGAAGTCGCGAAGAGAAAACTTCTCACGTGAAAGGAGGTTCTCGCACAAACAGTACTTCTTGTGCTAGAAGTATGTGAAAAGAGTGTTGGGTATAAATAACTAAGAGCACCAATGCCTGATCCATTCTAACATGAAAAGGGTTGTTGCTAGAGAGAGAAAATAGTCGTTTAGAGAGAGAAGGCACCGAATTAAGGTTTTTAAGGTATGTAACTCGTGTCATAACTCGTGTTATGTACTAAGAAATATTATTGATGAATATAATGCATGGTTATGTAGTTTCCGTTCAGCAAAAGCTTCAAGAAGGTCATGTTTGTGCTAGAACTTCACGAGGTGATTCTCTAGTCCACTTTTCACACCATTGTTACATTTTAGGGCTATTATGCATACTAAATGCTCACTTTATGCTTGTACGGTGTCTTTTATGGAGTTAAGCATGTTGGAACAGCCTTAGACGTGATAAGTTATGATTGGGCGGGAAAAACTGTAGTTTTCGCGAGAGTAGTTTAGTGTACGGTACGAAATTTGAATCTACGAAGTTCTTGCGCGATAAGTAGTTCTCGTGTGATAAGTAGTTCTCGCGCCATAGGTAGTTCTCACAATGGTTTTAACAGCATAGCCCTAGCCAGGGGCATTTCCCCTTGGACCCCACTAGGGGTTGCTGCCCCTAGTACACCGCTATCTAGGGCTGCCACCCCCGAACCCCCACTGTCCCGTGGAGGGTCAGATATTGTTTGTTATTCATGTTGATGAGAATGTGAATGTATCTTTTACGATGTTTCTTACTTGGTGTGATATATACTAATTAAGAATAAATATTATGTAATGAAGTGAAAGGTAATGATAATGAAAAGTGAAACCTAATGAATGAACGAAAGTTTTGAAAGCAAAATGAAAGGAGGTTCGCAACAGTGTTTTGTTAGCTCAACTGTATGGGCCTAGATAGCCTATGAATACAGGGGTCTAATCCTTGAGATTGACCGAAAGTACGAAACAGGACCCTGGTCGCTTGCCCCGGTACTTGAGTCAGCTTCGTGCATAATGTTAGGGGTCTATTTATAGACTTCGGCCCAGTACCATCTTTATGCACAATGTTTGAGGTATAGCATATGACATTGATCTAGATTAAAGTGAAAGATAATAATGAAAGTTAAAAATGTGTGAAATGAACAAAATGGATGATATGAAATGAATATGATGATATATATGTAATGATGAATGATCACGCACCAAGTGTAAATGTTTAGAATGTATGAAAAAGTATTTTATTATAAAACTAGGACTCACCCAGTGTATGTTTTCATAATAATTGGCAGGTAATGATGCAGCTGAGGAGTGTAGGCATAGATGAGATAGCTACTGGAACAATCTAAGTCTGGCATTCTAGATTTTGAGACAATGATTGTAATTGTCAAGTTTTTATGATATAACTAAAAGAACAATGTTTTGTCATGTATTTACAATATATATATATATATATATATATATATATTATATATATATATATATATATATATATATATGAAAAGTTTAAATTCCACTACGAATGTCATGTTTCAAATATTTTATGCTATGAATGACCAACTGTAAATGTTCTGGGAATGGGGCCTTGCAAGTTGGTATCAGAGCCGAAGTTTAAGAGAATTGGGTAAAATATTTTCAGAAAAAAAAACCTAAAACTTAAACCAAGAATGGGACAAGAAAGAGAAAGGGATGCCAGTCCTAGTAGCTACATGTTTGCAGGTAAATGTTAAATATAAACGTTGTATGTACGTTAATGAAAAAGAATTTTGTGTGCGTGTTATGTAGTTTATGTGCCCTTAGTAGATTTGGATACTGATGTAGTCAGGATAGGAAACACTTATGGAAAAAAGAGTAAAGTAAGTGGCTAATCACAACTAGCCACTGTAATTAGGGACTTACTATACTTGCATAATCTAGGCTATTACCTTGAATGACCTTGTTGGTGAACCTATAGCATTTAGAGATGGCTAGTGGTAGGTCATCGAAGGCCTCACAAGGTTGAGTTCATGGTGGGCGTGGTGTTAGACCGCATGTCACGATGAACAGGGATAGGACTGCCGAAAGGCACCTGAAGAGCCCGAGTTTCATCACCGGGAAGGAGGAGATGAGAGTGCTAATCTGAGGGCCACAGTAAAGGAGGTGGTAGTTGAGGAGGTTCATTAGGTCATGCAGATGATACTGCCGTTGGTGGTGACCGAGGTGATTAGAGCTGTGAGAAAGGATGAGAAGAAGGAGAAGGAGAAAAGGAAAACTGCGGAGAGAAGGGGTGAAGAGGGAGGAGAACGGGAGCAACTAGACGTGGAGACGGTTGTTTCCGGGTGATGATGAAGCGGAGAAAGCTGTGCAGGAAACTGCAATAGGATGTAACTATGGGGCATTCTAGAGATGCAAACCCCCGACTTTCAATAGGATTGGGAATGTTGTTGTTGCTCACCGATCGGTGAGGGAATCGGAGGCAGTGTTGGATATCAGCAAGTGTAGGGAGGACCAGAAGGTGAAGTTTTCTACCCACTCATTTGTGGATTTAGCCTAATGCTAGGAGGACCAGGGCGATTGGAAGAATGAGGTGGAGAAAACTAAAGAAGAAGGTGATTGAGGTCCTCACAGAGAATTGGATAAGATCGAGAGAGAATTCCTACAATTGGAGGCGGGAACAATGACACACCAGCAGTATACAACCAAGTTCAATGAGATGGCGAGGCTGGTAACAGACCAGGTGACACCTGGGTCATAAAAGATCAAGAGGTACATTCAAGGTCTCCCAGCAGATATCCACAGACACTTGATCGTCGCTCGACCATGTATGTTTAGGTCGGTGGTCGATCTAGCAGGGAGGCTGTACGATGAGAGAGAGGAGGTGACTGTGGTAGAGGTGAACAAGAAGGGAGGTGGAGAGAGGGACTGGAATGGGAAACGTTTTGGCAGTAGTGTTTTCACCCCTAAGGGCAGGAAGGAGAATGTAGAGGGTCCCAAGGTAGTTACGACCGATGTGTGATGAATATGTGTGGTAATGCTTCTAAGTACTTATATGCATTTGAAGAACAAATCTCATCCGAAAGCAATTATGTCTCAGAGATTTATTCTCCATAAAAGTAAAATTTCCAAGATTTAATATCTTCTAAAACTAAATATTATTCAGAAAGAAATACTTCATGTAATTTTTCTTCCAAAGCAATTTCACAAAGCTAAGGAATATCTTCCCAATTCAAAATTTGGCTTCGGAAGTTTTCACAAAACTCCCAAAGATAAATTATCTTCGGAAAATTTCGACTTCTAAAAACTACCTTTTTGGGCACTTTTCTCAGAGGTGGGACCGACATTTGGACTTCAAAGTTTATTCTTTTGCATTAACTTTGTCTCAAATCCATTTCATATAAATATACCCAACAGTTCCCCCCCCCCCTCTTTCACTATCTTCTTCATCTGCAAATTCTCTAAACCTAAATTTCCACTCACCACCTTTGTTCTTACCTTCCTTCACCACAAACCTTCCTCAAATGGCCAACCTTGACCGCAGAAACCAATTAGATTTTTCCATGCATCTTCACAGGCAACACAATCAAGTTGCTCTATTCAACTCTGACAAAGATCTAAGTTTCTCAGACGTTTGCTGCTTTCTTTCTCTATCTAACTACTTCACCTCCTTCACCATTGATCCTCCATTCTATGATAATCAACTTTTGGAATTTTGGAGGAACTGCCAAGAGCTCACCATGGATAGGGAGAGGCACTGTCTACCATATTACAAGGAAGGACAATCTTCATCACTCCACCTTTCATAAACTCTCATCTACAGCTGGATGACGTAGAAGGTGAATTGCCCTTCCCAAAACCTGCTGTAAACCACTATTGCGTAGATGAACTATGAAGGTGATCTTCTTTTGGAATTTTGGAGGAACTGCCAAGAGCTCACCATGGATAGGGAGAAGGCACTGTCTACCATATTACAAGGAAGGACAATCTTCATCACTCCACCTTTCATAAACTCTCATCTACAGCTGGATGACGTAGAAGGTGAATTGCCCTTCCCAAAACCTGCTGTAAACCACTACTTTGCGTAGATGAACTATGAAGGTGACTTCATAGTCTGAACCTTTAAGAAAGGGAAGGTTTCCTCTTAATGGAAGTACCTCCTGCATGTCATTATCCATAGCTTGTCTAACAAGCATGGAGGTTGGGACCAAATTCCAAAAGACCTCTCTTTTATAGTCCATAGGATGGTTCATGGGGTTAAGTCTAGGTTTTAACAATTTGTATATACTACTACTTGCAAACTTGGACTCCTTAGAATATTATATGTTCCCTAGATATGTCAGTTATATTCTCAACTGTGAACTAGGCTCACAGTTGAAGGGAACTAGTGATATCCTAAAATTGGGACACATGAATCCTGACATCTTCAAGACTATGAAAAGCCAACTGCTGACTTCTCAAGGGTGGAAATAGCCCTGGTCCCAAAAATGTTAGAGCTCATTACTCAAGGTGATAACCTAACAACACCAGCTAGTGTTGAACCCACACCTTCCATTTCAAGACCACTCACTCAGCCATAAATAACCCTCACCTACCAAAGGAAATCCAAACAAACCCCTGCATATGTTATTCAAACTGTGCAGGCCCCCATATCATCACCTATACAGGAGGAAGTGGACACTAAAGCTCCTACTTCTCCTTAGGAGCAAACCACTCCCATCTCATAAATGATCAGTCCTGAGGTTCCTCATGCTCAGGCTGATGATCTCATCACCCAAGAAGCCTTAAGCCTTCACTCAGAGTCTCAACACTCCAGTGAATAACCTTCAGGGAAAGTTACCATCCCTAGCCTCTAGATCTAAACAAGGCAATTCCTAGCCTTGACTTCTATAATGATAAGGATATGGCACTCCGTGAGTATCATGAGTCTCTTTTCTTTCCTTGCTCAAAGAAAGATGAGTACTCCTATGTCACCCTTATCTAGCCCACATCATCCACCCCCTACTGAGGTGGATCTTCCTGAACCTATTCAGCAGATCCATATTGAAGAGGCTCTCACTTCTGCTATTGATTACATCATTAAGACCTCAACCATAGCAACCTATTCCATTGAAACTTCAACTAAAGTTGTTAGTGAGCAGGGAAATCCCAGCCAAGAACAACAAGCTGGTGATGAGGAAGAAGACTTAGGACCAATTATCTCATCCCCAAGTGATTCTTCTACTGAAGATGAGGGAAATCTCAAACTAAAGGTGCAAAAACTCAAAAACATGCACCTATTTAGTCTCCAAGGTCAGTCACTTGGAATCTAAAGTGACTACCTTGCATAGAAGGGTTAATGATTAGCAACTTGGGATCTCTGGTCTCAAGGAACAACTAACTAGGAGACCTTTCAGGATGACTCAACGAGAAACACCGGAACCTAAGGATGTCATAGACTTAACCTCTAGCTCACCTATGCAATTGGGTGATACTACCAAAAAGGGGAAGGAAGCTATCATAATCACAGAACCTGTGAGTTCTTCTCAGAGTATGGACACTGAGGAATCACCAACCGCACTTGCAATTGTTCACCCTTAGTAACCTCCTCAAGTTCACATTGATATAGACTCTCTCATACAAAGTCTGTTTGAAGAGGGAATACCAAGGCAATGTCATTCCCACCCTAGAGATACCAATGGTGTGAGTATGATACAAATAGAAGAGCTCTGATACTTTGATCTTGAACTAGTATGACAGTCTCTCTTTAGTCAATATGCCACTTTGAGATCTTTGAGATCTTGAACTACTATGACAATCTCTCTTTAGTCAATATGCAGTCTCTCTTCAACTTTAAGATCTTGAACTATTATGAAGATCTTCAACCAAACTCAACATAGGCAGGCTGACATATTAGTTGAGAGAATTCAAGACAGGATTGTTAAAGAGTTAAGGTTTGAAGAAGGAATGCAAACAGGCAATGTCATTGGTCAATTGCATGTTGAGGTGGAACCCAAGATTATTTTGAAGGGGAAACCTGGACTGAAGGCCTAGTGACAGAACTTAGTATTGTAACAGAAACAACTACTTTTACATTCTTTACCCTTATTGTGGCACCAATTGGAGAATGTGCTTCCTTAGAGGCCTGTGAGTGACAAAAGAAAGAGGAAAATGACCTCTGAGGAGACTAAAGAAGAAAGAAGGTAAAAGAGGCTGTACAAACATGCTCCTACTCTCTCTCCAGTTCATGAAAGCCCTGAGAGAGAGGATACGGCTATTGAACAACCTCAGTTAGACAAGGAGGATGACAGACAAAACATGATCAACTACCTGAGTGCCATAGGCCTCTATCAAGCATCTGCACTTCTTCCCCTGTTATATGAATATATTGACTTTGAATATCTTAAGCAGCTGGAACAACAGTTCATCAATGAAAAAAGGCTGCTAAGAGAAAGATGAGGGAAGAAGCTGCAAAGTCAAGAGCCATAATCCAAAAGATTCAAAGAAGTTTGTTGACAGGCAGAGGATGATGAGCTTTTTGAATATGTATGGATTCTCTGGAAGAATGCTTGGTCCAATGTCTCTATCAATTATGGATGAGCACATTAGAGTGATCAACCTAGACCTTTAGCTATATCTCAGCCAACCTCATCATCTATTCCACAACAGGGTTCTTCTCCTTCTCCTTTTAAACCTGTGAGGGAAGAGGACCTAACTAAGAGAGGCATAACAGAACAACCTGATAGTCAAGATTAGCCCTCTCAGTTAAACACTCCAAAGAGAAAGAAAATGATGGCCATGAACAGATATCCAAGAACTCAAAGGCATCCACTTCTAGACCACAGGATGAGTTAGAGAATCCTGAGGAAGTGCAACAAGCAGCTGCTCAACCAACTCCTACTCAAGCATAACCTCTTGCAACTAGAAGATGGATCTTTTGTTAGACCTTTACTACTAATCCAAACAAATGGTATGTCATCAAAGATCAAGGTGGTCAAGATGTCTACTTCTTGCGAGACATGCTTTGTCTATCTCTACAAGATCTCTATGATATGAGAAGATACTATGAGAGTCTAAAGGATACTGACCAGATGATGAAGACGGGAATGGTCTTGTAACTAATAAGAATTGTCAACTAATGAACAAGCTTCTCTGTTTGGGTAACATCAGCCTAGGTGGAGTTTGTAAGGTTATATAAGAAGGTTGATGCAACCAAAGCAACCTAAGGCCTCCTGCATGCATGCACTTAGTACAAGGTATAAGTTGCTTCAGAAGTTTTACACTATGCACAAGAAATACTCTAAATGTAAAATCTTTTGAAGCCAAATACAAAATATTTCAAAGCCAGAAGATGAAGTCCTCCGAAACATCAAGGACAAAGTCTTTTGAAGCCAAATGAAGTGAAGACTGATTTGTTCCTAAGACAGAGGATAACATGCTTTTCTCAGATGTACTTTTTCATAAAGTTGAACCACTTTCCGCTGCAACTTTGAAGACTCGTCAACTTGCATGAGTTGGTGAAACTGTCCATGCTTTTGAAACTGTACATTGAGGTCTTAAGTCTATAACTTTCTACTTTATGTACTTTTATCTTTTTTATAATATATTAGGATGTGAACTATTGCATGTCATAGTCACTAGTCAAAAGAAAAATATGTCTATTGACTCTAAATTGATTTTGTTGTCTTTCAATGTTCCAACTGGCTTTTCAAGTTTAGCCGGTTGCCTAGTGTAGTACAAAGTATCTTAGGATCTTGTATCTTATTTATGCATTATAACATTTGTAAAAGAACTTGAGATTATATCCAACATTCTTGAAAACCATTTATATTGTTCTTGAGTTCTGTCTCATTATTTACTTGTGTTATTTGTATCTTGTTCCTAAATTTGGTTCCCTACTTGAATTTGTAGGACCGACTAAGGGATGATCAATACAATCAGTCTCATAATGAGGAAAAGATAGAGCACTTAACAAATCAAATAAGGAACCAGGTATTTAAAAGTTAGGATGCAAAGAACACAAGTAAGTAAAAAGACCAAACTTAAGACGATATATATAAGATTATTCAAGGAAGATGTATATTAATCTCCAATTATCTTACAAGAGTTACAATGCATCAGAAAATAAGTTACAAGACATTGTGATACTTTATACTAAACCTACAACCGGCCATACTTGGAAAGCCAGTTGGAACATTGAAAGACAATAAAATCAACATAAAGTCAAAAGACAGATTGCCTTTTGACAAGTAACTATGACATACCATAGCTCACATTGTAATATTATACAAAAAGGATAAAAGTACATAAAGTAGAAAGTTACAGGCAAGGACCTTAATGTACAGTTATAAAAGCATGGACTTTTTCACCAACTTATGCAAGCTAGTAAGTCTTCAGAGTTGCAGCGGAAAGTTGGTCAGCTTTAGTAAAAGTACATCAGAGAAAATCACGTTCTTCTAAGTCTTTAGAATAAATCAGTCTTTACTTCATTAGGCTTTGGAAGACTTTGTCTTTGAAGCTTCGGAAGACTTCATCTTTGGCTTCAGAAGATTTGATCTTTGGCTTCGGAAGACTTTATACTTAGAATATTTCTTATGTTGAGTATAAAGCTTCCACATGAACTTTTGGCTTTCAAAGATTTTATACTTAGCATGATTTTCATGCAAAGTATAAAACTTCCGCAGCAGTTCTACTTGGTACTTTGGTTCATGCATGCAGGAATCCCTTTGGTTGGTTTGGTTACATCAGCCTCTATATAAACCTTACAAACTCCCCCTAGACTGATGCTACAAAACTTGAGAAGGTTGATCTTCAGTTGATTATCCTTATTAGAATTATGTCCATTCCTTTCTTCATCAGTCATGATCCCACAGACTTTCAAAATATCTTCTCATGTCATGCAAATCATGCAAAGGTAGATCAAGTATGTCTTGCTAGAAGTAGACATCTTGACCACCTTGATCTTTGATGACATACCATCTGTCAGATTAGCAGTAAAGGTCCATAACAAGATGGGTCTTCCAGCTCCAAAACGCTATACTATGGTAGGAGTTGGTTGATCAGCTTCTTGTTGCACCTCCTCAGAATGTTCTGACTTATCCTAAAGTTTGGAAGTGGATGCCTTTTTCTTCTTGCTTACTTTCTTTGCAGCCATCCTTTTCTTCCTCTTTGGAGTGTTTAACGGAGAGGGCTGGTCTTGAGTACCATGTTTTGTTATGCCTCTCTTAGTTGGGTCCTTTCTCTCATAGGTTTAGAAGGAGAGAGTAGAACCCTGCTATGGATCAAAAGATGAAGTTGCCTATGAAGCAGCTGAAGGTCCAGGTTATGTTGTCTATGGTTCAACCATAACCTCGACCTCAGGAAGAACTTGGGTTGGCGGATAATGCAAGTCCACAACCACTCCTTTTTTAGTCTTCTACTTGATCACCCTAATGTGTTCACCCATAGTGGATAGAGACAATAGACCAAGCCTCCTTCTGGAGAATCCATACAGCTTCAAGAAGCTCATCATCCTTTGTCTGTCAGTAGACTTCTTTTAGCTCTTTTGGATGATTGCCCTTGACTTTGCAGCTTCTTCCCTTAATTTTCTCTTAGCATCTTTTTATTCATTTAGGAAGTGTAGTTCAAGCTACTTAAGATATTCAAATTCAATGTATTCAAAGGAGAGGGGAAGAAGTGTAGATGCTTGGTAGAGACCTATGGCACTCAGGTAGTTGATCATATTTTGTCTCTCAGCTTCTCTGTCTACCTGAGGTGGTTCCGCAGCCATAGTCTCTCTTTTAGAACTTTCATGAACTATGGAGAGAGGAGGAGCATCCTTGTATAGTCATTTTGTATTCTTTGTTCTTTGACTCTAACAAGCAACTTTGCATCCTCTGCCTCCTTGCTCTCTTTGGTTAGCTCTAAGTCTTCCAGTTCATTTAATTCTTCCAAGGGAAAAGAAATGAGTTCATCAATGTTGTAGTTTTTAGTTCCTAAATAGTTCAATCTGGCAGCCCTCAACTCATCAGTTTAAGTGTTTGGCCTGGGGGCTGACCTGATTGCAGTTGCCATGAAGCCTGAGGAACCAGCTAAACTCTCTCCGCTTAGCTTCCTCTTTCTCGCTCTTTCCTCCTCCTCAATCTCTTTAGGAGTCAGTTTCTTTTTCCCTTTGTCACTCACAGGCCTTGGTGACTCAGGTGGAGAGAACTTTGGCCTTTATTCCCTAATTCAGCAGTCAAGCTCTGGCCAGAGAGAGGTTGTGAAGCACCTTCACCAATTGGTGCCTCACTGAGCATACAGGATGTTATTGATCGAGTGCTTGACTCTGTGACAATGCTCATAGGTTCAATCACTGGGCCTTCAGTCAAGGATTCCCCTTCGAAAGTAAGGGTCCACCTCAACATCCAGTTGACCAATGACATTGCTTGCTTGTAATTGTCTTCTTCTATATCTTAGCTCCTCCATGATCATGTCTTGAATTCTCTCAGCCATTATGTCAGCTTGCCTATTTTAACTTGGGTTGGCAAGTTGCATATTGACTAGAGAAAGACTGTCATTGTAGTTCAAGGTCTGAAAATTGAAGACCTCTTGTTGTCCTTGAACTCTATGCAGTATGAGGGCTCTTCTTCCATCATCATACCTTCACCCATGTATTTCATTTACAACTCCAAAGGATGGGTGTGGCATTGCCCTTGGTATACCCTCCTCAAATAAACTTCGGATAAGTGAGTCTACATCAACGTGAATTTGAGAAGGTTGCTGAGTCTGAACAATTGCAAGTGAGGTTGGTGAGTCCTTAATGTCCATACTCTGAGAAGGACTCCCAGGTTCTGTGATTGTAATAACTTCCTCACCCTTTTGGTAGCATCACCCACCTGCATAGGTGAGCTGGAGGGTAAGTCAATTGGACCTAAGTCTTCCTTATCACCAGCTTTGTGTTCTTGGCTGCTGGTTTTCCCCTACTCACTAACAACTTCAGTTGAAGTGTCAATGGGCTGGGTTGCCATGGTTGAGGTCTTAATAATATAATCACTTTTAGAAGTGAGAGCCTCTTCCATATAGATCTCCTTAACAGGTTCAGGAAGATCCACCTCAGTTAGGGTTGGATGATATGGGCTAGATATAGGGGACATAGGGGTACCCATCTCTCTTTGAGTAGGGAAGGAAAATAGAGACTCTTGGTACTCACTGAGTGCTATATCTTTATCATCATAGCATTCTAGGCTGGGCATGGGTTGATTTAATCTAAAGGCTGGGGAAAGTAACTTTCCCTTAAAGGTTGTTAACTAGAGTCTTAAGACTCTGAGTGAAGGTTTAAGGCTTGTTGGGTCATGAGGTCATCAGCTTGAGCATGAGGAACCTCATGGCTGATTATTTGTGAGATAGGAGTGGTTTGCTCCTCCAGAGAATTTGGAGCTCCAGTGTCTACTTCATCATGCGTCAGTGGTGATATGGGGGCCTGCACAGGTTGAATAACTTATGCAAGGGTTTGTTTGGATCTTCTTTGCTAGGTGAGAGTTATTTATGGCTGTGTTGGTGCTATTCAAGTGGAAGGTGTGGGTTCAACACTTGCTGGTGCTGCTAGGTTGTCACCTTGAGCAATGAGCTCTAACATTTTTGGGACCAGGGCTATTTCTACCCCCTAAGAAGCCCACAGTAGGCTTTCTCATTATCTTGAAGATGCCGGGCTTCATATGTCCCATTTTAAGAATATTACATGTTCCCCTCAATTATAAGCCCACTTGATAGTTGAGAATGTGCTGGACTTATCTAGGAAACATGTAATACTTTAAGGAGTCCAAGTTTACAAGCAAATTAGTATATACAAATTGTGAATACCTGAAGTTGACCCATTGAACCATTCCATGGCTATGAATAAGAGATCCTCTGGAATTTGGTCCCATCCTTCATGTTTGTTAGACAAACTATGAATAACAACATGTAAAAGGTACTTCTTGAGAGAAAACCTTCCCTTTCTTGAAGGTTCTAACTGATAAGTCTCCCTCATAGCCCATCTGCTCAAAAGAATGATTTACAGCAGATTTTAAAAAGGACACTTCACCTTCTTCATCATCCAGTTGTAAATATGAGTTAATAGAGGTTGGAGTGATGAAAAGTGTCCTCCCCTACACTTTGGCAGACAGTTCCTTCACCCCGTCCATAGTGACCTCTTGGCAGGTCCTCCAAAAGTCCAAAAGATGATCCTCAAAAAGTGGAGGATCAATGGTAAGGGAGGTGAAGTAGTTGGAGAGTGAAAGAAAAGTGGAAAACCTTTGAGAAACTTGGATCTTTCTTAGAATCTAACAAGTCAACCTGGTTGTGTTGTCTGTGAAGCTGCATGGAGAAATCTGGTTGATTTCTGCGGTTGAGGTTGCCCATTTATGGTAGCTTTGGAGTGAAGAAAGTTAGGAACAAAGGTGGTGAATGGGTTTTTAGGTTTAGAGAGAATTCAGATGAAGAAGATAGTGAAAGAGGGGGGATCGTTGGGTATATTTATATGAAATGGACTTAAGACAAAGTTAATGCAAAAGGATAAACTTTGAAGTATGAATGTCGGTCCCACCTCGGAAAAAGTGCCCAAAAAGTTAGTTTACTTGGAAGTTGAGATTTCTTCCGAAGGTAATTTGTCTTCGCCGAATGTAATTTGTCTTCGCCGAATGTAATTTGTCTTCGGAAGATTTGCAAAAATCTTCCGAAGCCAAAATTTGACTTCGGAAGATATTCCTAAGTTTAGTGAAAAATGGCTTTGGAATAAAATTTACTTAGGCATATTCTCTTCCGAAGAGTATTTAGTCTCAGAAGAAATTGCTTTCGGAAGACATTTGTTCTTGAAATACATAAAAGTCCTTAGAAGCATATTTTGGCTTTGGAAGTAATGTGAAATTTCTTCTGAAGGTAAATCTCCTTTAACTAGTTATGTGTTTTGAAGACCTAAAATTCATCCGAAGGCAATTTTAATATCTTTTATAGGGAAATACACTTGGTAATTTTCAAAATGCTTAGGAATATTATATTTTTAAAAAAATTATTTCATGATAAACTGGGCTTATGTAGGTGATTACGTTACGCAACTTAGGACACACATTTCCTTTTAAAAATAATATAGATTAAGTTTTAAGAAATCTATTCAAGGTTAATCATCCCAACAGCTGATATAAGATATCTAAATCTTTGTTCATCAAAAACGTTTCTGAACAGATCAGCATATTGTTCATTTGTATCAACCTTCATTAGTTTTATCAATCCCTTTTCATGATTATCTCTAACTAGATGATACCTGATATTGATGTGCTTTGTCCTTGAGTGTTGCATGGGATTGTCTGTGATAGAGATAGCACTATTGTTCTCTATATGGATAGGAGTCTCATTGAAGTTGTATCCATAGTCCAGCATCTGATTTTGAATCCGAAGTACTTGAGCACAGCAGCTTGCAGCAGCAATGTATTCAGCCTCAGCAGTTGTTGCAGATACACAGGATTGTTTCTTACATTGCCATAAGACTATCCTTCCACCAAGGAATTGACATCCCCTAGATATGGACTTTGCAGTCATGTTACAGCTTCGTAAGCTCTGAATTCCTCTAGTTAGCGTATAAGGCCTAGCCCTAGACTTAGATGGAGCAAAGCAGACTGAGGGCATTAACTAAGATCTGATTCCATCCACTATCTGTATAAGCATACAGATTGAAGTTAGAGTTCTTTAGATACCAAAGGCCTACCTTAACAACACCTTTGAGATATCTAAGAATTCTTTTGACAGCACACAGGTGTGACATCTTGGGGTTAGCTTGATATCTTACACATATACATGTAGCAAACATAATATCACGCCTGCTGGTTGTGAGATACATAAGAGACCCAATCATTGCCCTGTAAAGATGTTCATATACATACTTCCCCTTAAGATCAGGTCCAAGAAAGTGGTTTCTGGCTGTGGGTGTCTTTGCTACCTTACATTCAGTCATGTTGAATCTTGTAAGTATGTCTTGTACATACTTTGACTGACTTACAAAGATGTCATTGTCAACTCGCTTCACTTGAATTCCTAGAAAGAAATTAAGTTCTCCCATGGCACTCATTTCAAATCTAATCTTCATCAGCTCTCAAAGTCTTTGTAGAGCTTTAGATTAGTTGACCCAAAGGTAATGTCATCTATATATACTTGAACCAGCATTAAGTCATTTCGTGTTCCTTTAATGAAGAGAGTTCCATCTATAGTACCCCTCTTGTATCCATGTTGATAGAGATACTAAGTTAGTGTCTCATACCACTTTCTTGGAGCTTGGTGCAGCCCATAAAGAGTTTTATCAAGCTTGCAGACATAATCAAGATGATCTGGGTCTGCAAAGCTAGGTGGTTGTTTGACATACACCTCTTTATCAATCACGCCATATAAAAATGCACACTTGACATCAAGTTGGTAACTAAATCAAGATCAAATAGCCAATCCGGACCAGAACTTTTCACACAGGGTGTGGCTCATTAAAGATCATATTAGTTGATTTGTCAACTACTCTAGTTCTAAGATTGTATACTCTATAAGCCGTAGCTTGAGAGGAGTATCCAATGAAGTGTCCATCATCTGATTTCTTAGCAAGCTTGGCTACTTGATCTTTGGTATCCAAGATGGTGCATGGACATCCAAATGACCAGAGAAAACCAATAAAAGGTCTTCTTTTGTGCCATAGTTCATAAGGAGTCTTACTATGAGTCTTAACTACTAAAATTTTGTTCTGCACATAGCAGGCAGTATTAACTACCTCTATGTAGAAGGTAATAGGCAGTTTAGAGTCAGGAAACATGGTTCTTGCAGCTTCAATAAGTGTCATGTTTCTCCTCTCAGCAACTCCGTTTTGCTGAGGGGTCTTGGGAGCACTGTATTGTCTTGTAATACCCTTTTCATCATAAAATGTGTCAAGGATTTGGTTCTTGAATTCAATTCCTTGATCACATCTTATGGTCTTGACTTTGTGATTAATTTTATTCTTATCTTTCAGAATGAAATTCTTCAGGATCTAAAATTTTCATCCTTAGTTCTAAGGAAAAAAACCCAAGTGAATCTTGTGAAGTCATCTATGATCACGAAACAGTATGAGTCCTTCCTAAACTCATTACACTATTGGGGCCAAAGAGATCCATGTGTAATAAGTGAAGGGGAGTAGTGATCGAATTCTTAACTTTTGGCTTGTGAGACACCAAGTATTGTTTCCCTTTCAGGAATGCAACACAGTGATCATCACTTGTAAAGTCTTTCTTTGGCATTCCACTTACCAAATCATTCTTAATCAGATTATTCATGTTCTTAAAGTTTACATGGCACATCCTTTTATGCCAAAGGAAAGACTCATCACTATTGGCCTTAGATACAAAGCAAGAAACTTCTCCTGAGGGGGATGTTTCCTGCAAATCCATCTTGTACATGTTCTCTTTCCATGTGCTCTAAGTAGGATATGCTCTTATGGAATGACCACCTCAGGCTTGAGAACAATGCACTCATGCTTAGTAAAGATCATGTTATGTCTCTTGTCACAAAATTAGGATACACTCAGTAAATTATACCCAAGCTCCTTAACAAAATTTACCTTCTCATTGCTGAGCTTACCATTTATGACCTTGCCCCTTCCAGTAATGTAACCACCAGCATCTCCTTCAAAAGCAACTGATCCTCCATCAATTTTCTCAAAAGTTTGAAGCAAGGAGCCATTGCCTGTCATGTGCCTGGAACATCCACTATCAATGATCCATATATTTCTTTTGGTCATCAGTTGTTCCTACACAATAAAAGGAGAATTAGTTACATTTGGAACCCAAGCCTTATTGGTCTTGGGCTCTTCAAAATGAACTGAAGACAATGCAATAGTAATTGATCCTATACTAACACTATGGGGATCATTTGCTGTTGTGCATGAAGAATTTTCAGTCATATGGTCTTCCTTTTTCTTCCACACCATCTTTGGAAGATTAGACTTGAGCTTTAAAGCTTCAGAAGTTTTTACAACTTCAAAGTTTTGGAAACATACCCTTCGGAAGATCTTGCTTTCACTGCAGCAAGCTTCAGTGCTTCGGAAGCATTCCTTTCTTCCGACATCAAATTTTCTTCAGATGGCAATTTTCACTTGTCTTCATTTTCATTTTGAAGCTTTTGAAAGAAAAATTGCTTTCTTCCAAAGCTTTCTTCTTCTTGCTCTTCTCAGAAGTCTTCTTCTTGGTTATGTTGATACTACTTTTGGGATTGTAGATGCAATCCTTAGCCAGAAAAGAAGTACCGCCACACATAATGCAGTCAAAATGCTTTCTTCTGAGAACATACTTGTGAATAGAAGACTGAGTTTGATCACTATCCATCTCCATTGCCATCTTTAAAGATGTTGTGGCAGGCCTCCTAAGGTGAAGCTTGCCTTTAGAGGTGGATGGTTCATGCTATGTAGCAGTGTCACATAACTACTCAGTCTTTATTCCTTCACAGGGATGAGTTGAATATGTACTTGAACTTTTCGTACTAGAGTTCAAAGTTGTGTCCTTAGTCTTTAGTACTTCAAAACCTACAAAGATAAAGACTTGTTTATGCTTGGAGTTGAAAGCCACCTTGATCTCCTGAGCTCTCTTTGATCTTCTCTTTGCTGCTCGAATCAAGTTGTTCCTCTTAGACTTAGTCATCCCTGACTTCTTCCTTTCCTTAGGAGTGTAGTGACCCTTGTTAGGATGATCTTCCTCACTCTTCCCAGATCCATCCTTCACTACCTCCTCTTTATCCTCTTCATCCTCTTCATCACTGGGATCTATGGATGGTAGCTCATCTTGACTAGTTCCACACCTTGGAGATCTTACAGACAATAGAGTACGTGGAGGAGCTATCTCAATAGATCCTAGTTCCTATTTGTTTTGATAATACACTTCTGGAGTATAAGGATGAGATATGATGTTCTTGAAGGTCTCTTCTTCAAAAACATGCTTCTCTGCCTTGGCTTTGCTAATCACTAGCTTAGCCTAGCACTCAGTTAGCTTAGTAATAAGATCTTTAATCTGAGTCCTGTAGTTGGTATGCTCATGTTTAAGAGTTGAAATAGTTTTCTTTAAGTCTTCTATTTTAAGTTGTACTTATTTTCAGCTCTTTTGAAATCAGATTTTAATATGTTCAAAGACTCAAGATCAGATCTCGTTTTGAAGTTATAGGACCTGTATCTATTAAATTTAGCAATGTATTCTGGTGCACAAAAATGTTCCAATACCTTGGATTCATTTAGATCTACCATCAGTGCTTGGTTTGAAGACACATCTTCTACCTGGAAGCTCCAATCAAAGCCTCCTTTTTCAATAGCAACCGCAGCTTGCTACTTGGGCTTATTAATGTATGAAGCTCCCTCAGTGTAGTTTGGCTTGGGTTGTGCTTGGCCACCATTTGTCCTAGGTGCCTTGCACTCCCTTGCAAAGTGTCCCATTTGGTTATAATTGTAACACTTCACTTTGCTTTTATCCAGCCCAAACTTTCCATTGGATACATTGCTAGGAAACTTTCTCCCTATCCTCTTGTAGAACTTCTTGGCTCTGTGAGTGAGAAGAGCTATTTGTTGAACTATCTCCATGTACTCCAGGACTTCTGGATGGATGCAGTCCAAGTCTTCAAGGGTCAAGAGAAAGTTTCTTGTGCTTTCATCATGTGACACAAAGGCATGTGATGAGCTTGTCTCTTAGAATGGGCTTCCATGGATGTAGCTCTCCTTTGGTGTCTCAGGGAAGGTGCTGAAAGGGCCCTTGGGTGAGTTGTCAGGGTAAGAGATAAAATGGTGACGTGGTTCTCTAGAATCTCTTTCAACCAAATGAAAGGCAGAACTCTACTGATTGTTAGAGTTACCAGATGGATTTTGCATGTTCATCTCCATCTGGTAACCACTGAGTATGCCATACAACTCAGTGAGAGTGAGGGTTGAGATTTTTAGTCCTCTTAATGACCACACAATAGTATGTCCATTGTCTAGGAAGAGAGGACATGAACTTTCTCACGATGTCCCTATTCTCCAGTTTTACTCCAACATCCATCAGAGTATCCACAATCTCAACATACCTGAAGTATTGTTGAGTCATGGTTTCACCTGTTTTGATGGTGAAATTCTCAAACTGGTGCTTCAAAAGATCCTTCTTGTTTTCTTTCGCATCAGAAGAACCTTAATACATCAACTTTAGTGCATCCTAGAGTTGCTTGGCAGTCTTACACTTCTTAAAGCCTCTGTAGATGGCATTTGGAAGAGCATTTTGGAGGGCAGTCTATGTCTATTCTTTTTCTATCATCTTCAAAATAGTCAGCCACTTCTTTTGAAATCATGCCACCTCCAGCAACAGCTGAAGAGGTGCATGGAATGTAAGGTCCTTCAGTATCAGGCTCCCATATCCTACTACCTTATGACTTGATGAAGCCTTCCATTCTTAGGCACCAAGTATCAAAATCATTAGGAGTGATCAATGGGGACTTTACCATGGTACCAGTTTCCATATCAGCCTTGGATTCTGCCATTTGAGTTGTTAAGTGACTTATGAGAACTGGGGAGATTTAAGATGGTGAGATCTTACAATCAAGAGCCTAGAATGGTATCTTACAATCAAGAGCCTAGAATGCTCTGATACCAATTACAGGACTGATTAAGGGATGGTCAATACAATTAATCTCATAATAAGGAGAGAGTTAGAGCACTTAATAGATCAAATAGGTAACCAGGGATTTGAGAGTTAGGATGCAAAGAACACAAGTAAGTAAAGAGATGGAACTTAAGACAATACACATAAGGTTTTTCAAGGATGATTTATATTAATATCAAGTTCTCTTACAAGAGTTACAATGTATCAGAAGAGAATTTACAAGACATTGAGATACTTTATACTACACCCTACAACTGACCATACTTGGAAAGCCAATTGGAACATTGAAAGACAACAAAATCAATCTAGAGTTAAAAGACAGATTGCCTTTTGACTAGTGACTATGACATGCCATAGCTCACATCCTAATATTATATAGAAAGGATAAAAGTACATAAAGTAGAAAGTTACACGCAAAGACCTTAATGTACAGTTACAAAAGCATGGATCTTTTCACCAACTTATGCAAGTTGGTGAGTCTTCAGAGTTGCAGTGGAAATTTGGTTAGCTTTTGTAAAAGTACATCAGAGAAAAGCATGTTCTTCTAAGTCTTTGGAAGAAATCAATCTTCACTTCATTAGGCTTCGGAATACTTTGTCTTTGAAGCTTCGGAAGACTTCATCTTCGGCTTCAGTAGATTTGATATTTGCCTTCGGAAGACTTTATACTTAGAATACTTCTTGTACTAAGTATAAAGCTTCCACAGGAACTTTTAGCTTCAGAAGATTTTATACTTAGCATGATTTTCATGCAAAGTATAAAACATCCGTAGCAATTCTACTTGGTACTTTGGTGCATGCCTGCAGGAAGCCCTTTGGTTACTTTGGTTATATCAGCCTCTATATAAACCTTATAGAATTGTTAAGTATTCTAACACTCTTCTCATTATGAGACTGATTGTATTGAACTCCCTTAATCAGTCCTGCAAAGTGTCAATGGGCTGAGTTGCCATGTTTGAGGTCTTAATAATGTAATCACTTGCTAAAGTGAGAGCCTCTTCCATATGGATCTCCTAAACAGGTTCAGATGAATCCACCTCAGTAGTAGGTGGATGATGTGGGGTAGACATGGGAGAGGAAAGAGTACTCATCTCTCATTGAGGCGGGCTAGAGAAGAGAGACTCATGGTACTCATTGAATCCCATGTCTTCTTCATCATAGAATTATAGGTAGGGAATTAGTTGGTTTAGATCAAGAGGTTGGGGTTGGTAACTGTCCTTTGAAGTTCATTCACTAGAGTTTTAAGACTCGGAGTGAAGGCTTAAGGCTATGGGGGTTATGAGCTTATCAGGCTGAGCATGAGGAACCTCAACACTAATCATCTGTGAAATGGAAGTAGGAGCTTTTATGTCCACTTCCTCCTGTATAGGTGGTGATATGGGGGCCTGCACAAGCTGAGTAGCTTGTGTAAGGGTTTGTTTCGATCTTCTTTGGTAGGTGATGGTTATTTGTGGTTGTGTGGGTTGTTATGAAGTAGAGGGTCTTGGGTCAACACTAGTTGGTGCTACTAGGTTATCACCCTGAGCAATGAGCTCTAACATTTTTGGGACAAGGGTTGTTTCTACCCCTAAGAAGCCCAATGTAGGCTTTCTCCCAATTTTAAAGATGATAGGCTTCATCTTTCCTAACTTTAGAACATTACATGTTCCCCTTTACTATGAGCCTAGTTCACAGTTAAGAATGTGTTGGACATATCTAGGGAACATGTAATATTATAAGGAGTACAAGTTTGCAAGAAAATTAGTATATACAAATTATGAATTCCTGAACTTGACCTCCTGAACCATCCTATGGACTATAAAGGAAAGATCTTCAAGAATCTAGTCCCATCCTCTATGCTTATTAGATAAGCTATGAATGACTACATGGAGGAGGTACTTTCATAGAGAGGAGACCTTCCCTTTCCTGAAGGTTTTGAATGAGAAGTCACATTCATAGTCCATCTGTCCAAAGGACTGGTTGATAGCAGATTTGGGAAAAGGCAAATCACCTTCTGCATCATCCAGTCGAAGATGAGTGTTTATGGAAGCTGGAGTGATGAAGACTGTCCTCCCCTGCACTGTGGCAAACAGTGCCTTCTCCTCATCCATGGTGACCTCTTGGTTGGTCCTCCAAAATTCCAATAGTTAATCCTCATAGAGTGGAGGATCTATGAGAAACCTGCATCTTTCTTAGAGTTAAACAGAGCAACTTGATTATGTTTCCTATAAAGGTGCATGGAGAAATTAGGTTGGTTTTTGTGATCAAGGTTGGCCATTTGAGGTAGCTTTGTTATGAAGGAAGATAAGAACAAGGTCAGCTTGTAGGTGAATTTAGGTTAGATAATGTTAGGGCCGTGTACTTGCGGAGTACTAACTGATTCTTCATTATACCGGATCAAATAGTGCGGAATCCTATTTTATTGGCGATCCAATCAGGGAAAACGTTAACAAGATCAAACCTAACGATTAGAAAATGTTAAGAACGAACTAGGAATGATCTGAAACGTTTTGTGAAGTTGGAAGGGACGAACAGGGCGCTCTGGGTCGACTAGGGTTGCAAATATTCCAAGTGTCTTGTTTTTTCACGAATTAAGTGGTATTTATAGGTTACAGCTCTCATTCGTATGACTGAGCCAAACGACAAGCTCAGTCGTGCGACTGAGTCATACGACTGGTTCATTCGGACGACTGAGTCAGTCTTATGACTCAATCATACGATTGACTCAATCACCTGGTTCAGTCGTGCGCTTGGCCCATTCGCATAGTCCAGTTGTACCACTGAATCAGGATACTTAGTTAAACACATTCTAGAACCTTTAATGATTCAGAACTATGTCTAACAGCTGTAAACCTATATAACATTGTCATATATGTGTGTAACAATTAATAATATAATTAGATATAACATTAAAAAACCAACAACCATATATAGAAGAGATTCTCATTATATTGATTAAACATTACATATGTGTTACAAGAAGAAGTTCTATTACATTTAAGCTTACTAGACTGGAACTGGGGACATGTGTACCAACAAACTCCGCCTTGGACATAGTTTATCTAGACTTTGACTTCTTTCTTGAACCCTTCAAATCTCTTCAGTCTCTCCTCTTTAGAAACCCCAGCATGGATATTAAGTGCAAAGCATAGACGTATGATATGCTGAAACTGTAGTGCTTGCACTAGATCCTGTGTGTCAAAAAAACAGTGGCCACTTGTACAGCGTATAAACATCTGACGCTGACAAGTTGATAAGCCACATGGGGTCAAACACCCTTATTGTGTCCATTATGCCTTCCCTTTCCAAAACAATGACGGCCTCTCCCGAGCAACAGTCATAGTACCACCACTTAAAGTGTGGGGTAAAGTCCTGTGGCATCTCCCTCAGAGGAATTCGGGACATTGTGCGCGGAGGTCGCCACTTCAGGACTATCTTCGGTTGACCAGTGATGGGACTCACCTCAGATCTTCTGAGGTACCTCGTAGCCTACTGAGGCTTAAAGTTTACCCATCTAGTCCTGTACTCCCTTTTCAGGGCAGCCTCAAACCAGCCAGACATCTTATTAGGATCAGCATAAAGAAGCTTTAGTCGGGCTAACTGCTTGAGCTCAAAACCTGGGAGAGTCTTCAGATCATGAGGGAATCTGAAGTACTCGATTCCCCTCTCCCTTTTCACCGCATACACACCAAGGTCATTAAAATGAGCCCAAGCAATGATCTTCCCTGACACCTTCATGTTCTTCTTTACTTTGTATAGCTTGGTGTAGGTACTCTGAGTTGCTGTAGCACGTTGGGCTCGGACCTCGGCGAAGCAAGCCGCCCATTCAGCCTTTCGAATATCAACCTCATCGTCCGAGGCTTGGGCTTGGCTTGTTGAGGCTTCTGCTCCTTTCTCCTTATCACTGAGTTTACCCAGAATGTCACTATCGAGGGTGTTTACCAAATCTGGAAACACGTTTCCCTCTCGATCGGTGTATTCTGGATAGTGCTGATCTATGATGTCTTCAATTTTGATTTCTTCAACATCGTTGAGCTCGTCATCATCAGCATCATCAAAAATTGGAGCATCCTTAACAATTTTGTCTGGATTCAGACGAAATATTTCAGCAAGCTGCACATCAGTAAGGTCGTGAATTATTTCTCCTTCTTCAGGAGTATAACTCACTGACCTTCTGACGATCCCCTACAGATCAAGAATCATTGTGAGTTGAGACTTGATCTGTTGGAGGGGAGCAACATCATGCTCATCTTGCTGAAATCCCTTATCTGTTTAATATCAACATGTAGAGTATCAATCATTATTATAAACTCAAGTTAATTAAACATTAATCATGAAATATTTACAAGAGTTTCATATACATCAAAAGATGAATCAAGTACAAAAGTTTAAGAATAAAATGTCTAATCAATACTTTTGTCTTGGATCTGCTCGTGAGTTTCTGTAGTAGGTGATGATGGAGGAGCTGTTGTAGATCCATGATCTTGTCTTCTTTTTGAACGTTGTTCCCGACCAGAATAAGCAGTATTTGAAGCAGAATCATCATCATCATCATCATCTTGCCCCTCCTTGGCTTGATCATTACCACTCTCATCATCATCCTCATCACTCTCATCATCCTCATCATCATCGTCATCACCATCATCATCGTCTCCTTCATTTAGCTTCAAGGGATCAGCATTGGACCCCTTCAGCTTCAGCATAATTTTCTTATTTGCACACTCCAACTCCTCTATCTTTTGAGTCAACAGGACATTCCGTTCCTGGAGTTGGGCAATCTGAGTTGCTTGAGAAGCATTTTGCTCCTCAAGCTGAAGCAGCCTTGTTGTCTTTTCTTCATCAGCAGCTAGCAGCTTTATCACTATCCTGTTGAGTGCTGCTAGCTGCTCCTCGACTCCAGTGGGAGGAAGGGGTGAACCTGTAGTAGCTGATGACGGGCCAGCTCAGTGGCTAGTGGTGGTGGTGAATATTGGAGGTGGAATGTGAGTGAATGGTGGAATGTGAGTGAATGGTGGAATGGGATGTACTGTGGTAGTTGGTTGGGTGGAGGTGACAGGTGGTGGAATGGGTGTAGTGGTGGTTGTAGTAGCTTGGGTGGTTTGAGTGGTTTGGGTGGTTTGGGCAGCTTGGGTGGTTTGGGTGGTTTGAGTGGTTTGGGTGGTTGTGGTAGCGGAGGAGGTAGTGATAAGAGTGATCCTCCTGCGTTTGGGCTTCATCCCATGAGGCTGAGCCATACGTTTTCTCCGTGTCCCCCTGGACACAGAGGCTCCCCCTTGACTGCTGGGAGAGGCTGGGGTGTAAGATGGATCAACTGTAGAGCTCCCAAACTCTCCCGGGTGTCCACCAACCGCCCTTAATCACCTCTCAGTTGCCACTTCCCGACTTCCCACAGTCTGGGTAAGTGGCTCTTCATTGGACTCCTCCTCCTCCTGCATATGAAAATCAGGGTGTATCTGAGCTGGTTCGGGTTCTCCCTGGCCATCTCCTCCCTGATCAGAATCGTGATCATCATCGGAGTCATCGGAGGGCAGAGCAACTTGCTCCACATCCGAATCACTGTCCTCGTGGCGCCACTTCCGTATTGCTAGCGCCACATAATCATCGCGGGCCAGATGCCCAAATAGTCGCCTGACAGGGGGTTTCACCTGTTTCACACTATACACCTTCATCCTTCCTAAGGTGGTATCATCCATCACCTCAAGCACCACTTCATCCTCCTTCTCCTTTGGCAGCATAGGGAGCTTCTGGTCAATGATCATCTGCATGAAGCGAGGGTACATGCAGAAGCTCTCTTTGCCCTTCACTTCGATGTTCTCCATTAAATAAGTGAAGATCATCCGCGAGAAGCTGAACGGATGTTTCAGCACCAGCGTAACATATGCGCTCTGCATCTGCTCAGACAGCTCATCAAAGCCTCCCTTCATCGAGGCAATGCACCTTAGCAGCATGTGGGCTAAGTACTTGAATTGGGGGCACAGGTTGCTCTTGTTGAGCATACCTGCGTTGATATCCCCAGAGTACTTCGCCCGCATAAAGCACCCTTGAACTGTCAGAGGGTGTAGTCGTGTGGGGTAGTCACCATCATCCCCAAACTCTAAGACTGTCCGGAGATCTTCCTCAGAGAACTCTATGGCCTGACCAAAAATGGTGCTCCTGATACGGTAGGGCTCCTTGGATCTATCCACCACAGCGCTTTCCCAGAAAGCCTGCTGGACTGAATGATATGGCGTGCATGGAGTAGAAATAGCTCGGAAGATCCTCGATCTCCGTAAGAAAGTAATGATGCCCGAGAACTCCACCACGTTCCGGGAGGTCAGATCCAGATGAGCACAAATGTTATGCTTTGTGCTGATAGTCCAACGACTCGCCATCTGTTACACATTTTTGATAAACGTTAGTGCATGTTGAGGATAGCTAATATCAGTCAAGGAACTTTAAACTTTGGTTTAATCGTGCGACTGAACAAACGACTGAGTTTCAGTCGTACGATTGAACCGTGCGACTGAGATTTAGTCATACGATTGAGTTCATGCGTACGACTGAGTCATGCGTTTGGACTCACTCGCATGACTTCTCATACGTGTATCTCAATCGTGCGTCTGAACTCATTCACAAGGTTCAGTCGTACGATTGAGTCATTCGTCCATCTCAGTCGTACGATTGAGCCAATCGGACAGTTCAGTCGTACGATTGAAGTTCATCAGCATGACCAGTCATCTATTCGACTGTTTGTCCATTCAAATTCTTGTTTTGAGCAATACTAAGTGTTAAACATCAAGATTATGCTCATTACGCTCAGAACCAACCGAATAAGCATCTTTTACCATTATTTTGATCTTTAACCTCAGTTTAAATGGTTTATTAGTCGGCTTAAATTTCGGTTACTGTTAGGTCAAAATGTTTGCCCATTTTGATGATTTGACACGGTTTGTTCGATGATATCTCTTGTGCAGTACCTGTTTGATCGAAAGCAAACGTCAGAGCACACGAGTATATGGTAAAAGTGAGTCAAACACAATTTTGGCAGCAGTTCTTTAAGTCGTACGTATAGAGAGGCGATTTGAGAGAATGAGCGACTGAGGCTGATTCGACCTGTATATATACTAGGTCAAGTCCCAGTCGGGCGACTGAGCCGAGTCGCATAGGTCAGTCGTACGATTGAGTCTAGTCGCATGAGTCAGTCATGCGACTGAGTCTCAGTCGTACGATTCACCCAATTGTTCAGTTTCAAACGTACGATTGAGGTTCAGTCGAACGACTGTGACAGTCGGTCACCTTCAATCGTGTGCTTGGACTCAGTCACTTTGTCCATTCGTACGATTTGACTCATTCGTGTGTTCCAATCGTACGACTGGACCATACTTATGGTTCAGTCGTGCAACTGGGCCATACTTATCATCTTTTGGTCATTTTACCATTACGACCCTTAGTTCCATTTACCAGTAGATAAACATTATGAGTAGGTTGATCATCTCAGACATGACCATTTAAAATAAAACTACATCTTGATCACCTCAGATGTGATCTATTTATCCACCTGATCATCTCAGACATGACCCATTTATCCACCCGAACACCTCAGACGTGATCCATTTATCCACCCGATCACCTCAGACATGACCCATTTAGCCACCCGATCACCTCAGACGTGATCCATTTATCCACCCGATCAACTCAGACGTGATCCATTTATCCAAATTATCACCTCAGACGTGATACTTTTATCCTTTCAGAAACAATTTGTTTAAATAAATGTTAAGCTCATTTGGTGACTTTTACAGAGAACATTTTGCACAGTCCGACATTGACACATTATACAAATAACTTGATAATGTTAAAACTACGAACAAAATAAAACATCTTTTTGTGATTTTTGTTAGGTCGGGTTAGTGTAGCCTATTAACATTGACATCATATCAAGGACTGACTCATATGGAATCAGACATGCATAAACAACATTACTTGGAATCTTTTATCTGTATTTAACTTTAAACCCTTGCATGAATTACATATCACAGTTATTCACTTATCTAAGACTTCTAAGATCTAACTGGGAATCATGCTTGACATGATAAGTAACACCCATTGATTTTGAGCATCAGGCAATGCAGCCACGACGATTGTCAGTATACTTGTCCATTTAAATCCATACACAGACTTTTGACACGCATCAGTGATTAATTAGATGAATTAGGTCAACAAGTGTTTATGTGTTCCACAGGTATATGGTAATCAATCTTCCTCAGGAGATTTTTGAGCGGTCTGGGGACTTAGAAGATTTGGTTCTAAGAATTTTCAAAGAGATGCTAAGCCTCAGGTCAGTGCCATCGCACAGCAGATAGGCGCAAACAGCAATGAATTCTTAGACGGATAGGTTATGCTAAACCTCAGGTCAGTGCCATCGCACAGCAGAGAGGCGCAATACCTATCTTCTTCTTAGAGCATTATATTAGAATATACATTGTTTTCAGTGACATTTGTCATCTTTTGCTCTGTTTTTCAGGTCTTTGCTCACATTTGTGGCATTTGCTTGCTCCTCACCCCTTATTGGAAATTTATTGATTGTGCAGACCAGGGATACCATGAAAACCCACAACTTGTTGAATTATTTAAGTTTAAGCCAAATCACTGATGATGTCTACTTATCTATTGTGTTGAATCTACCGACACATCGTACACTGCACAGCACCACCCTAGATCTTCTTTCTCCGGGTAGTTACAGTACCAACCAAGCGTACTATCATTTTCCCAATATGTTAGACCTAGACTTCTCCAATTTGTAATTTTCTGTGATTTAATTAACCTTGCAAAACATAAAATCCTTTTGGTGTTCCAAGTAACGCGACACCTGTGTACTATCACTTTCCATTTCATTGAGTCACATTTCCAGTATTTCTGTCTTTGCCTTTTCAGCTTAACTATCCTTCCCCCCCCCCACTTTTTTTTTGTTGTTGTTGTTAACCTAATCTCCCCCAAAAATACTAAAACAGAAAATCTTTTTGTGTTTTTGGATTTTTAATCGACAAGGAAATTACATGAAATAAAACTAGGAAATTAAGAAATTAAAAAAAATAAACATGTGTCGAACTACGCATCTGTGTCTTCTGAGATAACGTCACTTTTCTTTTTAACACCGTTGACCTCTAATAGATATAAAAATCTGGGTTTATCAAAGGCTTTTGTATAGAGGTCAGCGCGTTGAAAATCTGTATTAATTTTTATCACATCGATTAAATTCTTTTCAAAACAGTCACGTATAAAGTGATATTTGATTCCGATGTGTTTGGTCTTAGGATGTTGGACCGGATTTTTAGTTACTGCAATAGCAGCAGAATTATCAACAAATATAGGAGTAGAAGAGAAACGCAAACCGTAGTCCCGCATTTGCTGTTGTATCCATATGATTTGAGAACAGCAGCTGGCGGCGGCAACATATTCGGCTTCACAGGTAGATAGAGCAACTGATGTCTGCTTCTTACACTGCCAAGTCACCAATCTCCTCCCGAAAAATTGACATCCTGCTGACGTAGACTTGTAATTCATTTTGCAGCCTCCATAATCCGAATCACTATACGCCGTTAGCACAAAGTCATCATCATGAGGATACCACAACCCCAGTGTTGGAGTACCCTTCAGATAATGGAAAATCCTCTTAAATCCAATCAAGTGATTCACTTTTGGCTTCGCTTGATATCTGGAACATAAACATGTGGCATACATAATATCTGGATGCGAGGCGGTGAGGAACATAAGAGATCCGATCATCCCACGATACATAGTGGCATCCACCAAATCCCCATTCTCATCAGGAGCCACATCATGATTTGTGGCAAGAGGGGTACCGGCAACAGTGACATTTTCCATATCAAACCGACTCAGAATGTCTCCGACATACTTAGTTTGATGCAAGAAAATACCGGTTGAGGTTTGATCCACCTGTAATCCTAGGACGAACTTCATTTCTCCTATGACACTCATCTCAAACTCTACCTTCATCACAGATTCGAATTCTTTGCACAACTCTTCATTTCTGGAACCGAAGATGATGTCATCCACATAGATCTGCACCATAAGCAAATCACTATCCTTTTCTTCAATGAACAACGTACAGTCAATCACATCCCTGCGAAAGTCGTGTTTCAATAGATGGGTGGAAAGTTTTTCATACCAAGCTCGAGGAGCCTGATGTAGCCCATACAGAGCCTTGTCTAACTTGTAGACTCTGTCCCGATGATAGGGATCCTCGAATCCCTCGGGTTGACTGACGTATACCTCCTCACGGATTTCCCCATGAAGGAATGCACTCTTCACATCCAACTGATAAACTTTGATCTTCATATACGATGCATAGGCAAGAAATATCCGAATTGCTTCCATTCGTGCCACCGGTGCAAACACTTCATTGTAGTCGACTCCCTCGACTTGTCTGAATCCCTGAACAACCAACCGTGCCTTGTTTCTGATAACAACACCTTGGTCATCCTTCTCGTATTTTAGTACCCATTTGGTACCAATCACTTTTACTCCTTTTGGCCTGTCAACGAGTGTCCATACTCCAAGTTTCATGAACTGTAGAAGCTCTTCTTGCATCGCGTTGACCTAGGCTTTATCTTTGAGAGCATCACTGACGTACTTAGGCTCGACTTGTGAAACAAAACATGAGAAAGCCCTGTCATTGACATATCCCTTTTCCATGATTGCAGCATAATCAGCCGAGTATAGCTGATTTCGTGTCTGCACACCGGATTGAATATCCCCAATGATAGACGAGGGGGATGATTCACACTGATCCTAGTCACTGGTGTTGTTGGAACAACAACTTCAGAATCTAAGTTTTTGACTACTGGTTCAGTATCCGGATTTCCCAATACTGGTTTGGTAGCTGATGAGCTAACATCTTGATTTACATTATGCTTACTGTCTGGTTCAGCTGCCTCTTCATCATCTGATGAATCATCACTCTCATCCTGAGCATGAGCTGAGGAACCTGAAGCACCATCTGCAGGTGTTGTGTTTCTTGAATCCAGATTTGGTGTATTTAGATCATCGTACATCATCTGAGTAGCAATCACATCATCCGAATCAAGCTGAGGAAGATTAAAGGATTTGAAAAAGCCATTGTAATCGAAGAATGACGATGGACCTTTTCCAGCAGGGGGGTGGTGTATCTTTGCACATCTACCTTGCACCACACTTCAACCTGACATGTCGAGTTATTGTAAACTCGTTTGTCTGGTATGCTGTATCCTAGAAAAATCCCTTGATCAGCTTTCTCATTAAACTTGCCTTCCTGAGACTTCTTCAACAGGGTACATGGAGCTCTAAATAGTTCCGGATACTCCAAGTTAGGTTTTCGCTTCTGAAGTAACTCGTAGCAAGTCT
The DNA here is from genome assembly GCA_024085815.1 of Flaveria linearis. Classification (NCBI taxonomy): domain Eukaryota; kingdom Viridiplantae; phylum Streptophyta; class Magnoliopsida; order Asterales; family Asteraceae; genus Flaveria; species Flaveria linearis. The sequence continues at coordinate 59,069,032 of CM044004.1, read as the reverse complement.
TGCCATGCCTTTTGACTACTGATACACGGTTAAGTGTATAGCAAGCATTTGTAACTACTTCATTCCAGAACTGTACTAGAAGCTTAGAATCTGCCAACATTGTCCTTGCGGTCTCGATCAAGCTTCGATTCATTCGTTCTGCAACTCCATTCATCTGTGGTGTGTATGCTGAGGTGAACTGATGAACAATTCCCTTCTCCTTGTAGAAAGCATCCATCCACTGATTCTTGAACTCTGTGCCATTGTCTGAATGAATCTTCCTAACCTTCAGGTTGTAGAGTGACTCCAGCGTCGTGACTAGAACCTTGAATGATTCAAACGTTTTTGACTTAGCTTTCAGAAACATCACCCAAGTAAAGCGTGAGTAGTCATCTGTGACTACAAAGCAGTACCAGTCTCCTGCTATACTCTTCGTGCTTACAGAACCAAATAGATCCATGTGCAGTAGCTCCAGGGGCATCTCTATAGAATTAACATGCTTGGTGTTGTGAGATTTCCTGGTCTGCTTTCCCTTCTTGCATGAGACATAAAAATCAGGAAGTTTGAAGTTCTTGACAGTAAGTCCATCAACTAAGTTGTTATGAATCAGATGATTCATCTTCATGTGATTAATGTGTCCCATACTTCTGTGCCATGAGATGGATTCCTTCTCTGTTGCTTTAGATAGGAAACACTGAACTGTAGACTCAGAGGAAGAAGCATTAGACATATCCAAGACATAAAAATCATTGTACCTGGATGCTGACATTAAGACTTGCTCCTCTGGAATCTCCATCTCTTTCTTCAGTATGTAACACTTGAGATTGTCAAACATCACTTTGAAGCCCTTGTCACATATCTGTGACACTGAAAGCAGATTTTTTCTAATTGTTGTACATAATTGACTTTGTCGAATCGTACCTTTGCATTACCTACTTCGCCTTGAGCGGTAATGTATCCTCTTTTGTTACCAGCAAAGGAAACGTGTCCCCCTTTGATTTGTTTGACATTGAAAAGGAGATACTTATTTCCTGTCATGTGCCTGGAAGCTCCGCTATCTACAATCCATGTATTGGTAGTAGCACTGTAGCGGACAACCTGCACATAATTGAAAACAATTAGTTATGGAGGAGGACCCAAGCCTTAACTAGCTTGGGTTTCCCAGAGGCATCACACATTATGAACTCTACCCACTGTCCTTTGTCAGTTGGAGGGACCTCAACCTTCAGTTTGTCACTGCTATCAGACACATCAGACATTTTAGCTTTCCACATACCATCTTTATGAAAGGACTATTTGTGATAGACAGTGGATTGATTAACAGTTTGAACCTTTGTTTTAGTTTCCAAAACCGGTGTCACCTCAGGCATCACAGACTTGCCAATGACTTACCTGTGTTGTCTGTGGTGTTGAGGAGATGTGTAAGACCTAGCAGGTGTGTTAAACCTAACAGGGGTCTTAGATCTCTGTTTTGGAAACTGAGAAACTTATTTGTCCAATTCAACCTTAACCCTAGGTGTCTGATAGCGGGGACAACTAGAAGTTATGTGACCTCGTTTACCACAAGCGTAACAGGATCTTCTTTCAAAAGGACTAGGAGATTTCTTGTGAGGTGGGGAGTAGACCTCAGGTTTGGGCTCTTTGGTCTCGGTCTTTTGATGTTCACCTTCCTTGACAAACTTAACTTGTTTAACATTATGATTTATTTGCCTTTGAAGATGAGTGTTATCTTTCTTAACTAGTTTATTTTGAGTTGGTTTGGAAATCTTGGATTGTGTGTTAGTAGACTTAGAACCCAACCCAAGAGATGCTTGAACATTCTCTTCCATCCTTTGTTCATTTCCAGTTGTGCCTGAAGTTGAGGGTTTCTGATCAGCACCCGAAGAAACAGACTTAACTACTGTGTCCGGGTCACTGACCAAAGGAGTTGTCACCACATGATCTTTAATTGGATTATTATTGATTGGACGTTGTTTGGTGTTCAAAAGAGTCTCATGTGGTGGGGGCACAACTTTATAACCCAAACCCTCCCCGTTGTTGCGTTCCTTAACCAAGTTTTTCAAAATATGCGAGGAGCTCGCAAGACTGTGAAGTTTTTGTTTTAAAGACTCATTTTCAACTAGTAAAACTGATTTATCCTTTTTAGTTTCTTCAATGGTCTTTAAATAGAATTTAATATCATTCTCTTGGTTAAATGCAACAACTTCAGTCTCTTTTAATTGTTTCTTTAATGCCTCAACCTTTTCTTTGTAACTGCTTTCATTCTGTTTTAAAACTTTGTTAGCCTCTGTGCACAATTTTAAGTCATTTACTAAGTTATCATTATGATCAAATAACCTAGCAAATTTTAAGTCAATGCTTTCCCTAAATTTTCATATTCAGCATGTTTAGCAAACAGATCATCTTTTGACTCTACCAATGCAGACGTGGACGTTCCAGCCATGAAAGCATTTTAAGTCTATGGTTATGCTTCAGATTCAGCATTCAGCTCATTCTTAACGATTTGGTTAACAGCAGCTAAAGTCTCTTCCATTTCAGCAGTATCAATCTCAGCTGAGCTCTCCCCCTCACTTGCTGAGTCTTCATTCAAATCTTTAACTGATGTTATGTTGGCTTCACTGTCAGATAAGAACTGGAAAGACCGATCCTGTCCTTCATCACCTTGAGCAACCATAGCTTTGGAGTCACTGCTTGTTGGAACTGTCTTTTTCTCCTTATCTTGTTTGTTGAAAGATGAGAATGGATTCCCGTTGCCAGTCTTCTTTGGTTTTACACATTCCCTCTTGAAATGACCTTTTTCTCCACAGTTGAAGCAAGTGACTTTGGACTTGTCAAAACCAAATGTAGTATCTTTGGTAGCCACTAGATTCTATCCCGTCTTTTTCACAAATTTCTTAGCTCGTCGCACAGCACTTGCTAGAGCCCACATTATGTCCATACGTTCCAATTCGTTCTCATCCACCTGCTCGTAGTCTTCATCATCCAGGTGGTAGTTTCCAATCTTCCCGGCCACTAAACCATCATAGGAATGAACTACCGCAGCAAGTAGATCCATGTGTTCCTTTGCAACCTCTACAGTTACTTTTCCTAAATTTTCAGTCATTAACTTCGTTGATTGGGTAACTATAGGACTTGTAGAATCCCAGATGCACCATGTGACTCACTAGCAGATGATGAGCCTTGATCAGCTGATGGTGATGCATTTGACACAAAAGCAGTTTGCAAAGGAGCACTGGAAGCTTTAGAAGTAGAAGTAGAAGTAGGAGTAACATTGTAGAGTGATGGATCTTGAGTGTAAGCTCCTTTCTTCGTTCTATACTTATGCCAGACCTCTTCCTTTCTCAGTTTCAGAATGAAGTCATTAATATCCAAAGTCTCCAAAACTAAGTTATAGCGTAAAGTGGAAATAAAGGAATCCCACTTCTCTGGTAGACCCTCAGCCAAGCTTGTAACTTTATCTTCTTTAGACGTCTTAACCCCATGAGTGTGAAGTTCACTCATCAGATGGTAGAATCGATCAATAATCTCATCCAAGCTTTCATTCCCAATAGATGAGAAGTTGTAAAACTCTTTCTTCAACGCTTTAGCCTTGACTTAAGTGTTGAATTGCTATCGTATCTCTTCTCAAGAGCATCCCATAACTTTTTGCTCTGTTTATGCTCTGAGTATTGATGAAAGATGTCTTTGGGAATCGACTGTCTCAACATTGCATAAGCCTCTTTTCAGCATTATAGGCAACTGTTTGTGCATCACTTAGTCCACTTAAAGTCAACAGTATCCCATCAGAACCAACAGGCATGTTATATCCAGTCTCAATCGAGTTCCACAAATTGGTATCCACACCATTTAGATGAATTTCAAATCTTTGTTTCCACTGAGGAGATTCATCAATAGACAGTAGTTTAGGTGGTTTATTATGGTTTCCAATTTCATTTTCCAGTAATCGAAGGTTCTGGATCCTAGAGTCCTTTCCGGCTGAGAAGGCAAAATTTTCGGAGTCCATTTTGTCTTAGTTTAAACTTGAAAAGTGAACTGTTTGGGCGACTGGAGTGTACGACTGAGAGGTGACTGACACAAACAGTGTGTGATTGAACTCAATCAGACGACTGGACAGGCGATTGTGACACTTGAGCGACTGAACAGACCGACTGACTCAACCGGGCGATTGAACAAGCGACTGAGTTCAATCGTACAATTGAACTGGGCGACTGGACTTCAGTCGTACGATTGAGATAATCGTGCGACTGAGACTGCTGAAATCGAGTTTTTGCACAAACTTTGACCTAAAACGCAAGTTTTTACACCCTTGACGGGCTGAAACTCGAAAAAGATTGAGTTTTTCAGAACATGCACACGTAAAAACTTGATTTTTAAGAACGGATCTTTTCGCTAAAAACGGATCTTTTCGCAAAAACGTAAACTTTTTCACGAAAAACGATTGAATCCACGAAGAATCAAGAACCTGGCTCTGATACCACTTGTTAGGACCATGTGCTTACGGAGTACTAACTGATTCTTCGTTATACCAGATCAAATAGTGCGGAATCCTATTTGATTGGCGATCCAATCAAGGAAAACGTTAACAAGATCAAAGCTAACGATTAGAAAACGTTAAGAACGAACTATGAATGATCTTAAAGGTTTTGTGAAGTTGGAAGGGACGAACAGGGCGCTCTGGGTCGACTAGGGTTGCAAATATTCGAAGTGTCTTGTTTTTCCACGAATTAAGTGGTATTTATAGGTTACAGCTCTCATTCGTATGACTGAGCCAAACGACTGGCTCAGTCGTGCGACTGAGTCATACGATTGGTTTATTCGGATGACTGAGTCAATCTTATGACTCAATCGTACGATTGACTCAATCACCTGGTTCAGTCGTGCGATGGGCCCATTCGCATAGTCCAGTCGTACTACTGAATCAGGATACTTAGTTAAACACATTCTAGAACCTTTAATGATTCAGAACTATGTCTAACAGCTGTAAACCTATATAATATTGTCATATATGCGTGTAACAATTAATAATATAATTAGATATAACATTAAACAACCAACAACCATATATAGAAGAGATTCTCATTATATTGATTAAACATTACATGTGTTACAAGAAGAAGTTTTATTACATTTAAGCTTACTAGACTAGAACTGGGGACATGTGTACCAACGAATAATTTGAAGATGAAGAAGATAGTGAAGGAGGGGGAACCGTTGAGTGTATATATATCAAATGGATTTGACACAATATTAATGCAAAAGGGTATCGGTCTCACCTCTGAAAAAGGTGCCCAGAAAGGTAGTTTTCCTGGAAGTCGAAAATCTTCTAAAGGTATTATGTCTTTGAAATTTTTATTAAAAACTTCCAAAACCAGTTTTGACTTCGGAAGATATTCCTGAGCGTTATGGAAATTTGCTTTGGAAGAAAAATACTTGAAGTATTTTCTATTCTGAGACATATTTGGTTTCAGAAGAGATTTAACTTAGAAGTTTTATTCTTAAAGGAATAAATATTTTGGAGACTTAATTGCTTTGGGAAGAAAATTATCCTTCAAACACATATATGTACTTAGAAGCATATTTTTGCTACGGAAGATATATCAAAATTTCTTCAAGAAAATATGTTAGAATTTCTAGAATTCTAAGGAATATTATTTGAAAAAGATGTCTTCCAAAGTAAACTAGGCTTATTTAGGTGATAGTTTAAACAACTTAGGACGCACATGTTTTAGAAATAGTCTTGAATTAAGTTTTAAGAAGATCTACTCAAAGTTAATCATTCCAATAGCCGATAGAAGATATTTAAATCTTTGTTCATCAAAAGCCTTTATGAACAAATCAGCATATTGTTCATTTATGTTAACCTTGACTAGTTTTATCAGTCCTTTTTCAAAATTATCTCTAGTCAGATGATACCTGATGTTGTTGTGTTTTATCCTTGAGTGTTGTATAGGATTATCTGTAATAGAGTTAGCACTGTTGTTGTTTATGTGGATTGGAGTCTCCTTGAAATTGAATCCATAGTCCAGCATCTGATTCTGAATCCAAAGCACTTGAGCATGGCATTCTTTTGATATCATAGTCATTATCTGTATAAGCATACAGATTGAAGTCAAAATTCTTCAGATACCAAAGGCCTAAGTTAGGAGCACCATTGAGATACCTAAGAATCCTTTTGATAGTAACCAGGTGTGACATCTTGCACAAATGCATGTAGCAAACACGATATCAAACGTACTGGTTGCGACGTACATAAAAGACCCAATCATTACCCTAAAAAGGTGTTCATCTACACACTCCCCTTCAAGATCAGGTCCAATGGAGTGGTTTCTAGCTATGGGTGTCCTTGTAACCATACATTCAGTCTTGTTGGATCTTGTAAGTATGTCTTGTACATAATATAACTGACTTATAAAGATGCCATTGTCAACTTGCTTCAATTAAGTTCCTAGAAAGAAATTGGGTTTACCCATGGCACTCATTTCAAATCTATTCTTCATCAAATTCTCAAAGTCTTTGCAGAGCGCTGGATTAGTTGATCCAAAGATAATGTCATCTACATACACTTGAACAAGCATTAAATCATTCCCTACCCCTTTGATGAAGAGGGTCCTATCTATAGTACCCCTACAATAGCCATGCAGACAGAGATGATGAGATAGTGTCTCATACCACTTTCTTGGAGCTTGGTGTAGCCCATAGAGAGCTTTATCAAGCTTGCAGACATAATCAAGTTGATATGGGTCTGCAAAGCCAGGTGGTTATTTGACATACACCTCTTCATAAATCACCCCTTATAAGAAAACACACTTGACATCAAGTCGGTAGACCTTGAAAGCCTTGGATGCAGCAAACGCCAGGAATATCCTAACAGCTTCAAGTCTTGCCACAGGAGCAAAGACATCTGTGTAGTCATTTCCTTCTTGTTGTGTGTATCCTTGGACTACTAGTATTGCCTTGTTCTTCATGACAAGTCCTCTATCATCCTTCTTGTTCCTAAAAACCTATTTGGTTCCTATGATAGTCTTCCCTTAAGGAAGAGGACATATGTTCCAAACCTTTTTCCTTATGAATGAAAGCAACTCCTCTTGCATTGTTTCAACCTAGCTTTCATCCTTTAAGGCCTCATTAACTTTCTGTGGCTCCATCTGGGACAAGAAACAAGAGTGTAGACAAACATTTTTCCATGGATTTGTCCTCTTATGCTCACCCCTTTGTCAACATCTCTAATAATGTTTGTGGTGGGTTGTGACTTGTGGATCTTCAGTTGAGGTATCATAGCAAGTTGATTGGACAGATCTAAATTTATGAAATATAAATCTGGCACTGAGGTGTTACCCACCACATCAACACACTTATCGAGAGAAGCTTGATCTAATGAGTGTGTGATATCATTGATGTTGTCTTTCATGGAGTGGTTATCTGCATCAAGAAATTATTGATCACTATCACCACCACCATTTCCTCCAACATTGGAAGCTCCTTCATTTGAGTTTTGTGCCTATAAGTTGTAATTTATAGGTACCTCAGATGTATCAGCTGAATTTGTCATGGTAGTGCTGATAGGAACTCCATCTTTAGGGTTAGTTACCCCTGAAGCTGAAGTAGTATTCTTGCTTGGTCTTCTCAGCTCAATTCTTGGGTCAGGATCTCCTATTGATAAGGTATTTGTAGACCCTGAAACATTTTTAAAAGATTTGTTAAAATAATTGGTAACTAAATCAAGATCAAATAGTCAATCAAGACCAGAACCTGTCACACTGGAAGTGTGCTCATTAAAGATCACATTTGATGATTCTTAAACTACTCTAGTTCTGAGATTGCATACTCTATAAGCCTTAGCTTGAGAAGAGCATTCAATAAAGTGTCCATCATCTAATTTCTTAGCAAATTTGGCTACTTGATCTTTGGTATTCAATATAGTGCAAGGATATCCAAATGATCTGAGAAAACCAACGAAAGGTCTCACTTCATGTCACAGCTCATAAGGAGTCTTACCACGAGTCTTAACTACTAAAACTCTATTTTGCACATAGCAAGCAGTATTGACTGCATCTGCCCAGAAGGTAATGGGAAGTTTAGAGTCAGACAACATGTTATTACAGCTTCAATAAGTGTCTTGGTTCTCCTTTCAGCAACACCATTTTGTTGAGGAGTCTTGGGAGCACTGTATTGTATTGTAATAACATTTTCATCACAAAATGTGTCAAGGATTTGGTTCTTGAATTCAGTTCCTTGATCATATCTTATTTTCTTGACCTTGTGATCACATTGATTCTTAATTTTCAGAATGGAGTTCTTCAAGATCTTAGGAGTCTCATCCTTAGTTCCAAGGAATAAGACCCAAGTGAATCTTATGAAGTCATTTGTGATCACTAAACAGTATGAGGTCCTTCCTAGACTCATTACATTGTTGGGGCCAAAGAGATCCATGTGTAATAAGTGTAGTTGTAGTGATGGACTTCTTTTTTTTTTGGTTTGTGAGACACCTTATGTTGCTTCCCCTTCAGGAATGCAACATAGTGATCATCACTCATAAACTCTTTCTTTCGCATTCTAGTTAGCAAATCATTTTAATCAATTTATTCATGTTCTTAAAGTTTACATGGCACATTCTTTTATGCCAAAGGAAAGACTAATCACTATTTGCTTGAGATAGAAAGAAAGAAACTTCTCGTGAAGGAGATGTTTCCTGTAAATACATCTTGTACATGTTCCCTTTTCTGGGGGCTCTAAGAAGGATATGCTCTTGAGGTCGCTTTAGCCTTTAGAACAATGCATTCATGCTCAGTGAAGAGCATGTTATGTCTTTGATCATAAAATTGGGATGCACTCAGTATATTGTACCCAAGATCCTTAACAAAGTTTACCTTTTTAATGATGAGCTTACCATTTATGACCTTGCCCCTTCTAGTAATGTAACCTCCTGCATCTCCTCCAAAAGCAACTGGCCGTCTATTAATTTTCTCAAAATTTTGAAGCAAAAATCCATTGCCTGTTATGTGCCTGGAACAGTCGCTGTCAATGATCCATACATTCCTCTTGGTCTTTAGTTATTCTTGCACAACAAGGAGAAAGTAAGTTATATTTGGAAACCTAAGCCTCATTAGTCTTGGGCTTGGCAAAATGGATTGAAAAGAATGCAATAGTGATTGATCCTATGTTAAGACTTTGAGGCTCATTTGTTGTTGTTAATGAAGAACTTCCAGTCACTCGGTTTTCCTTCATCTTCGACACCATCTTTGGAAGGTTAGACTTGACCTTCAATACTTTGAAAGTTTTAACAACTGTGAAAGTTTTGGAGACTGACCCTTCGGAAGATCTTGCTTTCGCTGCAGCAAGCTTCAGTGCTTCAAAAGTATTCCTTTCTTCCGAGACCAATTTATCTTCTGAAGGAAAGTTTTCACTTGTCTTCATTTCCATTTTGGAGCTTCCAAAAAGAAGAGATTTTCCTTCGAAAGCTTTCTTCTTCTTTTTCTTCTCAGAAGTCTTCTTCTTGGTTATATGGATAGTACTTTTGGGATTGTAGATATAATCCTTTGTAAGATGAGAAGTACTGCCACACATAATGCAATCAAATAATTTTCTTCTGAGAGACCTTTTGCGAATAGAAAGCTGAGCTTGATCACTTTCCATCTTCATCTTCATCTTCTCAGATGTTATAAAAAGCTTCCTAGGGTGAGGCTTGCTCTTAGAGGGGGATGGTTCAAGTTGTGTAGCATTGATACACAGCTGATCACCCTTCATTCCTTCAAAGGGATGAGCTGGACATGAACTTGAACTCTTGGTACTAGAGTTCGGAGTTGAGTCCTCAGTCTTCACTTCTTCAAATCCTATAGAAATAAAGACTTGCTTCTGCTTGGAGTTGAAGATGACCTTGATTTCTTGAGCCTTCTTTGATCTTCTTTTGGCTTCCCTAATGAAGTGCTTCCTCTTAGACTTTGTCATTCCTGATTTCTTCCTCTCCTCAAGAAAGTAGTGACCCTTGTTAGGATGATCTTCTACACTCATCTCAGATCCATCCTTTACTATCTCCTCTTCATATTTTCTTTAATGAGGTATATGAAGGGAAGCTCATCTTGACAAGTTCCACACCTAGGAGATCTTATAAATAGTATAGTGTGTGGAGGAGCTATCTCAGTAGATCGTAGTCCCTGCTTGTTCTGATACTACACTTTTTCATGCAAGGATGAGGATATCATGTTCTTGAAGATCTCTTCTTTACATTTCTCTACCCTAGCTTAGCTCATCACAAGCTTAGCCTGGCATTCAGTTAACTTAGTGATGAGGTCTTTGATCTGGATCATGTAGTTTGTATGTTCATGCATAAGAGTGGAAATAGTTTTCTCTAAATATTCTATTGTAAGTTTGTAATCATTTTCAACTCATTTGAAATCAGCTTTTAAGATGTTTAAGGACTCAAGATCAGATCTCATCTCTAAGTTATAGGACCTATGTATGTTAACTTTAGCAATGCATTCTAGGCTACAGAGATGTTCCAATACCTTGGCTTCTTCATGATCAGCCATCAGTGCTTGGTTTGGAGATGCATCTTCAACCTGGAAACTTCAATCAAAGTCTCCTTCTTCAACAGCAACTGCAGCTTGCTGTTTGGGCTTCTTGGTATGTAGAGCCCCCTTAGTGTAGTTTGGTCTGGGTTGTGCTTGGCCACCATATGTCCTTAGTGCCTTGCACTCCCTAGCAAAGTGTCCTATTTTGTTATAGTTATAACACTTGATTTTGTTTTTGTCCAGTCCAAACTTTCAACTGGATACATTGCTAGGAAACTTCCTCCCTGTCCTCTTATAGAATTTCTTGGCTCTATGAGTGATTAGAGCCATCTATTAGACTATGTCCATGTACACCAGGTCATCTAGATGGATACAGTCCAAATCTTCAAGGGTGAAGAGAAAGTTGTCTGTGCTTTTATAAGTAGACACAAAGGCTTGTGATGAGCTTGCCTCTTAGAATAGGCTTCCTTGGATGTAGCTCTCCCTTGGTGTCTCTGGGAAAGTGATGAAAGGACCATTTTGTAAGTTGTCAAGGTAGAAAATGAGATGATGTTATAGTTCTCTACAATCCCTTTCAACCACATGAAGGGATGACTCTGCTGATTGTTAGAGTTACAAGATGGATTTTGCATGTTCATTTCCATATGGTAGCCACCGAGAATACCGTACAACTCAGTGAGAGTAAGTGTCTTAAGATTCTCAGTCCTCTTGATGACCACACAATAGTATGTCCATTGTCTGGGAAGAGAGGACATGAACTTCCTCACAATGTCCCTATCGCCAAGAGTTACTCCAACATCCATTAAAGTACCCACAATCTCAAAATACCTGAAGTATTGTTGAGTCATGGTTTCACCTGTTTTGAAGGTGAAATTTCTAAACTGCTGTTTTAAGAGATCCTTCTTAGTCTCCTTTACTTCAGTGGACCGCTCATCCATGAGATTCAGTGCATCCCGTAGTTGTTTAGTCGTCTTGCACTTCTTGAAGCCTTTATATATCGAGTTTGGAAGAGCAGTTTAGAGGGCGGTCATGTCTTTCTGATCTACATCTGTCTTCTTCCAGTCTTCTTCAGAGTAGTTAGCCACTTCCTTTGGTATCATGCCACCTCCAGCAGTAGCTAAAGAGGTGCATGTTGCATGAGGTCCAGAGACCACAGATCCCCACATCTAGCTGTCTTAAGACTTGATTAAGCCTTCCATCCTTTGGCACCAAGTATCAAAATCATCAGGAATGATCAGTGGAGACTTTGTCATGATACCACTTTCCATATCAGCCTTTGTGATAGCTGCCATTTAAAATGGTGAGATCTTACAATCAAGAGCCTAAAAATCTCTGATACCAAATGCAGGACCGGTTAAGGGTGGTTAATACAATCATTCTCATAATGAGAAGAGTGTTAGAATACTTAAAAGATCAAATAGAGAACCAGGTTTTTATAGAAGATACTAAGAACACAAGTAAGTAATAAGACAAAACAAAAGAATAAGAACAATATAAATATGGTTTTCAAGAATGTTGTATAGTGCTCTCAAGTTGTATTATAAAGTGTTACAAAGCATAAGATAAGATACAAGGACCTGAGATACTTTTGACTATATCCTACAATGGGCTATACTTTGAAAGGTAGCTGGAAACATTAATTTAGACAACAAGATCAATGTACAGTCAAAACGCAGATTGCCATTTCACTTGTGACTATGACATGCATAGCTCACATCCTAATATATTAAAAAACGGATAAAAGATACAAAGTAGAAAGTTACAAACTCTAAACCTACCTCTACAGGTGCAAAAGCGTGGACATTTTAACCAACTTATACAAGTTGGTGAGTGTTTAGAGTTACAGCAGGTATGACAGCTTTATGCAAAAGTTTATCAGAGAAAGCATGTATTCTTGTAACACCTGGATATTTTTCTTTGAAGCCGACAAAAGAAGAAAAAGAAATAAAGTCTAAGTCGGGGGACCAAACTTGCCAAAATGGAAGAAAATTCGTAAAAATGGGAGATTAAGAGGGGGAGGGCAGCCACATCCTCCCCACTCTTGTGAAAACACAGCAAAAAGAGAAAGAAGAGAGAAAGAAGAGAGAAAAGAGAGAAAAAGGTTGGTTCGAGTGGATCCGAGCACGGAAACCGTCGGGTAGCGAGTCAACACGAAGCTCTCCTTCTTCTTGTAGCTTGTGTGAGTTATAGGACCTTTATTTTACTCGTTTTCAACTGATTTAGGGCTGGAACACATAGTAAACCCGTTTTTGTATGTGTACGTGTTTGACCCATTTGGGTGTGTTTGCATGTGATGCGTTTGGAGTATGTTTTCGGGCTTGTGTGTGCTTGAATGGTGTTATTGTATGCATTCCTTAGGTTTAGGATGGTTGATTTGGGCTTACAATGGGTTTGGATGAGACTGGAGGTTGAAAATGGCAGATTGGGTTCGGGTGAACTGCATTCTGCATCAGTTACGGCTGGGCGACCGATTGGAAGCCATACGGACGACTGGAGGGCGATTGGGGTTCAGTCGCACGATTGAGGTTCAGTCGCACGACTGGGGGTCTAGTCGCATGGGAAGTCATGCGACTGAGAGTCCAGTCGCATAGGTGTTCATCCGCATGAGGTCCATTCGTATGAGGTCCATTCGCATAGTGTCCACTCGCATGATTGAGAGTCCATTCGCATGATCGGGTGTTCATTCGCATTGGTGTTTATCCGTATTGGTCCATTCGCATGATGTTCAGTCGTATGGAGGCTATGCGACTGAAGGGTGTCCATACGCCCAAATAGGGTTGTTGTACCCAAGGAAGAATATAGTTAAAGTACTGACTTTCGGGGGAAAGTGCAGATATAAGTTTTGACATGGAAGTTCCCGTAGGTGCACGTAAGATGACCGTTGGGATCGTAGAAGTCATGTAGGGCATGGTGATGATGATGTTGCATGTTTATGCATGTTGTATGTTATGTATGTATGATGATGCCATGTATAGTAATGCTATAGTGCATGATGATGCTCCTTATTATGATGTATGTTTATCTTTCCCATGGCTTTACGTGTTATGTTAATGAATGAAACGAAAGTATTATGTAACGTAAAGTGAAAGATAATGAAAGAGGAACATGATGAATGAATCCATGCATTAATAATGAATGAGAGTAATAAAGACTTGCAAGCAAATACAGGAGGTGAGCGACCTTGTTGTTGCAACAGACTCAAAATAGAATCCTTGTCTTGCGACCTCAGTAATCGTGGCTTTGTGCTACGAAGAGGGTAAAATCCTGACACTGGGATCAACCATTGTATAGAACCATCGCTGCGTATCCTAGGTACTGTGACTAGGAGGGTGCGGTCCGCCGATATAGAAGGTCTATGATAGGCCTAGGTCCGGTACCACGATAAAGAAGGATATTGCATGTGGCAATGGTACACTTAAACTCTACCTTAAGTGATGTGGCCAGGAGGGTGTGGTGCGCCGATATAGAAGGTCTATGATAGGCCTAGGTCTAGCACCACGAAACAAAAAGGTATTGTATATAGTGATAGTACCCCTAAAACTTACCATAGGTTTTGTGGCCAGGAGGTACGATGCACCGTTATAGAAGGTCTATGATAGGCCTAGGTCTAGTACCACAATACAGAAAGGTAAGGTTTACGGGTGATGGAAACAAAAGAGATAAAGATGGAAGAGTAAGAAAGTTAAAAACGTACAACGAATGAATGAAAGTTAAAGAATAAACGAATGAAAATAATGAACGAAAGAAACATAATGATAAAGTATGAAACGGGATCCTTACCACTCGACCTCCGTAATCATGGCTGCATGCCGTTAAGAGGGTAAAGTGTGACAAGACCTATATAGAAACAAAGATAGCGAACGATGAAGATAATAATGATATTATCTATGTGTACGTATGATGTGTGATAGAATAAAAGTAAAGAAACGGTTTTAATGAAAGTAAAGTATGATTTATTATAAAACTAGAACTCACTCAGCAACGCTGACTTTTTATGTGTTTCCAGTTGGCAGGTAAGGTTGCTGAGGATGGCACGAGGAGGCTTCTCAGCTCTTTTGGGATGGCATTCTTTTGTTTAACGCTTTTGTATTGCAATGCAAACAAACGATGTTTTGTAATGAATGTTGTATTACATTGCAAAAGCATTTATAGTAAAATGAAAAGTTATTTCATAGTTTCCGCTGTATGATTTTAGTAAAGATTATATATTGATATGTTTTAAGTGCGATGATGACCAGTTGTGAGGTGCCCGGGAACGGGGCCTTATAATTCTCTGTCTTTGGAAGAATTCAGTCTTAGTCTTAACTTCATTGGCTTTAGAACACTTTGTCTTTCAAGCTTCGGAAGACTTCATCTTTGGCTTTGAAAGATTTAGTCTTTGGCTTCGGAAGATTTTACACTTAGAATATTTTTCTATAAAGAGTGTAAAAGTCATTTCCTTTGCCACTCATTGATCAAATGCTTAAAAGATTATTCGAGAAAATATTCTATTGTTTTCTTGATGTTTCTCAGGTTATTTCCAAATATCAATATCTCCTAAAAACCAGGGGAACAAGATTCACATGTCCATACGACACATTTGCTTATCGGCATATGCCCTTTGAACTATGTAATGCTCCTACTACATTTCAAATACGTATGGTAGCAATCTTTCACGATATGATTAAACATTCCATGGAAGTTTTCAGGGATGACTTTTCAATATTTAGAAATTCTTTCGAGCTATATCCAAAAAAACCTTAAAAATGATGTTGGTTAGATGAGAAAATTCCAACCTTGTCTTAGATTCAGAAAAGTGTCATTTCATGGTAACTAAAGGAATAGTGTTAGTACATAAGATATCTCGAGCGGAACTAGAGGTTGATTAAGACACAGTCGACACTATCCCTAAACATTCATCACCCACAAACATGAAAGCAATCAGAAGCTTCCTTGGTCATGCATAATTCTATTATCGATTAATCAAAGATTTCTCTAAAATAACATGACCAATGACTCAACTACTCAAAAATTGGCGTTCAATATATATTCTCTAGTAAATGCATGAGTGCATTCAATTTGCTAAATAAGAAATTGGTAACTACTCCGACCGTGGTTGTGCCCCATGAAGCATGGCCCTGTGCCAAACTCAATTCCTTCATGTGATCTCTATTGATGACAATGGAACATTACAGGTCAAATTTATGACAATTCAATGAAGCACCAGAAATCTATCAAAACAACTCTGAATATGAGAGATTCCAACTATAGTAGCTTAAATGGTTCAAGAGATCACCCAAAATCTATCAAAACAACTCTGAATTTGTGAGATTCCAGCCATGGTAGCTCAAATTGGGTACCCCATCATGAAACGACGTTTAGAAATACGAGAGCCGATAACACAACAGTATTTATTCAAGCTGCATGAACTTATCAAAGAATTAACCGAGATGAGCATTCTAGCTAACCAACACATTGTTGAACTTATTATGAAAGTTCAACAAATAAGCAAGGAACTAGTCTCTGTTAACCGCCAGCTCGTAAAATTGACCAACCACACTTCGCACTACCCCGTTCTGAGACTTCCCCATGAAATGAGACTTCCACATTCTAAGAAAGTTCATATTGTGTAATATATGATGGCACATGATTTTGTTTTGTAGTTTTAGACTTTCAGCTTTTACTGTGTAACCATAGGTCATTATGGAATCAAATGGTCAAATGGTCATCGGGAGGATGAGATGGTCTGAACTGAAGAAGTTGGTGATTGAGGAGTTTTTCCCTCATAGAGAAATGGATAAAGTTGAGAGAGAATTCCTGCAGCTGGAGGCGGGAACGATGACACACCAACAGTACACCACAAAGTTCAACGAGATGGCACGTCTGGTACCGGATCAGGTGACGCCTCTGTCACGGAAGATTAAGAGGTACATTCAGGTTTTGCCCGTGGATATTCGTAGGCACATGATCGCTGCCCGACCGAGCACGTTTAAGTCGGCAGTGGACTTGGCAGGGAGGTTATATGACGAGAGGCTGGCAGCGGTGGTGGCTGAAGGTAGTAAGAAGGGTGGTGGTGATCGAAACTGGAATGGGAAGAGGTTTGGTCGGGTTGATGTCTCGACAAGTAATAAGAAGGCACGGGTGGATGACCGCCGTGTGGTCACATCGGGTGCGGGTACGAAGAAGTGCGGTAAGTGTGGGAGAGAGCATAGTGGGGAATGTAGACTGGGGTTGAACGTGTGCTTCAGATGTGGGAAGCCGGGGCATATAGCCAGGGACTGTCATGCGATCCGATGCTTTAACTGTGGCGTGGAGGGACACGTAACTAAGGATTGTAAGAAGCCTAGGGCTGAGGGTTCCGAAGTAAAGAAGACGGGAAGTGAAGGACCGAGGGCGAGTGCCAGGGCATTCACTATAACACAAGAGGAGGCTAGGACGGACCCTGATGTTGTGTCCGGTACATTTCTGGTGAACCAAACTTTAGCTTCTGTGTTATTTGATTCGGGTGCCAGTAGAAGTTTTATTTCTGCTGCTTTCTGTGCTAAACTGTCCGTTAGTAGTAGATGTGTTGACGCGCCCTTTGATGTAGAAACTGCCATAGGTAAGTCTACCCGGATTTCTGAGATGATAGAGAATTATGATGTGGAATTAGAAGGTCATAAGTTTCCTGTTAGACCGTTTGTGATGATCCTAGGTAGTTTCGATTTGGCTCTTGGGATGGATTGGTTGGCGGACTTCAAGGCGAATATAGTGTGTCGCAGGATGATGATTCATTTGATAGCGCCTGACGGGAGTTCGGTAACTATTTATGGGGATTGGGTCACGACGATCCCAAAAGTAATCTCAATGGCGGTGGCGGGAAAGTGTATGAGGTGTGGATGTAGCGCCTACCTATGTTATGTAAAGGATGTGGAAACGCCAACACCACAACTATCCGATGTTCCGTGTATGTGTGACTTTCCAGACGTGTTCCCAGAAGACTTATCAGGAGTGCCACCTGACCGAGAGATCGAGTTCTAGATTGACTTGATACCCGGTGCCCAACCTGTTGCCAAAGCACCGTATCGGTTGGCTCCGACAGAGATGAAAGAGTTGATGGAGCAGTTGCAAGAGCTGCTTGATAAGGGTTCATTAGACCAAGTATCTCTCATTGGGGTGCTCCGGTCTTATTCGTGAAGAAGAAAGACGGTAGCATGAGGATGTGTATAGACTACCGTGAGCTGAACAAGCTGACAGTGAAGAATCGGTATCCATTATCGAGGATTGATGATTTATTCGATCAGCTTCAAGGTGCCAGTTGGTTTTCAAGGATCAACCTTCGATCTGGCTACCATCAGCTAAAGATGAGAGAGCAGGATATTTCTAAAACAGCTTTTCGCACGCGCTACGGTCACTACGAGTTTCTTGTCATCTCTTTTGGTTTGACCAATGCGCCAGCTGCTTTTATGGATCTAATGAACCGAGTGTGTCGGCCAATGTTGGATAAATCAGTGATTGTGTTTATTAATGATATCCTGATCTATTCAAAAAGTGAGATAGAGCATGCCGGTCACATTCGAGAAGTGTTGGAGATGTTAAGAAGTGAGAAGTTGTATGCGAAGTTCTCCAAGTGTGCATTCTAGTTGCGCAAAGTTCAATTCTTGGGTCACATGGTGAATCCGAAAGGGATTATGGTGGATTCGGCAAAGGTGGAAGCGTGATGCAATGGAAGTCTCCAAATACGCCATCCGAGATCCGTAGTCTCTTGGGTTTGGCGGGCTACTACAGAAGATTCATTCAAGACTTTTCCAAGATCGCTTCTCCACTAACCAAGTTGACCCGTAAGGATGTAAAGTTAGTATGGGGTCAAGCTCAAGAGAATGCGTTCGAAGAATTGAAGACGAGATTGACCTAAGCTCCTGTGTTGTCATTGCCCGATAGAAGTGAAGATCTAGTGGTTTATTCTGATGCTTCCTACTCGGGATTGGGGTGCGTGTTATTGTAGAGAGGGAAGGTTATAGCCTATGCATCCCGACAGTTGAAGGTTCATGAGGTTAACTATCCTACTCATGACTTGGAGCTAGCAGCAGTGGTCTTTGCGTTAAAGATTTGGAGGCACTACCTGTATGGGACGAAGTGCACCATCTTCACTGACCACAAGAGCTTGAAGTACTTCTTCGAGCAGAAGGACTTCAACATGAGGCAAAGAAGATGGTTGAAGCTCATAAAAGATTATGATTGTGAGATCCATTATCATCCGGGCAAAGCCAACGTGGTGGCGGATGCCCTTAGCCGGAAAGAAAGACCCGAGCCGATTCGGGTGAAAGCGTACCAGTTGATTATGACCTCTGATGTGATGAAGCAAGTCAAAGAGTTTCAAGACGAGGCATTAAAAGAAGATCATCTTAACTCTGAAAGAATGAGAAGTCTGGTCACGGAGTTGGGTGAAAACACATTTGGTGTTAGGACCCAGTTTGGACAAATATGGATTGCACGTTTTGGGGATCTACGAGTGAAGATTATGGATGAAGCTCATAAGACTCGATACTCTATTCATCCCAGTGCTACAAAGATGTACCAAGACATGAAGAAAGATGATTAGTGGCCGGGTATGAAGCGTGACGTAGTGGAGTATGTGAGTAAGTGCCTTACTTGTTTACAAGTGAAGGCCGAGCACCAAAAGCCATATGGAAATATCCAACCTTTGGATATACCGGAATGGAAGTGGGAGTGCATCACCATGGATTTCATTACGAAGCTGCCGCGTACTCCGAAAGGGTATGACGCTATATGGGTGATTGTTGACCGCTTGACGAAGAGTGCTCACTTCCTACCGATTCACGAGACATATTCATCCGATAGGTTGGCTGATCTGTTCATTAAGGAGATTGTGACTCGTCATGGTGTGCCGGTTTTGATTGTGTTCAATCGTGACACCTGGTTTACATCTAAATTTTGGCAGAAATTCCGCCATGGGGACGAGGTTACATATTAGCACGGCTTATCATCCCCAGACTGATGGTCAGTCAGAAAGGACCATTCAGACATTGGAGGACATGCTTCGGGCGTGTGTGATTGATTTTGGGGGAAGTTGGGATGACCACTTACCGTTAGCTGAATTCTCATACAACAACAACTATCATGCCAGCATTGGTATGCCAATTTATGAGATGCTATACGGTAGGAGATGCAGAAAACCCGTTTGTTGGGGTGATATTGGTCATAAAGAGTTAGGGAGCGTCGAGGTGATCGAGGCTACGACTGAAAAGCTTGAAAGGATCAAGGCCTTCATGAAGGTAGCCAAAGATAGACAGAAGTCGTATGCGGATAAACGACGCAGACCGATTGAGTTCCAGGTGGGTGACCAGGTTATGTTGAAGGTCTCACCTTGGAAGGGTATCATTCGGTTCAGAAAGCGGGGCAAGTTGAGCCCGAGATACATAGGCCCTTTCCGAATCATTTCTCGAGTAGGAGAGGTGGCCTATAGGTTGGAGTTACCATATGAGTTAAGTGGAATTCACCTGACATTCCACGTATCTCATCTAAGGAAATGTTTGGCAGACGAGGATAAGATTGTTCCACTGGAGGATATCGAAGTAGACGAACGGCTCAATTATGTGGAGCAACCAGTGGCGATCATCGATCGAAAAGAGAAGAGGATGAGAAATAAAGTAGTTCCTTTTGTGCGTGTACAGTGGAAGCACAGAAAAGGATCCGAGTCAACATGGGAGACCGAAGAAGAAATGAGACAGCATTACCCATGTTTGTTCGAGGAATAACAGGTTTCGGGGATGAAGCCTATATAAGGGGGTGGACTTTTAACACCCGGATATTTTTCTTTGAAGCCGACGAAAGAAGAAAAAGAAATAAAGTCTAAGTCGGGAGGACCAAACTTACCAAAACGGGAGAAAATTCGTAAAAAAGGGAGATTAAGAGGGGGAGAGCAGCCACATCCTCCCCACTCTTGTGAAAACACAGCAAAAAGAGAAAGAAGAGAGAAAGAAGAGAGAAAAGAGAGAAAAAGGTTGGTTCGGGTGGATCCGAGCACGGAAATCGTCGGGTAGCGAGTCAACACGAAGACCTCCTTTTCTTGTAGCTTGTGTGAGTGCTAGGACCCCTATTTTACTCGTTTTCAACTGATTTGGGACTGGAACACATAGTAAACCCATTTTTGTATGTGTGTGTGTTTGACCCATTTGGATGTGTTTGCATGTGATGCGTTTGGAGTATGTTTTCGGGCTTGTGTGTGCTTGAATGGTGTTATAGTATGCATTCCTAAGGTTTAGGATGGTTCGGGTGAACTGCATTCTGCATCAGTTAGGGCTGGGCAACCGACTGGAGGGCGATTGGGGTTCAGTCGCACGATTGAGGTTCAGTCGCACGACTGGGGGTCTAGTCGCAAGGGAAGTCATGCGACTGAGAGTCCAGTCGCATAGGTGTTCATCCGCATGAGGTCCATTCGTATGAGGTCCATTCGCATAGTGTCCATTCGCATGATTGAGAGTCCATTCGCATGATCGGGTGTTCATTCGCATTGGTGTTCATCCGTATTGGTCCATTCGCATGATGTTCAGTCGTATGGAGGCTATGCGACTGAAGGGTGTCCATACGCCCAAATAGGGTTGTTGTACCCAAGGAAGAATATAGTTAAAGTACTGACTTTCGGGGGAAAGTGCAGATATAAGTTTTGACATGGAAGTTCCCGTAGGTGCACGTAAGATGACCGTTGGGATCGTAGAAGTCATGTAGGGCATGATGATGATGATGTTGCATGTTTATGCATGTTGTATGTTATGTATGTATCTCTGAATTGATCAGAAGATCCTTTCAATTGGTATAGTAATGCTATAGTGTATGATGATGTTCCTTATTATGATGTATGTTTATCTTTCCCGTGGCTTTACGTCTATGTTAATGAATGAAACGAAAGTATTATGTAACGTAAAGTGAAAGATAATGAAAGAGGAACATGATGAATGAATGCATGCATTAATAATGAATAAGAGTAATAAAGACTTGCAAGCAAATACAGGAGGTGAGCGACCTTGTTATTGCAACAGTCTCAAAATGGAATCCTTGTCTTGCGACCTTAGTAATCGTGGCTGTGTGCTACGAAAAGGGTAAAATCCTGACACTGGGATCAACCATTGTATAGAACCATCGCTGCATATCCTAGGTACTATGACCAGGAGGGTGCGGTGCACCGATATAGAAGGTCTATGACAGGCCTAGGTCCAGTACCACGATACAGAAGGATATTGCATGTGGCAATGGTACACTTAAACTCTACCTTAAGTGTTGTGGCCAGGAGGGTGCGGTGCGTCGATATAGAAGGTCTATGATAGGCCTAGGTCCAGTACCACGAAACAGAAAGGTATTGTATATAGTGATAGTACCCCTAAAACTTACCTTAGGTGCTGTGGCCAGGAGGTGCGATGCACCGTTATAGAAGGTCTATGATAGGCCTAGGTCCAGTACCACGATACAGAAAGGTAAGGTTTACGGGTGATGGAAAGAAAAGAGATAAAGATGGAAGAGTAAGAAAGTTAAAAACGTATAATGAATGAATGAAAGTTAAAGAATGAACGAATGAAAGTAATGAACAGAAGAAACATAATGATAAAGTATGAAGCGGGATCCTTGCCTCTCGACCTCTGTAATCATGGCTACGTGCCGTGGGGTAAAGTGTGACAAGACCTATATAGAAACAAAGATAACAAATGATGAAGATAATAATGATATTATCTATGTGTACGTATGAGGTGTGATAGCATAAAAGTAAAGAAACGGTTTTAATCAAAGTAAAGTATGATTTATTATAAAACTAGGACTCACTCAGCAACGCTGACTTTTTATGTGTTTACAGTTGGCAGGTAAGGTTGCTGAGGATGGCACGAGGCGGCTACTCTGCTCTTTTGGGATGGCATTCTTTTGTTTAACGCTTTTGTATTGTAATGAATGTTGTATTACTTTGCAAAAGCATTTATAGTAAAATGAAAAGTTATTTCATAGTTTCCGCTGCATGATTTTAGTAAAGATTATATAATGATATGTTTTAAGTGCGATGATGACCAGCTGTGAGGTGCCCAGGAACGGGGCCTTACAATTCTCTGTCTTTGGAAGAATTCAGTCTTAGTCTTAACTTCATTGGCTTTAGAACAATTTGTCTTTCAAGCTTCGAAAGACTTCATCTTTGCCTTTGAAAGATTTAGTCTTTGGCTTCGGAAGATTTTACACTTAGAATATTTTTCTATGAAGAGTGTAAAAGTCATTTCCTTTTGCCACTCATTGATGAAATGCTTAAAAGATTATTCGAGAAAATATTCTATTGTTTTCTTGATGGTTTCTCAGGTTATTTCCAAATACCAATATCTCCTAAAAACCAGGAGAACAAGATTCACATGTCCATACGACACATTTGCTTATCGACATATGCCCTTTGAACTATGTAATGCTCCTACTATATTTCAAATACGTATGGTAGCAATCTTTCACGACATGATTAAACATTCCATGGAAGTTTTCATGGATGACTTTTCAATATTTAGATATTCTTTCGAGCTATATCCAAAAAACCTTAAAAGTGATGTTGGTTAGATGAGAAAATTCCAACCTTGTCTTAGATTCAGAAAAGTGTCATTTCATGGTAACTGAAGGAATAGTGTTAGGACACAAGATATCTCGAGCGGAACTAGAGGTTGATTAAGACACGGTCGACACTATCCCTAAACATTCATCACCCACAAGCATGAAAGCAATCAGAAGCTTCCTTGGTCATGCATAATTCTATTGTCGATTAATCAAAGATTTCTCTAAAATAACATGACCAATGACTCAACTACTCAAAAATTGACGTTCAATATATATTCTCTAGTAAATGCATGAGTGCATTCAGTTTGCTAAATAAGAAATTGGTAACTACTCTGACCGTGGTTGTGCCCCATGAAGCATGGCCCTATGCCAAACTCAATTCCTTCATGTGATCTTTATTGATGACAATGGAACATTACAGGTCGAATTTATGACAATTCAATGAAGCACCAGAAATCTATCAAAACAACTCTGAATATGAGAGATTCCAACTATGGTAGCTTAAATGGTTCAAGAGATCACCCAAAATCTATCAAAACAACTTTGCATATGTGAGATTCCATCCATGGTAGCTCAAATTGGGTACCTCGTCATGAAACGACGTTTAGAAATACGAGAGCTGATAACACAACAGTATTTATTCAAGCTGCATGAACTTATCAAAGAGTTAACCGAGATGAGCATTCTAGCTAACCAACACATTGTTAAACTTATTCTGAAAGTTCAACAAATAAGCAAGGAACTAGTCTTTGTTAACCACCAGCTCGTAAAATTGACCAACCACACTTCGCACTACCCCATTCTGAGACTTCCCCATGAAATGAGACTACCACATTCTAAGAAAGTTCATATTGTGTAATGTATGCTGGCACATGATTTTTGTTTTGTAGCTTTAGACTTTCAGCTTTTACTGTGTAACCATAGGTCATTATGGAATCAAATGGTCATTTGGTTTATTTTAATAATCTTTCGGACTTTAATCGTACTTTTCTGATGATCCAATACTAATAAAAATTAACCTGGATAAGCATGTTACACATAACGTAGAAAATCAAAAGACGGAAAACTAAAATTTGGCACTGTAATAAGGGACACGCCTCCGTTCCTAGGGAGACATGCCCCTGTGCGTGACACACTCTAACAAAAATATGCTTTTTGCAGCTTGTGGTCACATCCATTACAGGTTTTGACGCTGTCTAGTTGGTTTTAATGACCAAAAATCATGAATTCTTCCGATTTCATCATATTCCTCCATTTTCCTTTCATTTCATTCAAGAATTCTTCAAGTTTTTTACAAACCTTTCATTAAGAAGGTTAGTGTTAATCAACACCACTATAAAATGATGTTTTCATATTAGTTAGATGATTAGATCTCAAAATAATCAAAACCATAACATTTGTATATGACTTATTGACAAAGTATTGTTATGGTAGATTTAATGATGTTGAACCTTCATATTTATGTATGTATTATGTTTTTATTAGTGTATTAATGATATTTATTAGTTTATGCTTTCATATTAGTCTATTAATGATATTTATTAGTTTATGCTTTCATGTTTAAAGGTTCTATGGGATTTAGAGGAATATTCTCATTTTGTTCAGCAACATCTCATTGAAGTTGAGATTAAATGGTGGGTTTCCAAACTTTCAAGAAACTTTCTTCTTCGTCTTAGTCCCTGTGGGGTTCTTCTCAATATAACAAATTCATTCACAAGTCTTGTTAGATATTTTGGCATAATTAGAACAGGCATTAGTATTTGCTTTTGTGGTTTTCAACGAGCCGAATCGATAACAACCAAACTCTTACCAGATTGCGCGGAGAAAAGACGACAACATCCCACCTCTTACCAGGTTGTGCAGGGGGAAAAATGACAACACCTCGCCACGAAGCGCGGGAGGGAAAAAATAGTTAGATTAAGTATGGAATTACTTTTTTCTGGAAAGATCATGCATCAATATCATTACGTGATAATATATGGCAATATATTATGTTAATTCTCAGCGGATTATGTGCATAACCAATAGTCAATGAACATTAGCATGTTAAACCCTAATCTCAGATTATATAGATTGAACTTATACGTACACCCACCACATAGTTAGCCAACCTTGTACGACAATCACATTCGTGCTTGTAATCATGCATGAAGCTATCAACTTTGCATTAATGGTTTGTTGTTAAACATAAATCTTAACATGTCAGCATACAAAGTTTAATGCAGCATGACACCTATCAATATTTCACGAATGAAACTATGAACCTTAATTCAATGCTTATATATAAGCGAGACGGTTCTAGTAACCTGAAATTCTCACTCGTCATTCGAAAACCCTAAACACATAGACTTAATCCGAAAAATCCATATCTAACTTAATATAAGATGGGATTCTCATTCAATCGTGCTTCTTTAATTCATTTGATTCAAAGACAACAAAAATAATCGAATTGTATTTAAAGAACCTTAATCACAAAGAAAAAACAAATTTAACTATTAGCTACATAAGAAACATAACCAAACCATGCATTAATACTTTCATCAACACCGAATAACATTCTAATGAATAATAACAAGAACCGTAGTAGAGCCCTTGTGCTCGATGGGGGTACTAAACTAGCCCCAAAACACCATTAATCCCCCTAGTTACAACCTAATTACTATTGAACTAAATTTACACTAATAATGATTGAACCTTGACTAACATCCCTGGTCAAATGTGGGTGAGAAAAATTATAAAAGGGATGTGAATTGTTGTTTCCTGCCACTCGATCTATTACTGCTGAAACAGCTTTAAAACAATCTTAAAACCCTTTAAATATAATACTACTTACCAACAGACTAAACCTTAAACTAATGGTAAAGGAAGCCTTGACCATCATCACCTCAACTCTTGATTAAAGGGGCTAAAACATGGTACAAAAGCTGGCCAGATTTGCTGCTTCCCTTGGCTCGAAAGCTGCAGCTCCTGCTGCCCAAGAAAGGATTCTTGACCATCACACTTGTTCAAAGATGCATAGGCATCTAATGATGAACCTTTCTTCCAAAGATCCTATATAACCCACACCTTGGCAGCTCATTTCCCACACCCAAAACACCACTAAATTCCTGCTCAAACACAGCTCGAAAAGAGTTTCTTGTTGCTAATGCTGCAATCGTGAGAAGAGGAGAACGCAAGAGCACATGTTGCTATTACGCGTTTCTGCTTTCACCGACGTCTACCAAAGGGTTTGAGCTTAAAATACTTGAAATAAACATGTTACGTGTAGTATCACTTATTAATAATGCTCCATAATAGCCTGAAAGTAGAATCTAGAATCACCATATAAACTGTTAGACAACTGGATCAAGAAAAGCAAACAACAGCAGCATTTTTGTGGGAAAACACACCCACGACTCTTTTCTTTTTATTGAATAAAAACCACACACACAAACTCTTTAGACAATGACCCTCTTTTATACTAATCCTAACCTTAATACTAATGAAAGCTCCACTCAAACACAGCTGGAATGACAGCTCATTTACAACCAAAACATAAATACTAAATACCTTAAATAACGCTAATTAAAACTTACTAAATAAAACAAACCTATCTTTAGACTCTTGATGATTCTCCCCCCTAAACTTTCACATATGACCACAATTAGGATTTACTTCTAACAATCACCCCCTTAATCCTATTGTGGTCTTCCTTCTCTAAAGTAGAGTTGGCTCATTATCTTCACAAACTAAGTTGGCCTCCTCATGCTTTGGTTTCGACTTTGGACATTCATATGCAAAGTGTCCGAACTCTTCACATCGGTAGCATTGAACCCATGACTTGTCTCGTTCTCCCATTGTCTCCCGTTGATCGTTTCTTGAACCGGGTCGATTCTCACGACCCCTTCCTCTTCCCAAACTTTGGCCTCTACCACGACCTCTTCCATCCCGATTAACCCATCCACAATCTTGTTGATAGTCACTACCATTTCTTGGTTTAGGTTGTTCATCGTTGCAGATGAGCATCAATTTACTTTGCTTGTCTTCAATTTCATCATGGGTTTTTACCCGCTCCTCGTAAGCTTTGAGTCGACCCACCACTTCCTCAAATGTCATTTTCTCAATCTCCGAGTATTGCTCAATCGAAGCAACGATTGGCAAATATTTCTTTGGCATGGAATTCAGGAATTTTCTCACCACTATCTCATCATCAAGTGAAGATCCAAGACATTTATACTTTGATTGTAGCCCACTAATCTTACCTGCAAATTCATCAATGGTCTCTGTTTCAGTCATCTTCATTGCTTCCAACTCACTTCTAAGTGTTTGCAAGCGAGCTTTTTAAACCCTCTCAGCTCCCACATATCTAACCCGTAATGCATCCCGCACATTTTTCGGATCCTTATGCTTTGACACTTGAAGCAACACATCCTCTGGTAGTGACTAAAATATCAACGCCTTCGCCATGTACTTTCTTCTATTATCAATATCACTTCCGGTCACAGGTTCTATGGCCTCTCACAAACCTGTGCACCTAAGGTGGTCTCCATCATAATTGACCATGCAGTGTAGTTTGTTGCAGTCAGTTTTGGACATTGCAAAGTCATATTGTTTGGTTCTTGGTGGGGTACAACAACTGCTCCTGCACCTTCTGTCATCTTCTTTTTGAACTACCTGATCACTTTTTTTTCACAAAAAAACTCTTTTCTGCACAAACATTTCTTGCAGCAATAGCAAAAATCCTCTGATTCACAAACTTCAGCAGCAAATCAGCATAATCCAATCTGTTTCACACAGATACTGCAGCAAAACGTAGTCTGTTTCACACAGATCAGTTTCTTGTTTCTTCACAGAATCACCCTTTTCCCACTTTGATCAATCACTGATTAGTTCTTCTCGAACCTGCTTTCGCAGCAAACTTGGTTCAATCCCTCACAGATTAAACATCTTCTTCACACTGGTATCACACCGTTGTAATCTGTGTCACACAGGTCTTCTTCACCTCGTTCGCTGCTTCACACAGTTTCCTTCTCCGCTTAGCCTTGATTGTGTCACACAATCAGAGCTCCACAATTATATGAACCAATCACAGGTTCAAATTCGTCTTCAATCTTCGTAATTGATCTATCACAGATCGTTTTCTTCTATCTTGTTCGAACAATTCTTCTTCTCTTGTCTTCAACAGCCCTTTGATGCTTTTTCTTCACAAGTCTGGATCGCAGCAGTCTCTTGATTGCAGCTCTGATACCAATTGTTAGACAACTGGATCAAGAAAAGCAAACAACAACAGCATTTTTGTGGGAAAACACACCCACGACTCTTTTCTTTTTATTGAATAAAAACCACACACACAAACTCTTTAGACAATAACCCTCTTTTATACTAATCCTAACCTTAATACTAATGAAAGCTCCACTCAAACACAGCTGGAATGACAGCTCATTCACAGCCAAAATATAAATACTAAATACCTTAAATAAAGCTAATTAAAACTTACTAAATAAAACAAACCTATCTTTAGACTCTTGATGATTCTCCCCCTTAAACTTCCACATATGACCACAATTAGGATTTACTTCTAACATAAACTAGACCAAAATTAGGTTTTCTAGTTACACTTATGTTATGGAAGTTTAAATAATATAAAACTGTAATTAAATCACGATTTAAAACATGAAACAGATGTATTTCACACTTGGTTTCAGTTTCCTAACAAGTATATTACTCATGGCCTAGTTAAACACCTCGAACATATTGGAACAAGGTTATGAACCTAGCATGGACAGTAACCCAACAGTAATAGCCTGACTTAGAAAGGTTGTACCCTAGTCAAAACTAAACCAAATGATGTTCTTCTTAAACCTAGAGTTATTTTCAAGAATTTAGTTTTCTAACCCGACTTGTCTCATGGAGATTTGACCTCCTAAAAATGCAAAGGAAAATGAAGGGTTGAAAGTATCTTTTCTGATAGAATGTTTGACCTGACTTTGCAAGGCCATAAACCCTTAAATACTTAACCAACAAATGATATTTTGGTGTCAAAATTTATATTAATGTCTTAGCTTTCCAATGCATATAACCAGGCCTATTAATATGTAGATTTGGACCTCCAACCAACCAACGTACGATCAACTGTCCAAAATGTTGCTGCAGTGAAAATAGTTGGGAAAAACGATTTTGAAAGGGGTGGTATGGTATGGTTAGAGCCTATTTTACATTTGTAAAATTACTTAGAAGTTGTAGTTAGTCATTATATAGTTCTTATGATCTATCTAGATGCTTTAATGCATGTTACAAGTAGACACGTAGCAATTGAATCTATTGATACTAACCTAGATCATAGTTGAATAAAAAACTTCTCAATATCATAAGTTATAACATACATACATTGCTAATACAGTTCCAACCGCTCTCTAGCACACCATATTACTCGACAACTTTTACAAATGAACTTAATGATTAATCTAAAACGATTTGCATGATTGACTTACCAAACTTATCGACGAACCCTACGTGTATATATAAAGAATCATTATAAAACTATGAGGTCACCCCACTTTTTAGAGCTCTCTTGGTACCGGTTCCTTAGATTATAGGCAGAAAGGTCGAGGCAGAGCCAGCAATTCTCTAAAAGCAGGGACGATTAGCTACATTCCAATGAAGCACATTCCATCAATTACCTAGCCCGGTAGGTGGAGGAAAAAGGCGGAGAACATTCTTTAATCAAAGGCAATAATACCCATATCAGGATTAGACCCATTTCGATAGAGCGGGAAGCATATCGGTTTAGAATCAGCACACTCCGGACTAAGGAATTTCTAAATCACTCAACAACAACAGTGAGTTCTTGTAGCCCCTTTTCCTTTTAAATGCTTTTTGGGGAGAAACAAGCTTACAACAACAATAACATTTGAATCATTGCTTTATATGTTATGTTCATTACTTGAGTATCGCATGAGTTTACTATATAATTATCACATGCTAAATTCCCTAATTTCACCATGCAACCAATTAAATCTTGGATAGAGATTTTGGAATATATGGATAGTACTATCGGGGTTTATACTGGTTGAATGCAATCAACAACCACTTAAATTCAATGTTTATTTCTGAAACAACAATAGCCAATACTCATGATAAGTATTGGAAGTGTTATTAGTTATTCTTATAGCTGCAGTTTTGGTTGTGGGATCATGGCATTATGTCTCATATTTATATTTAAAATGACTTGATTCATATTTACTTGCAAATGCTTACTATTATGACAATATATTGTTTATCGAGTCCCAAACTCTATAAATTTATCAACTTTTAGTTGACCTATTTTAGTGTGTTTACAGGTGACAACTAGTACTGATAGCCTTGGAACTAATCTTTTGCACATCTTGGCTATAATGGAAGATTACTTAATATATATTTATGATTTAAGTCCATATGTGTATGTAATTTTTATTTTGTAACCTACGACAATGATGTAGAACTATATCTAATGAACGCATTATATTTAGTATTTCACGGTATCATGTGTTCTAAAGATACAATTTCATCACTCACTCTCGTTTCCGCCTTGGCGAGGGTGTGGCATTGTTTATGAACTCACTCTCAAGTTCCTAGAGAAATGAGCAAACTTGACCCATGGGATGATAAGTTGGTTTTATTTTGGTTAGGTAGACGGTGGCATAAAACATCTATAGCCCTATTTGGAGTTTACTTGGGAATTTACATAGTAGAGATGGAGGAGGAAGAGATATCTAGAATATCAGCTTACCACACTTTTCCTATCGAAAAATGCAAATCACAAGAAAGTTGTGCAATGCATAAGAAATTCTGGACACAAATCGGGAGGGGAATTGAAGTTTTAACTCAATCGGCACCAAAAGCAGCAACTTTCGATCGGTACCCACTACTTCGTTACATCCACCTTCTCCTTAGTCACTCTACCACCGTACGTGGTCAAAGCGACGTCGTCGTAAACCTAAAGGAGTTTTTCATTTTGTATTGTATGGTGAATCATCGCCCATGCAATATATTACTTATCTATTCAGTCATTTGTTTGATAAAAATTCAGGTGTAATGCTTCGGCCCTGTTATTTGGAGAAAGCTAGATTGTCAATATTTATGAAAGCTATGGATTTGATAAGGAGGGAACTAAGGGAGTTTCATTGGGTGTATTATATGTATCTATATCAGCATTCATATGGTCACCCATCTGCCAAACGGACAACCGTGCTTTATGGATTCATATGACCAAGTTTGGGATCCGGCTGATCTGAAACAGATCATTATGGATCTTGACATGCAGCACAACAAGAAGAAGCTGGAGCTTCAGGTTCACACACAGGTGAATTCTCGTCCATGCTAGATCTATACCAAGTAAGTCATACCTACTTTTTTACTCTCTATTTCAATTAAATAAATTATTTTTATATCTTTATCATTATCTTTCTTTCTCTTCTTTACTCACAACCCAATTCTAAAAATATAAAAAAAAATTATGGGGGTTGAACCCTGCTTCTTCAAAAATGAAATATCACGGTACAATCCTCACAATTTTTTTATGTACTTCGCTTACAACCACTCACAACAACCCAATAATGTAGGAGACACACGCATTAAAAATGAGGAATCTACTCTGAATGTTCTAATGGAGATATATCATAGAGATGGAAATGAAGATATATAATACAAAACGTCTTTAAATAATAGAGATGAAAATAAAGATATATGATACAAGAAAATCTTTAAATAATAGAGATAGGAAATGTTGAAATGAAGATATAGTTTTTATCGTGAATGACAATAGTATAAGAAAATTTATAATATCATCAAATTCCAACTTATACAATGCTAACGCTCAAAAGAGGGGGAAAAATTAATTTATTCAGGGATGACTTCAAATGAACGACACTTGTGAAATTGCGTACTTTCTTAAGAGTACAAATGACGTAAGCACGCATTTGTATGTATGGCCTACGGATGTCGATCATAT
This sequence comes from Flaveria linearis, assembly GCA_024085815.1. NCBI lineage: Eukaryota > Viridiplantae > Streptophyta > Magnoliopsida > Asterales > Asteraceae > Flaveria > Flaveria linearis. The sequence goes on along the minus strand of CM044004.1, from coordinate 59,037,028 downwards.
CTAGCTGTCACAACTGCACACTTGCTCTTTCTTTCTTTATTCTTTTTTTTAGCTGCAATTTATTATCTGAATTCGCGTTTTTATTTGTTTCCATTCTCATTTTAGTTTTCAATTTTTAATCATTTGTTTTTTCTGGTCCATGTTAAAAGAGCACATTGTGTGGACTATGAACAAGTTATATACCAAACCAAAAATAAACTACATATCCCATTTCTACCAATTGGTACCAATCCACTTACTTTTGAATACTTTTACAGAACCCATTTTAACAAAAGAATCGTAAGAACCACATAAATAAATAAATGTATATAGTGCTGGTCACATATAGCGAGACATTTCTAAGTCACATAACCACTCACGCACTAAATTGGTTCGTACTACTTTATTTTGTAATCGAGCTCGAGGTAGAACATAACACATTAGTAAGTAAATGGCGCTGTGGAAAGGCATGCTTTAGATACGTGATATAATCATCAATTTGAAGCCCTAACTTGGTAGATACATGCAGAAATAGCTATACCATTAAAGAGTTGAAAATTGATTACATATACAAACCCATCAACCGGGCCTGATTCTTGGAGAAACTAGATGCCCATCACAGGAGGAAATATGGTAGAGGATAAGACAAAATTGATATTTTGTTATTATACCTGCTTATATTATTCCGGGAGTAGTACACACTTTTGAACTTATAAACCGTAGACTTTTAGTTTGTAACGACTCTACATATGCCATTCCTATGTCACGTGCTCATGTGGTTGTTGGCGTCAAGTCAGGCCCTGGGCAATCGAACTGAAGGCATTGGGAGTAACAACAAGATACTTATATGTATCATTGTTCACATATCCGGGCTCGGCCAGGATTAAGAAGAGAATCTGACATAACCCACCCCTGCACAAGGTAAAGACATAATTTTAAGATCAGTGTGACATTGCAAAGATTTTGTAACCAAGTGGCTGTACTTTTTGTGTTTGTAATCATGTTAATCATGTTTATGGAAGAGGTAGAAAAACAGACATTAACTCAGATCGGTGGCAATATGAGGAGGTCGGGTGACGGTTTTAGGTTGTATCGGTAAACTTTTAGAGCAAATATTTTGTTTTCATAAATTTATATATAATTAAAAAAACTATTAGTAGAATCCGTATCCAGTTTGTTAATAAATAGCTAGTAAAAGTTCTTAAAGATTGTTTATTGAAAATAGAAAAAAAGCATCATATATCAAATAAAAGCATCAAATGAGGAAATAAAAGCACAACTTAAACATAGGGGTGTTCATGGTTCGGTTCAGCAGGTTTTGACCGAAATTTCGACTGAAAACAGTAAATATTGTTACAGAAAAACAGCAAAAACCAAACCGGCTACGTCCGCCAGACCAGCCAAAGCAATCCAAAAACGGTTTGGTTTGGCAGTTTGGGCCTCCTTTTGTTTTCTTTCAAGATTATTAATTTGGTTTATTTTTTATTGATCTGACCACAAGTCATTAAAATTAGCATATGAAACAAATGTATGCAAGAATGTTAAACTCGACTGTTTCCAACTTGCAGACAAATTGTAGGACGAACTATTAAATCAATAAATCCATATTTCAAACATAAACTGTGAAGGCGTGGACAGAACCATATAATTCCCAAACTGGCTAGCATGGCTGATTCACAAAAAAGTCTAAACCTGCCAACTTTAGAAGGCGGGGAAATACCCTTAATATCATACCCAATTCCAGAACCTACCCTAAACCAAACTCTTTTTAGGGCGTACCGGTGCTTGACTTGGCTCCGGTTTGTGTAGGGTCCAGGGAGGGGCCAGCTCGCTTCGTGATCTATGTAAGCAACATTACCCTACAATTTGTGAAGGAAGTTGTTTCTCACTGCTTGAACACATAACTTCAAGGTCACAAAGCAACAACCTTACCAGTTGTGCTCCATGGCTCGCCTTCAACCCAAACACTTCTTTATTCCCAAAACCCAAACCTAACCCCTCAAAAAAACAGAGCCTAAATTCAACCAGATAATATTTCCCTAATAGTTATCTAAAGGCTTACCCACTTCACATATATGGAATAGGTCACAAAACGTAAAACCTGGGGTCAATATAAGTGGTTATTTGGGGATTTTCAGAGCCTGTGAACCAAATGTGGGATCGATATACATGCTGGGCACAACTCAAGTACAAGGCCAACATTACAATATAAACTTTTATATGAAAACAAGCAGGAAAGAAAAAAGTTGTGAGTTTAAACTGGTAAAAAATATATCATTTCACCTGTTCTTTAGCCATGCTCTTAAAAGGTCCATAGAGAGCAGAAACCATGTCATAAGATTCTGCCACATGAGCTTGAATATCTGCAGGTGTTGGCAAAGGAGTTGAAAGATCACTGCTTTTATATTCCTTAATTACATGGCTCTGTTTTGATGACCGGATGATGTGGAGAAGCACATGAGCCTGAATTGCACGCGAGTTTATCTCAAATCAGTAGTATTCTTGTGACATAATATAAGAAAGTATCTTAACTTGACTTCTGTGGTCAAGGACCCTTGTTTCCTTTCAAGAATCAAGAGCTTTTGATAGGAATCATGTGCTACTCTTTAGCTGTCTTTTCTAATTGTGGGAGGGGGATTAGTGTAATTTCTAGCTCTATAAATAAGGGTCATTGATCATGTGGTAAGGGGGGAAAAGGATATTGGTTAAGTGTTAGGCTCATTGCATATGCATGAGAAGGGCTTAGCCCTAGGACCATTTTGGTTGGCTATCCATTGTAGATCCTTTGGATCATCTTCTTCAATTCTATAGTTGAGAATTTGATTTCATCAATTCTATATCAAAATATAGAATTGATATGCAATGAGCCTAACACTTAACCAATATCCTTTTCCCCCCTTACCACATGATCAATGACCCTTATTTATAGAGCTAGGAATTACACTAATCCCCCTCCCACAATTACAAAAGACAACTAAAGAGTAGCACATGATTCCTATCAGCTTTATTATTGGTATCTTCCATATTATGGTTGCTCTTGATCCCAATAACAACAAATAACATCATAAAAGTTTGTACTGAATATTCACTAGAGTTGGCAAGATGAGCAGATCAGTGTGCTGGGTAACAGACGGAAACGGATAGTTTTAGTAGAAATCAAACAAGCCCAAGTCGGGTTGGTTTGACCCCAAAGCACTTTCTTGTCCAATTTCTTTTTTATTATATCTTTATAAATAAATAACATGTTAGTTATACTTTAGATTATTAATAATTAAAATTTTCAAAATGATTTAGGAGGATGTATGCATTAAATTAGACTTTGACTGACATTCAACCATTGGACCCATTTGAACCATTCATATGTAAATGGGTCAAAACTCGATATTGCCATTTTCTACTGATCATTAAGTTCATATTGACCACAGTAGATCTTCGCACAAACAGTAAATTGCCAAAGGTACTAACATGGAAAGCTGCTTTCAATATATCATCCGACTTTGCTTGGTCCTTTAGCACTGCATATATATTCCCTTTTAAAGGATTATAGGAAACCACATAACTCTCTTTCTGCCCAAAATAAAATAAAACAAATAATTATCCTCTAAAGTTCATGGGTAGTGTATAGCATGACTGTAAAAAGCGCTAGGCGCTAGTCGGGCCGTGTTTCTGCCAAAGATAAATAAAACAAATAATTATCCTCTAAAGTTCATGGGCAATGTATAGCAAGACTGTAAAAAGCGCTAAGCGCTAGTCGGGCCGTGGGTACAGACTAGTGGTTAATCAGGATTAATAGGAATTATTCAAGATTAATCGGCTTGGAATTTTATAGGTAATTTTTCAAACTTATATATACATACAAAACATTTAAAATTTATATATGATTTTCCAAACTTATTAATCCTAGAGAGCAAACTTTTCTCTTCTCTTTTCTACGATCAGCTTCGCTACTTTTCTACTATACAGCTACACTACGATCTTTCTTCTCTTATGAAATTTCTGGTGTCGGTACACTTCACTTCATTGCACGGATTGGGTTAATGACTAATTTTTCAAATACTTCAAAGATTTTGACCAATTGTGGCTGATTTTTGACCAATTCTGACTGTGTTTGACCGATTATCGATCTTAGGTCCGACTAGATGAAATTGTCGGTAAACAACTGAATACTGATCAATCGCCCATTGATCGGCAAATAATCCCGATTTTTATAGCACTTGCGTATAGATAGTAACAACCATCCACATCTATAACTGATGGAAGAATGGATACCTCAAAGACAGGCTCCACAGCAAAATATGAATTTGCATCTTGAAATGCATCCTTAAATCTTGAACCTGGAACCCATATATTAAAAAGACTGATATAATAGCATTGACTTGCATCACTCATGAAAAAAGGGGATATTGACAATCAATACCAAGAACAATTGGTCTGTCTTTACACCATGGGAAATTGAATACTGTTTCCATCATGTTTCCTTCATGCAAAGTTGGGACACTCCCTGAAACAAAAATATAAGTTATTATGTCTGGAATATCTTATGCAACAACTATGTTAAGATGTACTCCAGAAGCTGATTAGAAAAATCAATCAACTTAAGAGGCTGGTTCTTATCAATAACATCTCAACATTTACCACATCCGAATAAAATCATAACAAAAGCTGTACCTTGTTTTGACATTTTACTCAACCCACCCATTTTGCCAGTTCTGGATTTTTTATAGAAATTTTAATATCAGTAACATAGGATCTTTTGGTTGGTTTAGTAATAAATGGAGAAACTAAAAAACTGTTCCTGGACTTTCAGAGTCATGTTTTAGTTTTTTAAATGACGAACGATGCCTCTTGCCGTACCTCTGTCACCATTAACAAAAGGCTTTTAGGATGTCTACATGACTAAAGAACACTCCAATTTCATTTGTGTGCATTACTAGATTATTTGTAGCTACAATACAAGAAAAAATAGCATTCAAGCATTCAGATTGCTTTAAGCTTAATGGATCACTTTTTGCTTATTTCAGCACTAAATTTAAAAACAACCAAACGCACTTAACGGCTTATTTATGACAGAATTAGGCATAGGGCGCCAAGACCCCCATTAGGTGTTTCTTCTTAAAAAGATCTGAATACCATTTACTTATTATTTTAGAATTTGGATTGAAAGAACTGAAAAAAACAAGCAGAACAGTACAACAAAGCAAGTTAACAGATCACCTGAAGACCATAGATCACCATTACAATTAGAAGAACATCTACCAAATTCCACTGAGTTGACTTTTCTATGTAGAGTGAGCAATATTTAATCTTGAACAGCTCAAACAAATTACAGAAGCATGGAAAATGACAGACAACAGGCAAGTGACCCAGACTAACCTGTTTTAAGAAATGATTCTACTGCCACAGTGAACCTTGCCCGATTCAGTGTATGCAACACAACTGATTTTACCTGCTCAGTTGAAAAGGCAATGAAGTTAGCACCAAAAAATTAAAAGGAGAATATCTTAATATATTAAGAAAGCATACACCAGCTTAAAACTATTTTACCTCACGATAAGAGCTGAAAAGGTATCCACAAGAGAGTAGTGCAAATGTGGTGAACAAAGAAGGATTTCTTTTAGCTATGAGAATGCTCAATCCAGTTCCCAACTACACATAAAAAATTGCATTCAAATCAAAGCTATAACATAGAGAATGTAAACTATCATGTTATTATTATCAAAACAAGTGGCATGCAAGGTCAAATGCAACTCTAAGTGAAAAAACTACATAGCAGTTTGATCAATGACACACTTAAATTTCACTTTCATTGCCAAGAACAATCACAATAGCAAAAATATTATAGATTCACTCTGGATTCCCAACCGATTTCGCTTGTACACTTCCTCATTCGTTCACATTGTGAGCAAATTTGAATGAAAATCAAGTGCAAATCTATGATAATCATGCTACTAGGATTGCCCTTAGCAACAAAAGTGAAAGGAGTGTCATTAGTCAGATGTGAGTATGAATTATAATCAGCCAATGAGTCATAGTTTGGATTATTAAAATCCAATTTGCCTATGTTTTAAAACTTCTCCTTTCTTGTAATACCGATTTCTCCTTTGCAGTGTAACCTTACCTTTGCATGGGGTAAAGTACAAAATTTCTATTTCAGCTTGTTATGTTAGTACATGAATACATATTAAACAACACATCTATATCCTAGAGCTTTCTCATACTTAAAAATCAGCCAAAGAAAAAAACTAAATTATCAACAAGTCAAGTATTGGGTTCTATGGTGTCTAGTAAGCAACCCATGAAGACAGATAAGTTTTACAAACTCTATCTTCATCATTCAAACAATAATTCCCAGTTCAAGTTGCTATCATGGGTTCTAGAGGAGCAGTAACACAAACATTATTTTTATGAAGTGTTTTAAGTCCCAACTTTGTCTTCAAGCAAGTATGTCAGAATGATTTTGTTAGTCTTTTAAGTGCCATTCTTTTCAGTGTTCTCTAGTTTCGGCTACCCTCTTTTCATTGAAATATGAAGCTTTATTAGCTATCTGCAACATAGAATGCTTAAGAATCAGCCTACTGTAGAATAAACAAATGAGATTTATATATAAGTTAACCATAATTAGACATATGTTAACCAAATAGATAATTTCCTTTACTGTTGTATTCTAACACCATGGATAGACCAAAGATGATATGTCCATCATAGCATGGAGGAGCAGGGACTGCAACTACCAGATGTAGCTGGTGTTTTGTTGACAGCTTCTGCTTGGTACTGATATGGTCATAGCTAAGGTTTTGATTATTGCAACTTTAACAGCTATGTTGCCATGATACAGATTAAGAAAGTAATAAATGATTGAAGGAATCAAATACGTATCATTCCAAGATATATCCTATGCCTGAATACAAAAGTCCTCAGCTCCAGCCCAGCATCCCATAAAAATGTACTAGTACTTTATGTATATCTAGCAAGCTACCAGCTTTGTTTTCTATTACATAGTTGAAAAGATACTAGCCTTACTCGTCTATTGGTAATAGATCCTTTACCATTTAGCTTGCATCAAATAACTAGTACCAACGACATATAGTCTGGAAACAAGAACATAAGTGGCAAGGATATCATTTAGAAGAATATCACCCCCAAGAAAGTAGACACACTATGCACCGATAGAGTAATTAACGTTTTGGGGAGGAACCATTAATCCAACCTGTCTTACACAATTTTAACAACTTCTAATTGGTATGTCATTAACTGTAAGTCTGCGACATTTCCTTATTTGACAAAACTAAAGCTAAAGTTACTGCATTCCCCATAATGATCATATTAAATAATTTATGGGATTGTTCCATGCATTCCGCTCTTTCATCATTATTGATTAGCATTTTAGACTACATACTCGTACGAAAACTTCAGTCATTGTCCAACATTACAATGTCTATGTAGAAATAAAAGGCATAATCTGTAATTTTGAAGAAGGCACGGGACATCACAATGGTCAGTTTAACAATCAAGCCTTCCACAGAGTCCACCCTAATGCATATTGGACAAGTGTTTTCACATTGTGGCTTGAAAAGTTAAATCAAAGTGGCTAGATAGATCATACCAGGTCTGCAACATTTCCAACACATTCTCCCTTGGCAGTAACATCACCTATGTTTTCGCCCTTTGCGAAGGCTTTGTATATTGGGGTACGAGTCGATGTTGATGTAACCGCAGCAACATTCTACAATAAAAATTGAAAAACATAATAATTAGTTTAACAACAGAGACATGAATGACTTTATAAATGGAGACATGACTTAATAGAGACAAAACCTTTGCAACATTTGCAGCACAGGCAAGAGGCAGAAAGAGGTGTGGTGCCGCTGCAGTTGCCAATTCTACACCAGCACCCAGCTCCATCAGTAGGTCACCAGATAGTCGTAGCTAAAAGAAACTCAGATTCATCAGATTTTTGATCTCCATGGCTTATATAAAACATAGATCAGATGTGATTATACAGCCTAACAACAGAAAAATTCACCTGCTTTAAATCATAATCGAATTTCTTTCCTTGCCGAGAAAAAAGCATTTTGCCAATGCGCCCGGAACCATCCTACATAACATGCATATAAACAGAAACAGGTTTTATTATATTAAAAACAGTCCTTTCTTATTCTCTTAACTTCTTTAGCCTATTAAGTTATTCCTGATTTTTATTTTTCTTTCAAATGCCCTCACTTCAGGTTTGGACCTAACAAGTTCAGGTATGATATATCCGCCAATGATAGAGACTTAAATTACATTCTAGCACATTTAGTGGCATTATCAAGATAGAACCTCAACACAACAAGCCATCAAAGAAAGATCAAATGATTTAGAGTTACCAGCGGAGCTAAACTTACAACGAGAAATGGGCTCAAAATATATCAAAGACTTGACCACAAAAAATAGTATATTTTCAAATAATGATATTTAATGTTTAGAGCTTGGTTTTAAAAAGCGAGAAGCGCACCAAGGCGACGAGGTCCAAAACCGAGGCGCAAAGCGCAAAAGCGGTGGGATTTTCGTACGCAAGGCGCAAAATGATTATATAATTTTTTTTATATATATCATAAGTTTTTAGTCTCCCTACCCAAAGTATAGCTATAACTAAGCTTTATATATGTTTTAACATGTGAAATACAACCTAAAAAGCTTGTTGTACAACACCAATCTGCACAAAAATGTCCATGTAATGTCCATGTACATGAGGCGCGCGCCTCACCTGCGCCTCAGGCTAGGCTTTTCCCAAAAAATCGCGCCTCAGGTGCGCCTTTTGTACAGCTCGCGCCTTATGTCACTAAAAGCTCAAAGCTTTGCGCCTCAGTGCGCCTAGTGCGCCTCGCGCCTAGGCGCGCCTCAGGCGCGCTTTTTAAAACCAAGGTTTAGAGTAGTCTTTTTGATAGTATTCATAACGATAGTGACCTCTCCAGCACCACGTTAAAGATCGACCGAAACAAAAAAGGTATTGCTCTGAATTCATCATTACCTTGATAATCCAATTTATAGCTACCGCACCGGGCATGGCTTGGCTTTTAGAGACACCGACAGAATGTAGAAGTGCTTGTGTGGTAAAGACGCCCATTGCTCCACCAAAGAAATGCTATATTGAACATAGATACGTATATACATTATAGTCAAGAGATCAACAATCGAGTAATAATGATGATGCAGCAATATAGCACCACAATACATATTATCTATCACATCAGATTCATTCATCTTTATGCTATCCAATATTGTACCTTTAAAGCTCTCCATGTCATGTAAGGCACGTATGAAGGGCTAACACTGTCAGGAAAACCTTCTGGAACCACATAGGATCGTATAAAGGACATCAACTCCTGCAATGCGTATCCAAATTATCAACAGAATATATATATTTCCCTGTGTCAATGGCCAATGAGAGCACTGATTTTTTCACATCATATGTCCTTGGGTATGTTTATGAATTACTATGATATATGGCCTTTGTTAATGTATGAATCTTCTTATCATCAATCAGACAATCACCAGTTTGACATAACTTGAAGGTTACTACTTGACTGTTGACAGAAAAGCTACTTTTACTAGTTTATTTTTTAGGTAATTCAGCTTCATTTCGATATGTCTGTTGTCCTCTGTTTCTCTTCCATTTTTCATTTCTTAGTCTTGTAAACTCTTACCAGTTGATTAAAATGTAATTCTCTGCTCTTTATCTTTCTATTAAAATATCCAGTGAAAGCAACTCAATTTAACATGCAATTACTCTTCACACATAAAAGCTAAATCAACTTAATCATTCATAACTTTCAAGATGTAAATACCATCCAGTCATCAATATAAGTTCATAGCCTGTTGGTAATTTCTACTCATGTTACTGTATATCCTTTTCGAAGCCAATGGACCAGTATCTCTTCTTTACTTTACTAATTTCAAAAGGTAATCTAACCCACCAGTAACAGCCAATTAAACCCAAAATCAACACCAAACACTACCGCATTGAACAAAAAAAAAGAGAGAGAGTAGAAAAGAGAGAAAGAACGCAAAAACGGACATCCACAGGCGCTTGACGCGACTGCAAGCTAACAGCACGGATCGAATTCGAACCCTTCCTGAACCTACTCCCATCATTAACATTACTGGCGACATACTTAAACCTACGGCCATCGATCTCCTCATAGCAAATGAATCTCAAGCTGGCATCAACGAAGTGGTCCTCAACAAGGCCAAAGCTGGTGGCCTGGTGCGCCCTAGTTTCGGAGGGCGCCACCAGGGACGGCGGCGGAGAGGAGGCGAGGTTGGCGGAGATTCTGAGGGTTTCGCGAACGAGCAAACGAGCGTCTTGAGAGGTGGCGGTGGTGGAGGGGCGGTGGTCGAGCTTCATTGTTGAAGGAATTTGAGGGTTTAAGGACTCGTGTCGTGTGTTTGTGTGTGTTTATGGAGAAAGTGAAGGGAGCTTTGTAATTGACGATGGAGGAGATGGATGATGCATCGTGTTGTTGGTGTTATTATTGTGGTGATGGAACAGGTGGCTCACAATTGGACTTGTTTACCTTCCAGCGGAGCTTTCAGAGAGTTTGCTTATTAGCTAGAACTATAACTATGCGGTTTTAATGGATCCCTCCTGGTCGACGTGACTTTTCTTTTTCTTTTTTCTTTTTTTTTTTCTTTTTTTTTTCTGTTTTGGATTTTAGTCAATTTCGAAAGTTGGAATTTATTGTGTTTTTTATGAGTAGTAATAATAAATGAGAAATTATAAAGACGTGAGTTTTGAGATTGGGAAATATGATAACATTGTTAAACGTATGCTTTTTTATTTTACTTATATATGTTATGGTGGTGTTATGAGCGTGATTAAATACATACACGAAACGTTTGAAGTTGTTGTGAATTGATTCTGAGATAATTTTAACTAAAAAAACTAATTTAAAACAAACAATATATATAAGAAAGAAAAAGGAAGGAAAAAGCTCGCAAAATAAAATATATGCTACAAGATTCAAACCTATGTCGTCATCCAACAAAGCCTCACAGCTTTAAGTGCTTCTCTAACTGGAAATTTAAGGTAAAAATGTAAACAATAAAACTTAACACAAAATACAATCTAGAAAAAAAATTTGACATGAGTGCTCCATTTTAAAATTTGTGATGTGATATGAAATGAATTAAGATGTCATGTTTTTATTGGTTGATTTATGATAAAATAAGATACTCATAACATGAGTGCCCCTCCTCCTTAAACATTAATTCTTTGGTTTTAAAAAAGCGTCTTGTAGACATTATAAGGCATAGTTTTTGCGAATGTGTTGGTTAGTAAAAACCTAAAAGTTATCCTAGCATGAAAACTTGATAAATTATTATGAAAGTGAGATATGCTTTATATATAGGAGACAATCTATATTATTGGATGGATGTATATTTACTCAGTCCCCACCCCCCACCCCACCCCCACAAACCACACACATATAATATATATATATATATATACACATATATATATATGTATATATATATATATAATTTATTAAATTATTTATTTTTTAACGATAAATGTTCGTTACTGTTTCGAAGCATACGAGTTATCTTAGTCGAGTTCTTCTATTTCTTTTTAAGTTTAAATTGTACCCTTAACCCCCTTATAAGAAAATCAACAACTGAAAAACCTCATGTCTTAGAGAGAGAGCATTTTATAATAGTATTTTTGCTATTTTACTTAGAATTATAATCACTTTCTTTCGTTTTAAATTTAGAAGAGAAAATAAGTAACAGTATGCTTATTTAATTCACAACTATCTAAAAGTTTATTTTTTAATATCATTATCTAATAGGAGAGAAAAATGGAGAAAAATAAAGAAAATAAGGGTGATAAGCCACTAAAGAGTAACACGTGTTTTGTTATTTTATAGAACAGAGAAACATGAAAGTAATGATAAGGAGGCAATAGAAAAATATACGTGTTTCATCAATCTTTTATTTATTACCTCGTATAGACTAGTATAGATATAGATGTGATTACTAATTTTCTCTTTTAAAATTTAAAGAAGGGACGATGATAATAATCCTATGTAAAATAGCCAAATATTATTATAAGTTATGATTCGAACTTTATTACTAATTAAATACTATTTAGACATTTTTAAATTTTCATGCTTATCTACAATAATTTTTAAATAAAAACAGTATAAACGGTATCTATACGTATGTCAACCGGATGTAGTGACTATGGTTATATGCTTACGGTCAGGCCCGGCCCAAATGTAGTCCAGGGAAGCAGATTGCTTGGGGCCCCAAATGTTTAAAGGGCCCAAATTATTTGGTCTTGTATGTTTCTATAGAATGTAGAGGAGAAGAACCCAAGAAGAAAGCACCTCCAAAAGTCTAAAATGGATCCAATCGAGAAGCTAAATAGATGGATGTATTTCAAAATTTCAAGTACAGCGGTGATTCGGCAAATCCATTACTGAAATGCGCCTCCAAAATCGATTCATCATTTATCAAAATAACAAGTTAGCGGCCGATGGGTTTCCAAAGTCGAAATACTACGGAGTCATTGTCGCTTCACCGCCGATTCAACTCATGTTCATCAGCATCGGAAGTCAACAATGGTTTTGTGAGCAACTATTCAAGTATGTACTGATTTCATGATTTGAGTTACAAGCTGTGAGAAATTTCAATCTCAGTTTTTGATTGATTTGAGTTTTCTGACTCTTGTTTAGGACTATTCAGTGATTTAGATTACATTATGCTTTCTCTTGGTTAGCGACTTGGGTCTTTAGGCTAAAGAGATTACCACTGAATCATTTATATACAATTGGTTGAATTGGGTATTTAGTTTGTATACTGAATTAGGTATTTGGTTTGAATTACAACCTGTTAACTATTATCGCTGGGCAACCATTGAATAAGTTATTTGAGTTACAATATGTTGTATGGTGATTAGTAAATTTGATGTTTGAGTTACCATTTAATCATAGATTTGATTTACATATACAATATATATGAATGAGTCAATTTAAGTTACAATATATGTTGTTTTGTAATTATACAAGGAATATAGGTTAATGGGATTAAGGTTAATATACAACGGAAATCTTAGGCGCACCGTGCTTTTCCTGGAGAAAACCAACCCAAGCTGTCATGGTTAGGTCTCCCCGTGACCACTAGGTCAGGTGTGACATCTAGCTGTCACGGTTTACCCTACCCGTGACAGTTAGATCTGGGGTCAATGATTGGGTATGTAATTATGGGGGTATTGATTGGGTATCTAATTATGGGGGTATTGATTGTGCGCAGGGGGGGCTATATGTCACGGTTTGGCCAAACCGTGACATATTGCTTTTATTTTTTTTTATTCTTTTAAGCATTAAATATTTATTTTTATTTCGTGTATCTTCCTTAAAGATTAAACATTTATTTTTATTTCCGTAATTTTATCACTGTAAACTTGAGAATGAAAAGGCGGGAAACACCGTTCGATCGGAGTTTGATTTCGTGTATCTTCCTTAAGCATTAAACATTTATTTTTATTTTCATAATTTTATCACTGTAAACTTGAGAATGAAAAGGCGGGAAACACCGTTCGATCGGAGTTTGATTGATTATCGATTACTAGTTTCACCGTCACATCATTTCTATCTTTTCGTGAATATATAATATAACCTATTGTTCTTATGATCTGTATTATTTCGTTAGATATTTGAAGAAGCTAAGAAATTCTGCTATGAAACTGGTGTGAAAGTTGTTGTTGCATATGG
>CM044004.1:59015792-59018292 GCA_024085815.1 Flaveria linearis | reverse complement strand
ATTATCATTACTATTATTATTATCATCATCATCATCATCATCATCATCATCATCATCATCATCATCATCATCATCATCATCATCATCAAATAAAGGGATATTCATTAATATGATAAAGTATCGGATAATGATATCTTACAGGAGACATTGGTGCCTCTATGACGATCCATTATTCTAACGTAATTATTTAAACGACCCTCATACATATTTTGCCATTCTAGTGCTTCTTGATATGCATATCTCGGCCAATGATAGCTCACACTGGGCATCGGGTAATCCCCTTCCAATTGTATGCAAATAAAGTGAGCTCCGTTAATATGAGCAAGTGCGACAACTGGATAGGTGAATAATGGCTCTGGGGCTGTTCTCAGCGGGAACCATGTCTGGCTGCCAAATGAAGAAATAAGATGCACAATACAGTTGAATGTTTTCGCAATTACGAGTCCATGGGCCGGAAAAGTTAGCCAATAGGTATCGGGTGCGGGTTTAGTCGTGCCAAACCAATTTAAGCTATTACGAACAGAATCATAATGGTCAGGCATCTCACGGTTCAAATTGCTCCGCTAATACCTCATGTTTCTGTCCATCTCCGACAACATTTGACGCCTAACCCATTCCCATTCATTTTGCTTTCTCCCTAAAGCCACCGCGATCGCCCGAAAACCACAGTTACCATCAGGCCGCACATCTTTTATAGTCGAAACGTACCGGTGAATCCATTGGGGCAGCTGATCCTTAAACCTCATAACTTTTATCACGTCCTTTGGTTTCAATATTAAAGGAAACCCTAGGGCAGCTCCCGTAATCGGTACATTTGAAGCAGCCTTTGCCTTATTAGAACGGTCATTGGGCATTTTAAACTGAGGGGTATATGAGCTATGCCTCGCCGGGTCAGGCATAGTTTGTTGCGAGGAAGTATAGGAGCTGTGTCTAGCAGCCTCATACTGTGATGTATTGGAGTCCGCTCTTCTTTGTTGCTCCTTAATATTTGGACGACCACGTCGGTCATGACGCACCTCAGGTTCTTTAAGTTTTGACTTACTCTTAAACAAAGAGTCAAATACTTTGTTAAATATTTTTTTCTTTACTTGAGGATTGGGAGACGACATAACCTTTTGTTTCAAGTCATCAAATTTCACATCGTAGTCGGGTTCAGGCGGCGCCACGTATGCTGGCTCGAAATCAAGCTTCCTCCAGTGTGGATCTACCGCATCGAGTGGAATACTTGTGACTGGATTTAAAGGTTAAATTATTAGTGAAAAATATACAATCGTGTGACAACAGTAAAAAAATGTATTAAGAAAAATATAACATTCTCGGACGTGTATCTCCAAACGACAAGCACATGGCAAGCCCATGGACGTGAACAACTGGTGTCCACATGAACCCCCAGACTCCTGAATCATTTCCATTTTCGTCAACTCTGATTCAAGGAGGCTAAGGCAAAAAGTTGATACTTTATAATGCAACTTTGAGAACAATGACAGTCGATGGTCTTTTTTAATTTTCACACGGGACACCTCGAATGTTCTACAAATTTCAATCTCCTGGCCGCGCACGAGGTCACAAACATATCCGACAAGTGTGTGCAACGTATTGTTGGTCCCTGTGAGGTAACTCTTGAAGTTGGCATGTTGGCCCTCAACCCGATTAGTTGTAAATTCACCAAAGTTAAGGCGGTCGTACATCCAACAAGTAACAATTTTCTCTTTGTACTGCACCAACCAATTATTCCAAATATATTCCCATACCTCTGAAAGAAAATAACAAATTTTAGAAAATGAACAAATAAATTGTTAGAGTAAAAATAAATATGAAATTCTTACCACTTTTACCATCTTCATTTAACTTTTCTTCCATCTTCCTGCAATTGTAATCGTACATTGCCTTTGTGGGAGACGAACACAAGGTCTTCCACCAGTATGAAAAATCCTTCCACATGTCGTTTTGAAAAGGATATTCCACCGTCTTTTGATATTCTCCCGAACATGCCACCTGCATAGGTTTTTAGTAGCACTCGGGAACACTGTGTCACACGCACTCATCAGGGCCAGGTCCCTGTCTGTGACAATAACGCGGGGCTCCACACACCCATCGAGCATATCTCTGATCTGCTCCAGTACCCATGTGAAGTTGTCTTGCCGTTCTCTCGATATAAATGCATGCGCGATACAAAACGACTTCGACGTCGACGTAACGCCAATAACCTGAACAAACGGAATGTTGTACATGTTGGTCTTGTACGTCGTGTCTATCAACATCACGTGCGGGAATGCGCGCCACATTTTATACGAAGTAGGATGACAAAAGAAAACATCTTCCACCGCCTTAGTAGTTGCATTCGTTCGTGTTTCATACACAAACTCTTTAGATTGTAGCAGGTTTTCAAGTTCCTGCATTGGTGTGATGCCTTCTCTCCCCTCAGCCCTAAACTTTGACGTCAGATTGTATATGTCTTGAACAACATAGACGCTGTGGGGAAACTGCTCCCTTACGGCTG